>SJYX01020872.1:170496-231411 GCA_006410675.1 Oreotragus oreotragus
TTGGAGAAGACTGTTGAGAGTCCCTTGGACTGCAAGGAGATCCAACCAGTCCATTCTGAAGGAGATCAGCCCTGGGATTTCTTTGGAGGGAATGATGCTGAAGCTGAAACTCCAGTACTTTGGCCATCTCATGTGAAGAGTTGACTCGTTGGAAAAAACTCTGATGCTGGGAGGGATTGAGGGTAGGAGGAGAAGGGGATGACAGAGGATGAGATGGCTGGATGGCATCACTGACTCGATGGACGTGAGTCTGAGTGAACGCTGGGAGATGGTGATAGACAGGGAGGCCTGGCGTGCTGCAATTCATGGGGTCGCAAAGAGTCGGACACAACTGAGCGACTGAAGTGAACTGAACTGAAGTGTTTGATCTCATTTCTGTTATTTTCTTTCTCTAGAAAATTGAGCTATAAGCCAAATATAAACACCTGCCTGTGATTTTTTTATATTTGTGTATACAAAACACAGGCATCTTTATGTATAATATATTAAAGTTCCCAATATTCCACCATTTAATGTTTTTAAATTATTTAATAAATAATTGGGCCCTCAATCATTCCTGTAATCAATTAGAGTCAAGCAGTTTTTAGAGTTCAAAGATGGAAACATTTCTGTTATTACTGAGAGGAACATGTACTTCTGATTTGCACACAAAAAAATGTTAAACATTTCAACAAACTAAATACATAACATCAAGACATATAAGCACAAAGAAGTATCTGCCAGTCCTTATAATAAAGGAACAAAAACTCCTGTTGGTATCATGAAACACCTGAGTGGAAGATAATACAAAAAATATCACCAAGCACACTATGATTAATCTCCAACCAGAAAACAAGAAAAGAGGAGTGTTCTTAGTGAAACTTAGTGAAAGAGGTATTTCCTTCTTTTCAGTGGTCCAATCATCTTAACTCACCCAAAAGTCCAATTGAATTAGCAGTATCTTCAGCATATGTTATTTCATCTGAGGCTTTCTTTTTCAAAAATGGCAAGCTTCAATAAGAATGAAGAATATATGAGTTATGTTTAATGAAGTCCTTCACTGATGCATCATTTGCAAAATAGAGGAAAATTTCTCTTCTAAAGATTACAATGAGGATAAATGTCCTGTTTCTTTATTCCTGGAGAATTAACTACCCCCCCTCCCAAAATTGTTTTTCTAACCAACTGACCAAAATAAAATAAAACAAAATAAAACTGGTTTATAAAAATGAAGAGAGATCGTCATAAAAGGCAAGAGTTAAGAAAGCCATCTTGCAATACTACATAAACACAAAACTTAAGAATCCTCTTTCCTCTCTAAGGGTAAGATAATTCTATCAAAATTAGGAGTACACTAGAAAAGCTGATACAAATCACAGGTCTAGTTTTACCTATAGCTTAAAGGCTGTTTAGGGGATTTTTTTTCCTGAAAATTTGAAACTCCAGTTAATATATCAATAGTCTATTTGTTCTTAAGGGTTAGTGACTTTTTCCTTATTAACTGGATTAGTTACCATCCACAAAATAACAAGTATACTTTTTGAGACACTAAATAATTCAATTTAACAAATATTAATTATATTAGAATCCTATTTCACAACTAATATAACCAAAGTTATTTGAAAATAATTTATTTATTCACAAATCAGAAAAGATAGGGCACTTGAACCTATGTCATTAGTCTGTCAGAGGAGAGATAAAAGTCACTTCTTAAATAAAAAATATCAACTATTTCAGCACTTCAGGAGTTCAAAATTTGAAACTTATATGCTATTTAAAGATATTTAATATATCTTATATATAGTATTTTTAAATCTTATTTCTCAAGAAAAATTAACCAAGTGGTTGAAAAATAGCACTGGGACCTATCACATATGGATATATATATATAGGACAATTAGAATTAAACGATATTTCAAGGTTAAGCTATGAAAAGGAAAATTTTATAAATGTCATCAAGGTTCATTTCTAGTATTTCTAGGTGTCATTTCTAGAATTTTTCATTTGAAGTAATTTATTACTTGACACCCAGCTCATTGTTGAATCTCTAAAGTGAAAAACTCTAAAATGAATTCTTCTTGTCGTATTTTTTTCCTTTTATTACCAAAGAAAACAACCTAAAGGATAAAGCTTCAGAAGAGTTTCCCACCAAAAAGGTTATGAAAAAAGTAAGCATTATGCTTCTGATGCACTGAGAAAATGAATTACTTAGAGGCTAAAACAGAAGGGCTTGATTTTACTTTTTAAATTTTCAATGTTTTTATATCCCCAAATGACCTTAAAAGGGAATCAAGTGAGGGTATGGTATGGAAAAGTGCACGATAAAAGGAGAAATTAGGAAATTTTTAAAAAAGAATGTGGACAATTATGAACTATGAAGGTGAGTGAAGAGTGCATTTCTAAAGATTTCTTATATTATGCAATGAAATATTCAGTTACAGCTCTCCTAGAGAACCAATTCTTGGTGGAGTGCTCTAGGAACACTGATACTGAAAGTAATGCTTGTGAACACGGTATTCTAAGATTACATGGCCTCAAAATCTGAAACTATTTTATATAACATTATCTCACATCAATATAAAAATAATGTCCAATTAGTATATTACAGTTCCTTGAGAACATCAGAGCAATAATATATTTCTTTATTTTCCATGGTCTCTATTGAAAAGGCATGGCAAGGACATTCAATAAATTATTTTCAATCATTTGTTCAGATATCAAAAAACTTAAATGAACTTAATAACAAAGTTGTAAATATTATTTAAATCTAAAAGTGAGAGATATACTTACTATGTATAAATACTATTATTTATAATTAAAAGAAACTCACTTTTTAAAGTTAAATTGGTAGAAAGGTTTAGAAGGTTCAACTGTCAAAAAGTTTATCTCTTTTTAAAGAAATTTCCTCTACTGTATTATATTGAAAACTGGGAATATGTATTTTAATATACATCTTGATTAACAACTATATGGTTGTTCCCCCAAATGGTTGCTGAAACAATAGTACAGAGGATGGAATACATAAATTTTATAATTCTGATCTCTAATTTACATTTTGAAAAATAATCCCCCAAATAATTTGGTGATAAATCCTTCTTTATTCAAATTTGGAAGATAAAATAAAACATTTTGACTCTCATATCTTTGAGAGTCAAATATTTTAAAGAGATAGAAAAAAAATAGATAGAAATTAGTATTATCCATAAATTTTCTCAAGGATTCTCTAAAAATACTATAACTCTTATTTACATCTCATATTTTTCATTCACTTGGGGTAACTTATTATGAGAAAACATTTTAATATACTTGCAGTTCAAGTCCTTGTGGCCAGCAATCTCAGATTACAGTAAAAAGGACTACCTTTGAGATATCAGCTGCTGGAATCAAGTGATCAAGTGAAGCTTCCTGAGTTCTATATTGCTTTGCTACACCATAAAGCATAATGTCTTTGTAAGATAAAACATAAAATACTGCATGCGTGCTAATATAAAATAAGGTTTAAAAACTTACCCACATAATTTTATGATATTATATGCAGGTTCTATAAAATGGGGCTCTGTTTTAATTTTTTCTGCACACAGATTCAGAATTTTAAATATCTGTGCTAAATCCCTTAAGGGCTTAAATATTTTTAGTTAAGAAATAAAATTAAGATTTTTATTAACATATTCTTTACAGTATTTCTATCAAGAAAATCTATAGAACTCCATTTATTTTGTTAAACATGGTTGATCCTATTTTAATTACACTAATTTTGAAGTGTAAAGAGAAAATCAGAACCATTTTTTTAAGGAATATTATTTAATTTTTGTCTCAGTAATCTCTTATTCAAAATATTTTTCTCTTCTCACCACATCTTTAGAATCTGATTACCAACTACTACATCACATACTCAGTTGAGTAATAACTTATTATTGGCAATAAGTAATAATACTTTGAAAAAAATAACTTAATGGCTCAATTATATCCTTCATCTCCACCCAAATACAAAATATACATTGCTCAGGAATAAGCAAACCAAACCTACCTTACTTTCCTGCATTATTTTATTAACATTACTCAGTTGCCTTTTCTTATTTTTAAGGTTTATATTGGTTGAAATTTTATTTAAGACTAGTTTATGAAAGCAAAATGTACCCTCTCTAGATCTTCAGGTAAAAGCAACTTTTATTTTATCTATTTAAAAAACCCAACTGGTACCTAAACAAATTTCACTTTTTTTTTTTTAATAGTTAAGGGAACGTGGTAACTGTGACTTGCACTTCTTGACGGAATCTGATCACTTCTAGTCTCTTTCTAGGAGCTTCTCTGCAAAAGACAGGAGAGCTGGATGTATTAGAAATACAAACTTCCATTAACTTCCTAGGGAAATGACTAAGATACCTCTCTAACCTATCTTTGCCTTATGTTTTATAAAGTCTAAAGTCAGACTACTAAAGACATTCAGAAACAGAGCCATTTGCCACCAACTCTCTGGCCTGAAGAAGAAAAAACAATGGAGGTGTTGAGTTATCAGGTTAAGATAGGAAAAGAAATCACTTGCTAGTAGACTTTCTTGGCTACCAGTAAACAATGCTTGATATCCACAAGCCCTCAGTAACTGACTGACCAAACAAATCCATATAAAACAAGGCTAAAATAAGGTGAGAAAAGAGTTAGATAAAATTATAAGGCACATTTCTCTAAATGGGAGGCTTAAGATGTTTTGATATATTAAACAAGCTAAATTAGAGACTGGTATTTTCTTTAAACCTGGTTGGACAACTGTTAAAGTTTATTTAGATCAATACTACTGTAATTGTGGTTGTGGACCATGCCAGTTCTGGAACTGTATGTTACCAGTCTATGGAAAAATAACTACAGAAAGTGAGTTTCCTGTGACAATTCTATTGCATTTTACAATAGCATGTATATGCAAAGGTTAAAAAAGTAAACAACCCCCCCGGCAGCAAACTGGTTCTTAATCACACATAGTTTTGAAACACACTAGTCTCTACATATTCTAATCATGGGGGAATATTCATTGGGAATAACACATTTATAGAATGTTTTGAAGATTATCAAGCAATGCTGGTGTGTTATCTAGTATTCCTTGTGACCTCATGAGGAGCTATTATCCCTATTTCATAAGGGTGAAAAAATTAAAACGTTTATCAAAAGTGCAAATACTCAAGTAAATTGGTAGAAACAAGACTTTGACTTGGCCCTCCTAACTACGTCCACTGTTTCTCTGAGTCTATAGAAACTGACACTACACAGTTAATATTGCATTATACTGTTTCTTCCACTTTATATTCTCTGGTAAAAATATAATTTTGTAAAAGACATAAAATGTTAGATATTTTCTGTGGTAAACAGAATAATGGCCTGTTCAATGATATCTCAGAGAAGGCAATGGTAACCCACTCCAGTACTCTTGCCTGGAAAATCCCATGGACGGAGGAGCCTTGTAGGCTGCAGTCCATGGGGTCGCTAAGAGTCGAACACGACTGATCATCTTCACCTTCACTTTCCACTTTCCTGCATTGGAGAAGGAAATGGCAACCCACTCCAGTGTTCTTGCCTGGAGAATCCCAGGGACGGGGGAGCCTGGTGGGCTGCCATCTATGGGGTCGTGCAGAGTCGGACACGACTGAAGTAACTTAGCAGCAGCAGCAGCAACGATGATATCTACATCCTGACCCCTAGAACTTGTGAATGTTACCTTTCTTACTATATGGCAAAGGGAATTTTCTGATGTGATTAAAAGCCTTGAGATGGGAAAGTTATCCACGATTATCCAGGTAGGCCAAATACAATCACAGGGTCCTTATAAGGAAAGGAGAGGCAGGAGAGGTCAGAGAAGGAGGTGTGATGACAAAAGTAGAGGTGAGAGGGGTGGTGCTCGCTACCTCTTGGGAAGGGCCCAGGAGGCCAAGGAAGGCTGGCTGCTTCTAGAAGCTGGCAAAGGCAAGGAATGGCATCTCCCCCAGGGCCTTCAGAAGGAGCCAGCCCTGCCAACACCTCTCCTTGAGCCCAGTGAGACTTCCAGGCTATAAAACAAAAAATTTATGTGGTTTTAAGGCACTGAGTCTGTGGTAATTTGTTATAGAAGCAATGGGAAACTAACACGCTTCCTAATAAAAATTCTTCCATTTTAGGATAAAGGAAACAAACATACACATATAAGTAAAGGATACAAATCCATTTTGATAACACTGCACCAATTTCTTGACAGATTTAAGTTGTCTTTCTTCCAAATCATCCTGAAACAAATTATCTATTTTAGTTGTTTTGTGTTATTCTGTTGAGATTTTTAAAAGTTTCCCTTAATGTAAGAAGAAAGTAGACACATTATCAAGTACTTCTTAAGTTACTTTATTATAATGTAAGCATTATAAAATGCTCCCAAAATAGTGAAGGTAAAAATATATATTCGAATAGGAAATTACAAATTGAAACTAGATTAATATAAAAGCAGTAATGGTTTCCAGAAATATTAATAATACTTGAGGTATGTTGAGCATTTTTCTATGCCAAATACCATTTAGGAAATATATATATAGATATCATTTCATTAATATTCAAAATAACCTTATTAGGAGGGTACTTTTATTACCCTTCTTTTTCAGAACAGGAAACTCAGCTGAAACACTAATTATTCCAAATCATACAGCTAATAACCGGTGATGTATGAAGTCAGATTTGACCATCCGACTCCAGAAGTTGTATTTTTAATCTAAAATACACCCAATATAATAGCTCAAACTAAATATCTTCAGTCAATTTAAACAAAACATACACACACACACACATATTTCGGCTACCCTTAATTAACAAGCTATTAGGATCTCTATGTAGTTGGGTTTTCTTTTTTAAAAACTGTAGATATATTCACAATTAAAAATAACTTTCACAACAATCAGAGCCAACAAAAGAAATTATCCTTATAAAAGGCATTATTTTTGTTGTGTTTTTTCTTCTTTCTATGTAAAAGTGTAGAAACTAAAAAATGTTAAGACAATGACTGAATTTTTGCACCTGTTAATCATAGGACATTGTTTTGATACCATGGTCAGCCCACTTCCCATATACTGAAAGTGTGCAATCTTCATCCTGTAGTAATTTTCTAGTGTATACTGACTTTTTAGGCATTCAGTCAATTCTTGAGTAACATCAGCAGTGTCCTATAAACATGTATGCATATGCATTTATTATCCTTTCTGCCAAAGCGTAAACTCAGTTTTGAGTCTTGTATTTTTATTTTCATTACATTCTGTATGAGAGTTCTCTCAAAATAAATTACTTATGACTGTGTATGTATCTGCTGCTGCTACTGCTAAATTGCTTCAGTCGTGTCCGACTCTGTGTGACCCCAGAGACGGCGACCCACCAGGCTCCCCCGTCCCTGGGATTCTCCAGGCAAGAACACTGGAGTGGGTTGCCATTTCCTTCTCCAATGTATGAAAGTGGAAAGTGAAAGTGAAGTCGCTGAGTCGTGTTCGACTCTTAGCGACCCCATGGATTGCAGCCCACCAGGCTCCTCCATCCATGGGATTTTCCAGTCAAGAGTACTGGAGTGGGGTGCCATTTCCTTCTCCAGTGTATGTATCTACATATCCTAATTTCATATCTGAAAATTTTTAAGTACTATATCATGATACATGTTTCCTACCCTTGCGCCCACATCCTACTTGGTAATAAGCATGAACAAAGGCTAGATGAGTCAAATCTCTTATGATTTCTGTTTATATTCACCCGTATAATATATGTATATATTATATTCATATATATGTACCTACCAGGTTAAATATATTCATACTAAATCTAAACAGAAGACATATACTGTTTGAAATGCTGTCAACAAAAGGAGAAATGGGACTTATATTTAGGGGAGTACATACTACCTTTCAGGGAAATCACAGTTTCTAAGTGAAATGGAGAAATTTTCTCCCAAAGCTTACTTTACCAGTCTCTTCGAAGAGTTTGATGACACGATTTAGGTCCATAGACTTGAAGGCACCCTAAAAACACACAATTCACAGTATTCTATATCATGAGAATCAAGAAATCATATCAAACACATTATTTTTATATGGTATTATCTCTTAGCAACTTAAAAATACCTTATGACAAAAAGAGAGTGAGGGGAGAATGAAAAGCAGCTGAGACTTAGAGGAGTAAATAAACTTTGGAGTAAAAAAAAAAAAAACCCTCTTGAATTTTGGTATTATCTTACAGTCTCAGTGTCTTTAAATTTCAGTAGTTCCAAAAGGCCCAAGAGAGCATCTGGAATAACAGCATTTCCATGCCTTGAGAAATAAAATGATTTCATACATATTATACATCTCATGGATACACATCATATACACTGAGTTTGCCTATGCAGATATACCTAAGACTAGCTTCTAAACTACAGGTAGGAGACCACCTTCCTGAACTAGGTACCCCTTCTCCCAGCAGTCTTACATCACCCATATTAGAAAACAGGAACTGCCAAGTTCTACAGATTTTAAATCTTAAAGATTTATTGAGCCCACTCCATCATTTAAAAACCAATTTGTATGGGAATAGAGTTGCTTTGCAATGATGGCACTGTTTTGTTCCTTTTATGGCTCAGTAATATTCCATTGTATATATGCACCACATTTTCCTTATCCATTCATCTGTCAGTGGACATTTAGGTTGCTTCCGTGTCCTGGCTGTTGTAAAGAGTGCTGCCATAAACATCAGGGTGCTGCATCCTTTCAAATTATGGGTTTCTCGGGATATATGCCTAGGAGTAGGATTTCTGGCTTATATGGTAGCTCTATTTTTAGTTTTTTAGGAAACCTCCATACTGTTCTCCATAGTGGCTGTACCAACTGACATTCCCATCAATAGTGTAAGAGGGTTTCTCTTTTCTCTAGCATTTATCTTTTAACGATTTTTTGATGACGGCCATTCTCACTGGCGTGAGATGATACCTCATTGTAGTTTTTGATTTGCATTTCTCTAATAATTACTGATGTTGAGCATCTTTGCATGTGTTCTTTTTTTTGGCCATCTTTGGGAAATGTCTATTTAGATCTTCCACCCATGTTTTGATTGGGTTGTTTTTTGATATTGAGCTGCATGAGCTGTTTGTATATTTTGGAGATTAACTCCTTGTCAGTTGCTTTGTTTGCAAATATTTTCTCCCATTCTAAGGGTTGTCTTTTTGTTTTGTTTATGGCTTCTTTTGCTGTGCAAAAGCTTTTAAGTTTAATTAGGTCCCATTTGTTTATTTTTATTTTCATTACTTTAGGTGGTGGATCGAAAAAGATCTTGTTGTGATGTACGTCAAAGAGTGTTCTGCCTATGTTTTCCTCTAAGAGTTTCATGGTAGTTGGCCCATTCCAGCTTAATGATTTATTCAGTTCCTATTTCTCACTCAGTTGTGAAGCTTTCCTGCTATTTGCCTCCCTACCTCTAGTCTTGCACCTTTCAGCACTGTCCTCTACCCTCTGGTCAGAACAATAAAACTCAAATCTGAACACAGCACGTCTAAATCATTCAGTGGCTCCACTAATGCCCTTCCCCCTCCTCTGTTTTCCTTGTTGTTACGATCCTATCCATCTCCTTGGTTAACCCTCCCAGGGACGTCCTTTGAGTTCATGTGTTGCCTCTATGCTTATCATCAAAGTACATCTTATTATTGTTATATACTATTTTCTGTTTTATATATTTACTTATATTTTATTTTCTGTTTTTGTTTCCACATATACTTAGCATAATTTCACTTACTGTTAACACCATTTTATATTCTAATTTTTAAGTCTGTAATACATACATTTCCATATTTCTACATAGTCATTTTTTCATTGCCTCCTAGGTCTAGAATTTCCTTTCCTTTCACAATTACAAACTAATATGTTCTGATCTTAAGAAATGTCATTCAAATACAATTTTCAGTTAAGTCTTCTAACTTTGGCTGCAGAATAAGTCTCTGAGTTTATTCAATATGATTTTCACTTTAAAAATTATCAAAAAGGATTTACTGTATACTTAGGTATTATGATTATCATTAACAGTATTACATCTTACTATTAAATTGCTTAAATTATTAAATTTACTGTTAAAATTTTTTTGATAAATAGAATTTTGCCTTTTAAGATTTGGAGTTTTAACAGTGCCATCTGCCACCACCTCAGTTATTCTTTTTTCTCCCTGCATTCTCAGAGAAATAAAAATGTACAGTGAATTTTTATTTTCTGATTTTCTGCAATATTGGTTTTGTGGGTGGGAAAAGATATTGAAATGAAATGTCAGTGCAGAATTTTCTTTTTAAAATCTGTATTATTATCAGAATTTTCCCCCCTAAATGGCCAGATATAACTTTTATAAGAAAGAAGAGTGGTAAAGATTAAGGCACAGATTTAACTTATATTATCTTAAATTTATTTTATATTTTCACTTCATGTTACTTGGTGTTTTATTTGCATGGCAAATGTTATATTTTTAAGATTTCTCCATCCTTCCCTTAGCCTTTTCTTCCTTTTATAAATATTTATAAGTAGCTTCTACATTTCAGAAATGGTAGGTGTGGGGAATACATTTGCCCTGACTTCAAACATCTATCAATCTGGCATGAGATATAGGTAATATAGATGACATGCTACAAAATGGTTCATGAATGTTGAGAGGTGTGTTCCAGAACTATACAGAGAACAGAATGGCATGGTGAGGAGAGATGGGTATCTGGGACAGCTTCTGAAAGAAGCAATCTGCAGGCAGAGTGAGATTGAACAGGATTTGTGAGATAAACTGAAGGTTTGAGAGATGGAGCAAAGGGAGTAGCACGTGTTAAGGCCTGGAGACAAGCAAAACATGGCATTTAGAGGATTGGTGAGTCATACGGTAGGAGAGGATAGTGCAAGGGATAGAAGGTACAGATGCTGCTGATAAGGTAAGCAGAGGTCAAATCATGAATACTAATCTTAGTGATAATAACAATGATGGTACAGTTGTAAGCTCTTTAAATATTCACTAACTGAATTCTGTGAGGTAGATACTATTAACACCATTTTACAGGTGGCCTTGTATATACTATGATAAGGCTCATCAAAAGATATTGAATGGTTTGAGAGACTGGATATTAAAATATGCAATGGCCAGATTTTACTTGGTAACAGAACTCTGTCCTCCAACCTCTGCAGCAAGCAACCTAGGGAGTCAAACCACAACCTCTGCAGCTGTTGGCTCAGAAAAGTCAGTATTTGGTCAATGATCATCACATTCCCTATTTTTTGACCCCATCTTCCTCTCAGGGCCAACCAGAAACAGCCAAGTATGCTTCCCAAATCATCATTCAGTCAACAACAAAGCAGAAGCC
This sequence comes from Oreotragus oreotragus, assembly GCA_006410675.1. Lineage (NCBI taxonomy): Eukaryota > Metazoa > Chordata > Mammalia > Artiodactyla > Bovidae > Oreotragus > Oreotragus oreotragus. The sequence continues at coordinate 181,808 of SJYX01020872.1, forward strand.
TCCCTTTTATTCACAGTGAAGCTTCCCTTGGAGTCTCTGCCAAATATAAGTAATGCTGGCTGACTCTCTTTCTACAGCAAACTCTGCATCAACAGTCGGTGTTCATTCTCATTAGGGTGATCTTTGTTGATTTCCACAGGTTTTAACCAGAGGAATGTAACAATAAAGAGGTAATTCTGTCTGCTGAGTACAGACTGATCTGGAAAGATCTAGACTGGAAGTGGGAGACTTGTCTGTGACTTCAGGCATTGACTAAACAGTGGCCGCCAGGATACACAACAATGAGTGGAATGAAAAGCATCAAGAAGGCAGAATCAGCAGGTCCTAATGAGTGATTTGATTTGGCAGGAAAGAGAAGGAAAAGGTAAGGATGACTGCTTGGCTTGAGGAATGACCTAAGTGATAGCACCATTTGTTGAAACAGGGATGCTGGAGGAAGAGGCTTGTGTTGAGGCTGGAGATGAGTTAAATTTAGGGCAGAGATTTCTAAATCACAGGCTTAAAGTAATAATTGGGAGAGGGTAGGTAAACAAGATCACACAAGCAGAATGTAGCAGCAAGAGAGAATTTACGAATGTAAATATAAAAATAACTGTTGTTATTATCATCATAAGATTTTATGGAGAAACTATAAAAACATTTAACAATATCTTTTAAGATCAAGAGCTCATTTAATTAACTGCTTTGAAGAAAATTATACCTCCACTTACTTCAAGTCATAGGATGAACTTATTTGCCCACTTTACCAATGAACATTTCAAAGGGGAAAAAATCCTGCTCATTTGATACCTAGTTATAGGGAAAGAACTAACATTTATTATGTGTCTGGTACTTTATATGTACCATTTATGTGTCTGGTACTTTATATTTTAATTAACATATCTCAAATCTACAATATGAAGGTAGAATCATTATCCCTGTTGTTGAAACTGAGATCTAACTTATTAAGGTCACATAGTGACTGTATGGGCTAGCAGGGCTGTTTGATGCAGAAACACTGGTTCTTTGCACCTTAGTTCTCTGCCTGACACCTCAGTTGACCCAGAGATTACTTCTAGCAATTACTCCACAACAGGGATAGGCCATTTTAAGTACATAGTACATGGCAGAATTATAGATAGTGCCAGGATATGACATCAACCAACAAATTGTGTAAGTTCTCAGAGGCTCTCAAAAGGAAAACAAGTTTGGGTAAGGAAGCTCAGCCATGACACCCACTCAAGTAAACTGTTTACAATAATGTATTGTAACAAATATTATTGTGTGCCTCTGCTGTGGAGATATTAAGAAGAGATGGCAAGAATACACAGAAGAACTGTACAAAAAAGAGCTTCATGACCCAGATAATCACGATGGTGTGGTCATTCACCTAGAGCCAGACATCCTGGAATGTGAAGTCAAGTGCGCCTTGGAAGCATCACCATGAACAAAGCTAGTGGAGGTGATGGAATTCCAGTTGAGCTATTTCAAATACTGAAAGATGATGCTGTGAAAGTGCTGCACTCAACATGCCACCAAATTTGGAAAACTCAGCAGTGGCCACAGGACTGGAAAAGGTCAGTTTTCATTCCAACCCCAAAGAAAGACAATGCCAAAGAATGCTCAAACTACTGCACAATTGCACTCATCTCACAAGCTAGTAAAGTAAAGCTCAAAATTCTGTAAGCCTGGCTTCAGCCGTACATGAACAGTGAAATTCCAGATGTTCAAGCTGGTTATAGAAAAGGCAAAGGAACCAGAGATCAAATGGCCAACATCCACTGGATCATCGAAAAAGCAAGAGAGTTCCAGAAAAACATCTACTTCTGCTTTATTGACTACGCCAAAGCCTTTGACTGTGTGGATCACAAGAAACTGTGGAAAATTCTGAAAGAGATGGGAATACCAGACCACCTGACCTGCCTCTTGAGAAACCTGTATGCAGGTCAGGAAGCAACAGTTAGAACTGGACATGGAACAACAGACTGGTTCCAAATAGGAAAAGGAGTACGTCAAGGCTGTATATTGTCACCCTGCTTATTTAACTTCTGTGCAGAGTGCATCATGAGAAATGCTGGGCTGGAAGGAGCACAAGCTGGGATCAAGACTGCTGGGAGAAATGTCAATAACCTTAGATATGCAGATGACACCACCCTTATGGCAGAAAGTGAAGAGGAACTAAAAAGCTTCTTGATGAAAGTCAAAGAGGAGAGTGAAAAAGTTGGCTTAAAGCTCAATATTCAGAAAACTAAGATCATGGCATCTGGTCCCATCACTTCATGGCAGATAGATGGGGAAACAGTAGAAACAGTGTCAGACTTTATTTTGGGGGGCTCCAAAATCACTGCAGATGGTGACTGCAGACATAAAATTAAAAGACGCAAAAAAAAAATAAATAAATAAAAGACGCTTACTCCTTGGAAGGAAAGTTATGACCAACCTAGACAGCATATTGAAAAGCAGAGATATTACTTTGCCAACAAAGGTCTGTCTAGTCAAGGCTATGGTTTTTCCAGTGGTCATGTATGGATGTGAGAGTTGGACTGTGAAGAAGACTGAGCACCAAAGAATTGATGCTTTTGAACTGTGGTGTTGGAGATGACTCTTGAGAGTCCCTTGGACTGCAAGGAGATCCAACCAGTCCATCCTAAAAGAGATCAGTCCTGGGTGTTCTCTGGAGGGACTGACGCTGAAGCTGAAACTCCAATATTTTGGCCACCTCATGTGAAGAGTCGACTCATTGGAAAAGACCCTGATGCTGAGAAGGATTGGAGGCAGGAGGAGAAAGGGACGACAGAGGATGAGATGGATGGCTGGATGGCATCACCGACTTGATGGACATGGGTTTGGGTGAACTCTGGGAGTTGATGGACAGGGAGGCCTGGTGTGCTGTGATTCATGGGGTCACAAAGAGTCGGACACGACTGAGCGACTGAACTGCTGTGTTAGATGTTGTTCTAAGTGCTAAAGACATAGTATTGAATAAAACACAGAAAATCTCTGCTTCCATAAGGAAGCGATATGGTTTGGGAGAGACAATAAGTTATATAGTATACTGCAAGGTAATAATGCTCTGGAGAAATGGGAGTAAACAGTCATGAAGGAGGTAAGGTAACAAGCCACGGATATCAAGGGGAAAACTTCCAGGCAGTGGGCACAGCAATTGCAAAGACCCTTAGGCAGGGTACACCTGGCATAGTTGAGGAGAAGCCAGGGAGCCAAACAGGGAGGCCTGGTGTGCTGTGATTCATGGGGTCACAAAGAGTCGGACACGACTGAGCGACTGAACTGCTGTGTTAGATGTTGTTCTAAGTGCTAAAGACATAGTATTGAATAAAACACAGAAAATCTCTGCTTCCATAAGGAAGCGATATGGTTTGGGAGAGACAATAAGTTATATAGTATACTGCAAGGTAATAATGCTCTGGAGAAATGGGAGTAAACAGTCATGAAGGAGGTAAGGTAACAAGCCACGGATATCAAGGGGAAAACTTCCAGGCAGTGGGCACAGCAATTGCAAAGACCCTTAGGCAGGGTACACCTGGCATAGTTGAGGAGAAGCCAGGGAGCCAGTGTGGCTGGAACACAGAAGATTTTGTAAGCTACTTAAGAAGAATTAAATATATACTCTGAGTTTAGAGTTGAGTGGGGAAGGACATGTAAGTGTTAAGATATTTGTCCTACACTTAAGGAGCCCATATGCTAATGGGAGAGACAAAACAAGACAAATGAAATAATAACAAATATAAAACAAGAGATCATTAGGTAAGAAACTGTGTGATTCAGGCTAGAGACTATTCCCATTTATGAGAAGAAGGTCTGCAAGTGTGAAAATGAATGGGAAGTGCTTCCTATTGGGGATACTTTATGGTGGAGAGGTAGGACCTGAAGGTAGGGTAAGATTTAAATTCCAAAACAGGGGAGGGCATTCAGTCCACACATAGTTAATATCCCCTCCTGTGTACCAGGTGTTGCGCTGGTTGCTACTGGGAGAAAATAGGGGACACTACAGAAAAAACAACAGAGAGGGTTTCTGCCCTCACAGAGGTAGCACTAAGCAGCCTGCATGGTAGAGATAAAGTAGAGGTTATGCATTGGGAAACCTTGCAGACAGAACAGAGAAGTAGACCTGACGTACTGAGGATGGCAAAGACCTTACATGCATCTAGTTCAGAGGTTTCGAGGCCAAAAGTCATTTCAGGGAGGTTGTTAAGAGTCCCAGGCTCCACTCTGGGGATTATGATTGAGAAAATCTACAGTACCCAGCTAAACTGCCTCTCTGAAGCAGTTATTAACAGGGTAGGAACTTTAATCAATACAAACCAATTTCTACCTGGAGAAGAATCCTAGACTCTGTAAGAAGAGATAGTAATGAAAGAAAAGGAAAAAAGGGAAAAGGAAGGGAGAAAATATACCCATATATACACAGGTATGCTTGTTCTGCATTACTTGATATGTTGTGGACTATATTGGCAATGGTCTGTTAAAAGTATTTTTAACGGACCTTTTTCTCCTTCTTAACCCACGGTTGCCTGCCTCCTATAACTTTGCCCCCCACCCCCTTTTGTAATACCAAGTAAAGGAAGAATGAGAGCCATCAGATGCCAAATTCACCTACTTTTCAGTTTTGCTAGGTGCCTGGGAGAACAGTGGTAGTGTTGAGCCCCCTTGCAGCCTTGGGAATGAAGGGACATCTGTTGCTCCTCAAAATTCTTCTCCCTGCCTGGACTGCACTACTTCCACAAAACTGATTAGGTAAATTTCCTCAACATCTGCTCCTCTTCATACAAAAGTGTTGCTGCTCCATGAGTTAAATGTCTGTCCATCTTCAGAGGGTGCAACCCTATTCCCACCATAGGAGAGGTCCCCAGTCAACCAACCGCTCCTAAGGAACTCTCCAAGGCTCCAGGATGTGGACGCAGGAGATAGGGTTCCTGACGCAGCCTGAGCCTTGTGAGGCCTCAACAGGAATTCCCAGAGTGGCCCCACACCATCAGTGTGAGGAGGTAGTGCAGGATTCCTCTGTAGAATTCACATTAATACAGGGCTTGATCATGGCTCTCTGGGGAGGAGCAATGGAACCCTAGTATGAAACAAACAACTTGGAGTTTCTAAAGACCCCTGCTACAGATCCACAGGGTTCTGAAGTGAAATTTCTCAACAGAAATTAGAATTAGTTTTGTATGACAAAAAATAAAAACCAAAATATACGAGCACAATAAAATCAATTCTATTCAATTCCAATTCTCTCCAATGCCCTCCCAAACCAGATTCCAATTTCATATAAAAATGTTTAATTTCTAATTTTAATAGTATTTTCCTCCCCTCCAGATGCAGGTTTTGGTAGCAGCAAATTCAAACACGTGAGGATTTACCCCTGTATCAAGAACAGCACAGGATAACAGGGTTCTACATATTAAAGCCCAATGCAAATCAAATTTTCGCTAAGAAAGTTTCCCTTCCTCTCAGGCCTTTCGTCGCCTCACATTTTTCGAAGCCAAGTCTCCGAACCTCGGCTACTCAATTTACTGGGACGCTCCGGGAGGACCCAGGAGGACCTCGAGACACAAGTCTCTAGACAGGTTGATTGACGACAACCAACTCCCCTCGCAGGCAGCGCAGTTCGAAGGATTAGCTTTGCGCTTGGAGCCTTCGTCCCGTGGGCTGCCCTGGTTTCCACTCGGGCCCCCACTTCCGCTCTCGCTGCCCCTAGGCATCGTCCCCGCCCCCAGATTTCAACCCCCGCCCACTCCTTGACACCCTCCAAAGCACAGACACCTGGCCATACCTGCACTTCCTCATCCTCCGTCACCACTCCGACTATCGGGATTTGGCGAGGGCTGCTGAACTTGATCCTGCTGCTGGGCTCCCGGGCCTCGGCCGTCTCCGCGGCCTCCGCTGTGGACATGGCCGTGGCTGCGGAGCGAGGGATGGATGCGTCTCCTTCTTTCCTACACTGTGCCCGCAGCCGCGAGACAGAAAGAGGCTCCGCTACCGAAAAGTGAAAGCCGCCTAAGAGCGGCTAGAGTCGCGAAAGGTCCGGGGGGTCCGGCCGTGGCCTCGGCTGCCGCGACGCCACTCGCATCCCGCCCCTACAGCCCACCCGCACACCTTGCCGCTTTCAGGCTGGCAGGTTGCTAACAAGCTAAAGCGTTGCTAGGGGAGGAGCCAGAGGCTGACAAAAGGGCTCCTACGGGAGCCGGAGGATTCAAACTACCCCAAACCCTTATCTACATCCTAAACTCTGAAGTGGCTAGGTTTGCATGGGTTCCAGGGGGAAGAGGGGCGAAGACCTCGCTAGATAACGGTGGAGTGTTACCTTGGTGGCTTGTGTGACTCAGTCTTTGTAGTTTGCTCTGGGCCTTCTTAAAACAAGAATGGGCCGGTGGTGGATGTGGGATGCAGGAATGGTGAATGATAGAATGCTAATATTGGAAGCTGAGCGGTTTATCTCATCCCTAAGAAGAGACTAGTGTTACCTATATTCCCTAGCCTTTTACCACTTCTGTACTTTAGTGAGCACCAAAGCATTGGATACAATGCTGGAAGGCTTTCGAGTCAAATCGCTGAATTTAGAGCAAGTTAACCCCTGGAAACTCCACTTTTCTCATAACTTTTTCACTTTTCTCATCAATAGGATTGCTGTGAGAGGACTAAATGAGATGATGGTTTTGTAAAGTGGTGCTTGGCGCATAATAAGCAAGATGATCTATATGACATTTCTGGCTCTACAAATAGAAATGGAAAATCTAGATTGGGCTTGGCAGCACTTGATGTGAGTCACAGCCAAAGAAACCAAGTTTCTTTGAAAGAGTACTGCATGATTCCAGTCCCTGTTTCATCAATTCTGTTTAACCCCAGTCCTTGGAAACTGCCCTTACCGAGGTTACCACCAGTTGTGGTCGAAGACTGTGTACATTTTCATGTCCTCATCTTGGTGTCAGAGAAGGCAATGGCACCCCACTCCAGTACTCTTGCCTGGAAAATCCCATGGATGGAGGAGCCTGGTAAGCTGCAGTCCATGGGGTCGCTAAGTCAGACACGACTGAACGACTTCACTTTCACTTTTTACTTTCCTGCATTGGAGAAGGAAATAGCAACCCACTCTAGTGTTCTTGCCTGNCAGTACTCTTGCCTGGAAAATCCCATGGATGGAGGAGCCTGGTAAGCTGCAGTCCATGGGGTCGCTAAGTCAGACACGACTGAACGACTTCACTTTCACTTTTTACTTTCCTGCATTGGAGAAGGAAATAGCAACCCACTCTAGTGTTCTTGCCTGGAGAATTCCAGGGATGGCAGAGCCTGGTGGGCTACCATTTATGGGGTCGCACAGAGTCCGACAAGACTGAAGCGACTTAGCAGCACCAGCAGCATCTTGGTGTATACTTGTCTATAGTATTTTACACTGTTGACCACTTACCCTTTCTTGAAGCTCCCTAGCTCCATTTTCAGCACTTTTTTTTTTTTTTAATCTTTACAGCTACTCATTGGTGTTTTTAGAGCTCCTCTCAGGCCTTACACCCAGAGGTGGTTCAGTAGGTCTAAGGTTGCTATTAACCCAAGAAAGTGCAAAGAGTGTGTCAACTGTATCGTTAACGTAACCTTAATTACTGTGTAAGTATACTACATCAAGAGGAGATTGAAACCACTTGGATAAACAGAGTGGAATCCTGTCAGAATGGCACCAAAGCCTAAAATGGTGGTTGGAAAGCTGATAATCCAATGACTTGCGATCCTCTGTGTGCTCATTCTGGCATCTCAAGATGAGGAAGGATGAAGAGAAAGGATTGCCAAGGAAATTTTTCCACTTAAAGTAGAGCTTACCTAGGAGATATCACCTGACTTTTGTGATTTAGCACAATAGACTGAAGGTGATAAGAGTCCATAAATGGCCCTGGGAAATCACTCTTCTAACTGGACTTAAATGAAGACATTTTTCTAACAAATGAACAATAGGATTTTTGTTTTATTTTAACCAGCTGTGTACCAACCTATATATTCCTTCTGTCCCATATCCAGAGTATCAGTTTCCCATCCTTAATTAGCACAAATCCCAGGAACTCCCCCTTTCCAGCACTTAAAAACTTTTGACTTTTCTCCATCAGTGAGTCCATTACTGGGAAGTTAATAGATCTAACTGTAATTTTTTTTTTTTGCTTTAATGATTTTTATCTTTTGACAGGTGAGAAGCAACCAGAATAGAATCCTCAGTCACCCCACGCTCAAGCCATATTGACTGAATTACTTCGCTTTTACACAGGTGCCAAACTTCCTCCTACATTACCTTTGCATCTGTTGTACTTGTGACTGTCCTCCAATGTCTAACTCCTTATGAAACTCAGTCCATGTGACCTTTTCTAGGAAACCTTCTGTATATACTCTGCTATTTTAGGTGCTGCTTTGTCTGTCATTCTGTTTTTGTGCTCTCCACACATTTAATGGTATTTACTGGCTCAGCAGACTCCCTGCTAGACTGAGATTTTTTTAAAACAAGGAGAGTTACTTACCTAGGTTTTTATACCCCAAGCCCTCAGCATAGTGTCTAGAGAAGTATTTCTCAACTTAATGTGCATGAGAATCATCCAGAGAGCTAATTAAAAGACTTCTGAGTCCCATATCCAGGGTCTGCTTTAGTAAGTCGGGTAGGGTTCAAGGGTTTGCATGTACAATTGACCCCTGAAGAACACAGGTTTGAACTGCAGGTTCCACTCACATGCAGATTTTTTTTCAATAAATACAGAGTACAGTCCCCCACAATCTGGTGGATTTAATCCATGGATATGGAAACTTGGATACAGAGAGTTAACTGTAATGTTACCCCTGGGTTTTCATCCAAGTCAGGGTTGATGTCCTTACCCCCACACCGTACCCTAAGCACCCCCAGCATCCTTAACCACTGCACTGGAAGCACAGCGTCTTAACCGCTGGACTGCCAGGGAAGCCCCATTGAGCCTTCTTCAGTAGTGATTTTTAAAAGCCGTTAAAAACACAAAAGACATTTTCATGACAGCAGAACCCAGAAGGACGTGGGGTTAAATGGCTAACTACTGAAATGGTAAATTATTTCACAAAAAAGAGAAATTAATAGTAGAAAATGTATGAGAGATGACATACATAGAGAATAAAAATACTTCAATCTGGTAACAGTTCAGCAGAATTTAACATTTCTGTTGAATTACAAATTATAATTTCTTAAAAGCTGCTGTAGACTTAAAGATTAACTACAAGTTTTAATAAATTATTGAACTATGCACCATTTTTAAAAGTAACATTGAAAGCGAAATATATTTTTAACTTAAATGGAATATTAGGAAATAAATATTCTTCTTCTGATTTTTTATTGATACTTGTTTGTACCCTAATTAACAATATTTAATAAAATTGTAATTATTCAATAGCAGGAATTAAGAATGTTTCTAATTAACATATTAGATTATATATGAATCTGGTAGTCAATAACCTAGTGCCAAATATTCTAAATGTTCACACAAGTATTATTTCTTTCTGAGAGTATAAACAGAAAAATTTTATAGCACATGGGAAGTGTGATTATAGTCCCCTATAGGGGAATTATGTAACAGAAAAAATACATAAAAGCTGAGATTTAATCTATTGTAGTGTTTTAAAAAATCTTTCAAGTTGAGTGTTGTAGAAACAAAGCATAAAAAAGAAACAAAAGTAATTACCTCCTTCTAACAGAATCATTAAATTTGATACTAAGTAATAAGTACACGGAACATAAAAACAAAGTCAACCATTGTTTGGGTCTCAGCCATTCTAATGAAGTGCACTAATAATCCAAATTGCAAGTGATTTTTAAATAGGAAGCTGCAAGAGCTATTCCTGTTTAGTGAAGCAACGAAATAAATGGTATTAGCTTATGAAGAGTGACTTTTATCTGATCAAAGCTTCAGCTTCATGACATAGTTCCAGTTCATAGCTCCATGAACTGAAAATGTTCTTGAAGTTTTAGAACTAAAAGCCATTTATTGTGTTTACATGGTGGGAGGTTATAGTAACCCCAGGAGAGAACTGTCTTTATTGTGGAGTAGGACTAATCGGACAAGCTTATTCTAGTGACATTAATTACCCAAGTTCTGTAACTAACTTGACTTGTTCTGATTCTGTGAACCATGTTTTAGTCTTTGAAGGCTGTGGGAACCAGTACCGCAAACTGAGTGGCTTACGCAACAGAAATTTTATTTCCTCACAGTCTGGAAGCTAGAAGTCCAAGATCAGGGTGTCCAAGATTGGTTTCATTCTGAGGCCTTTCTCCTTGCCTTCTCCCTTTGTCATCACATGGTCTTCCCTCTGTATCTTTATCTACTCTTCTTACTGTTCTTATGAGGATACCAATCATGTTGGATTAGGGCCCACCACTATGACCTCATTTTACCTTAACCACTTCTTTAAAGACCCTTTCTCCAAATGTAGTCATTCTAAGGTAGTAGGGGTTAGGACTTCAATGTGAATTTTAGGGGGACATAATTTAGCCTGTAATTGATCCTGACATCCTTTGGACTACAATTAGAATTCTTGTAAAGAACAGATTGAAGAGTAGAATGTGCTTAGTTGAGGCAATACTGGTTTCTTTGCCTTTAGGACATTGATATTTCTCAGTGGCTCCTCTGTCTATGGAATTCTCCAGACGAGAATAGTGGAGTGTGTAGACATTCCCTTCTCCAGGGGATCTTCCCAACCCAGGGATCAAACCCACGTCTCTTGCATTGCAGGCAGAATCTCTACCACCTGAGCCACCAGAGAAGTCCAGGTATCTCTCAGATATTTCTGACTTAACAGTCACTGTACTTTTATCAATGTGAATCCATCCCTGGGAGATGTATCCACTCAAGGTTCTCAGCCAATCTGGATTTTGAGTCTGCACAGCCCTATGTCTGACTTTGTGAAAATCATCATTTCATATTTTATTTTCCATTTGAAGAATCTACTACCCAAATTACTGTGCTAGCCTAGGTTCCCTAGAGTCTTCCACAAACAAACAAGAAACATTCCCCTTCTGCCAGTTGGTTGGGGGCGGGCACTGTTTCTGCTAAGCAGAAGGGAGGAAAAGATGGAAGTGAGGCAGGCAGTGGAGGAGGATGTACAAATATAGGTGTTACTGAGCTGCCATAGCTTTGGAACAATGGAGTTATAAGTGCTCGGTCTTTTAGGATATTTTCATGGAGGCCTTGTGAATTATTGAACTTTGGAACGGTCCATCTGGGGAAATGAAGGGGGAACTTACCTACTAGCACTCTCTTATGTTTCAACTCTGATCAAAGTTCATCCTTGAAGTAGGGTTGCCAGATTTAAAGGTGAAAACTCATGCAGTATTTGTAACAGAATTACACTTATTTGTTGTTTCTCTGCAATTCAAATGTGATTGAGTGTCCTGTATTTTATCTGAACCCTACTCTCAGGATATTAATACCCACACATTTCCAGGCAGCTGCAGGGGGAGCCAGAGCTTTCACAGATCCTGTGCACAGGCACAAAGATCAGTACAGCAGTGTGGTGGGGCTGATGGTGGCAGTGGCAGCAATAGCAGTGACTCCTCTCTGGGCCGCAGGGCAGCTCTAACCACTGGCCAGGAGGCAAAATAGGAAGCTGAGATAGTGATGGGGAGGGTGTGGGCAGGAGGATGCAGGCATGGCTATGCAGAAATCGGCTGATAAATAACATAATTTTCTATAAAAATGAGGCAAATCATACTATCTCATTGGTTTCTGCAGGACCGTATTTTACTAGACACTAGAAATACAGTTGCCAACAGAGGTCCATATAGTCAAAGCTATGGTTTTTCCAGTAGTCATGTATGGCGTGAGAGTTGGACAATAAAGAGGGCTGAGTGCCAAGAATTGATGCTTTCAAACTGAGAAGACTCTTGAGAGTCACTTGGACTGCAAGGAGATCAAACCATCAATCCTTAAGGAAATCAACCCTGAATATTCATTGGAAGGACTGATGCTGAAGCTGAAGCTCTAGTACTTTGGCCATCAGGGTCATTAAAAAAGACTCTGATGCTGGGAAAGACTGAAGGCAGGAGAAGGGGATGCCAGAGGATGAGATGGTTGGATGACATCACTGACTCGATGGACATGAGTTTGAGCAAACTCCAGGAGACGGTGAAGGATGGGAAGCTGGATGTGCTGCAGTCCATGGGATCACAAAGAGCAGGACACGACTGAGCGACTGAACAGCAACAAAGGAATATAGTAGTAAGACAGAGTTCCTGCTATCAGGAACTTACAGAAGATAGCTTGAATACTGTGTTCAGTCCTAGTTTAAAGATACTGAATAAATGCTGCTGCTGCTGCTGCTGCTGCTGATTTGATTCAGTAAATCTGAGCAGGGTCTGTGAATCTGCATTTAAAAAAAATAGACTGAGGTAAGATCCGTATAAGGAAGAATCAGAATCCTGTTGAACAGAGAGTTTGCCTCAGGAGCAGCAAATCAGGTGTGCAACAGGAAAGAGCTCCAGACTGCACATTTCCAGTCACTGGCTGCAGCCTAGGGGCCAGCACCCTTCAACAAATCAATCAACATTCACTTCTGCATTCCCTGCAGCAGCTTTGCAAGCTGTTTTCAAAAATCATTGAACCACTCACAGTTTATCCACTCTGCAAAATAAACACAGCTTCTCATATCCACCACGGCTACTCCCCTCTTGGCTATATTCAGCTCTTTCAATAAACAGCAAATATATACACCTTCCCAGGGAGATGACTCTTACCACAAAATTGCCTCATATTTAAATGTCAATGAGACTTTCCAAAAAAGAGAGCAAGAGAGCTGAAGTGAGGGTCTTCCCCTAACTTAAACAGATCTGTCTTGGCAATGGCCAACATTGCTTCACCCTTAGGCGTGAACTTCACCACCTCCAGCCCCAAGGAAATCACCAGCAAAAATGTTATCCTAAACTTCGGCTTCTATCAATATTCCAGTGCCTCAGATGCATATGGAGTCCCAAAGGGTAATCTGTACTCCACCGCCAAGTTCTTCCTCCAGCACTGTGACCATCATTCACACGACTGTCAGGAGTATGGATTTTGACCGATCACTGCTGAGTCTGCCTCAAGCTGCTGTGTCTCTACTGGGGACATCTCTGGAGGGCTGGGGATGACCCCAGGTCCATCCAGAGGTCCATACTTCAGCATTTATGTTGTTTGTTTAGTTCTGGTATTCATGCTGCACTTGTATTTCAATTCTTTGGTGTGTATTATTATGTTGGTTGATTCATTCTGTATCAGTGAATAATCACAGTGAAAAGTCAATCTGGAGGAAAATTTTAGCCCCCAGAGTCTTATGGTCACAGAAATTTGCCCACATTTTTATTGAAGTGAAAAAAACATGATCAACAAAGCATTTTCTGAAATAAAAACATTTACACTAACATAAAATTTAATGGGAGAAAAGGAGTGAAATTTACATTCAGGAAAGAAAAATCATGTAAAATAGCTGACAGCTATTTGAGCTTATTTGTGTGTACTTTTCAATGGCTAATCCAAAATATAAAATGATTACAATTTTTAGATTTCATTAGGTAAATTTAACAACAGTTTTCTAAATTTTAGTTAACTTATTTTTAAAACTTCAATATTTATTGATCTGTAAATTACACTCCTTACAACTATTTCAACTTACGACAAAATTATTTTAGGTGGCCACTTAACATTGTGTGAAGGGGTATATAGTTTTTCAAAATTCTTTTGGCTGTTATGCAGGCAAAAATTTCCACCAAACTAGATGACTCACACTGTCTTTTGACTATAAATTCATTCATGCTTTCTTGTCTTGTTTTCTAGAGATAGTCAATCTAATCTAATCTTTTGGGAGTAATCAGTCATCCACAGTGAAAAAAGAATTATTAACAATGGGAGAGGAAACATCATCAGAAAAACAAAAGCATGAGATAATTTAAGATGGTATAAACTTTGCAAGAAGTATAGTAAGCTAAAAAAAAAAAAAGGCAAAGAAGAAAAAAATCTGTGCGATTATGGATATCATTCTCTGCTCACAAACCACACATTCTCATCAGGACTTGCAATGCCCTCATATCAAAGCCTTAGACTCAGATCTCCTTGCTGTTGGCCTCTCTAAAAGAAAAGGAGACAGAAGGATTTCTGCCTTCCTCCCTTGCCCTCTGATGACTACCGTGAAGGATGCAGAAGTGCTTTCCAGAAGAAGGAAGCTCCCTGTCCAGTGGATACATCCCAAGAGTCTGCATAACATGACCTTTCAGGTACCCAAGCATCCATGTGATGCTCATGAAAACAGACAAGCTGGCTTCCAGTGTCCTCATAACTGACCTGCTTAGAAAAACATACCTTTGCCACAGGTAAGATGTGCTGCTGCTTCAGGAATCTTACTGCTCTCTTCGTATTGACCTCATGCATTTGTGCTATGTGCTATCCCTTCAGTTGTGTCCGACTCTATGTGGCCCCGTGGACTGTACGTAGCCTTCCAGGCTCGTCTGTCCATGGGATTCTCCAGGCAAGAATACCTGGAGTGGGTTGCTGTTTACTCCTCCAGGGGCTCTTCCTGACCCAGGGATCAAACCCAGACATCGATCTTATGTCTACCTGCATTGGCAGGCATTCTTCACCACTAGAGCCACCTGAGCATTTGTGGTACTGATCCTCCTTAACTACACCACAATTATTATCAGAATAAAAATCCACTATTTTCATACAATTCTTTTTATATTTCTCTAAGATGAAATATTTCAATGGGATCTGACATTTTAGATGAGATCTTTATAAGATAAATCTAACTGCATGATACATTCCCTGAAGATGCATTTCATAACTGAGGAAAAATAAATTTCTTCCCACAAAATGGAAAGTTACTAGAAGCAAAGATGAAATGGAGTTATAGTCAGGGATGAAGAAAGAGGCAGAGAGGAAAGGGGAGTAAAAAAATAATTCTATTCCTCTGCAGGACAACTGGAATCAGCACTTCAGGTGTCTTCCCAGTCATTCTGTGGTCCGACTGGTGAAACGGCTTTCTTCCGTGGAAAGAACTATCCTGATGGATTGGAACTTATTCCTTTGCTGAATGCTAGAAAATCCACTCACTGCTAGCAGAAGGGCAGTGACCTACTGACAAACTGACAGGATTGTAGAGTTCCATTGATTAACTGTTACATGAGGCACTAAACACTTGAAACATTATCACAAGACTATTTACAGACCCTTTCCTTTCACTTTTCACTTTCATGCATTGGAGAAGGAAGTGGCATCCCACTCCAGTGTTCTTGCCTGGAGAATCCCAGGGACGGGGGAATCTGGTGGGCTTCCGTCAGTGGGGTCGCACAGAGTCGGACACGACTGAAGCGACTTAGCAGCAGCAGCAGCATTTACAGACCTATGCATTTCCTACACTTTTAAACGATAATGTTTCTTTCCACCTCAGCTCTGTAATTTTATACGATCAAATGTTAAAGACAAACAGACATTATGTTTTTCTTCTGACTTCTCTTGCTGGAATCATTGCAGGAGTCTTCCTCATATGCCAACACTTAAATCAGCAGCTTTATCTTGTCAAGAGAGAAGCATAATAAGAATCACCTCCAGAATAATAGGAAGAGCAGTGATTCATACTTAATTATTCTAATGATGTTCTTAAGAGCTAGTCAATATCCTCGTGCACAAAAAGCTGAAAAGACAGGTGGGATCTGACAAGTGTGTAGAAGAACCTTCCATCTCTGGAAGAGACACACTTTCCTTTCTATTGGAAAACATGGAAGGTCTTCATCTTACTGAAGCTGCTCTAGACACAAACACGAGAACAAACCCACGGCAAAAAGAGGTAAATAAGACCAATAAGAAACCGTGAATGAAAGAAGATAGCTGATCATCAAAGCTCAGGGGAAGGTAATTAATGGTGATAAAAATAGTCTGGTCTCTTTACTCCTTAGCTCTCTTTTTAACATAATTTTATTTATTTATTTTTGACTGTGCTGGGTCTTCACTGGTGTGCATGGGCTTTCTCTAGTGGCAGCGAGCAGGGGCTGTTTCTGGTTGTGATGTGTGGGCTTCTCACTGCAGCAGCTTCTCTTGCTGCAGAATATGGGCTCTAGGGTCCTTGGGCTCAGTAGCTGTGGCTCATGGGTTTAACTGCCCCGAGGTGTGTGGAATCTTCCCAGACTAGAGATCAAACCCGTGTCTCCAGAATCAGCAGGCAGATTCTTAACCACTGGACCACCAAGGGAATCCTACTCCTTAACTCTCTTACCAAAATAAAAATGAATTCAGTTGTAAGTGATTCCAAAAAATTCAGAAAGCAAGCTCTTACATTAAATGGGTGACGATATTATACGCCAGTTGAAATGTGGTCTGGGTTCATGAGGGGCTTCCCTGGTGGCTCAAACAGTAAAGAATCTGTCTGAAATGCAGGAGACCATTACCAAAATAAAAATGAATTCAGTTGTAAGTGATTCCAAAAAATTCAGAAAGCAAGCTCTTACATTAAATGGGTGACGATATTATACGCCAGTTGAAATGTGGTCTGGGTTCATGAGGGGCTTCCCTGGTGGCTCAAACAGTAAAGAATCTGTCTGAAATGCAGGAGACCCAGGTTCAGTCCCTGCGTTAGGAAGATTCCCCAGAGAAGGGAGTGGTAACCCACTCCAGTATTTCTACCTGGAAAATTCCATGGACAGAGAAGTCAGGTGGCTATAGTTAGTGGAGTCACAAAGAGTCAGACACAGCTGAGCAACTAACACTTTCCCTGGGTTCATCAAGGAGTTTCTATTTAGAATGGAAAGAATGAGAGCATTTACTAACACAATCAGATTTTCCCTTAGGTAAGGCCAGATTTGAATGTGTTATTTTATGTGGAAAGGCTGCAAAACATGAAATTTCCTCACTTTCTGTTAGAAGTGCATATCCAACCTTGCTTTGAAAGGAACGCTGATGCCTTTAGCAAGGTCTTTAAAAAATAGTTGGAAATTTGATAAGAGTTTTTCAAAATTACTAAAGATTCATCTCTATACAAGATTTTCGACTTTTCTAGCAAACATGAATTAGAGTTATAACATTTTCCAAAAATTAATTGTATTAGTGGATATGGCTATAAATAACCCAAGGTCATAGGGTTGGGTATACATCACATAACAAGATTTTGTTGTTGTTCATTTTTCTTGTTATATTATTATAATTAGTGATAAATTATGAATGTACTAAATAATGAGCTAGAATGATTTTTCTAAAGTGGAATGTTCAGCCTGTTCAAGTTTACAAAATAGCACATTGTGCAAATGGAAAGCAAGCATCCTGGAAATACTTACTGTTATGTAATTACTTTTACCATGACTGACAAGTCTTAAGCAAAGCAAATCTCCATGAGAACTCATTCTTGCAAAGTGACTTAAAATGATCACATACAAAATACTACACTTTTGTTTCTAACATTTTTTTCCATGTCAAATACATAATATCAACATCCAAGCTGGTTGCTCATTGGCAATGCAAAAATAACAAGACTTACCCTGGTGATAGAAGAATGAATTTGCCTGTTTCCTCTGCCTCTGACCAGAGAAAGTCTTGGTTTGTCTTCTCCGCACACCTACATCCACCCTGTGGAGAATTCTGTAATCACTCTCATCTAGGAAGGTCTCATTCTCAAGGTTCTTTTCCTGTACCATTCAGTGAACACTCTGTACACAGTGGCTAATCTATCAGTTATTTTTACCCAGTAATTTAACCCTTGATAATAAACTATTTTGTTCTCTAATTTTTCTTGAATATGTTACTTGTCCCACTCAATCATATTATAAAATTAAGTCCAGATTCCAAACTGCCTGAGATCCAATCTTGAGTCTTTCACCAAAAAGCATTTGTAATTTTGATAAAATCACTTAAATAATTTTTGTGCCTCAATTTTTTTCATGCAAAGTGAAAACAATGATAAGCAGTACAGTTTATGGGAATAAATAATAAACGTTAAAAATTGTAGAACAATTTCTTTTTTTTTTACTTTGTTCAAGTACAGTTGATTTACAATGTTGTGTTAATTTCTGCTATATAGCAAAGTGATTCTGTTATACATTGGCAGACTTTCTTTTTCAGATTCTTTTCCATGATGGTTTATCACAGGATATTGAATATAAGTCTTTGTGCTATACAGTAGGACCTTGTTGTTTATCCACTATGTATATAATACTCTGCATCTGCTAATCCCAAACTTCTAATATTTCCCTCCCCTAACCTCCTCCTCCTTGACAACAACAAGTTTGTTCTTTGTGTCTGTGAGTCTGTTTAGTGGATAACTTCATTTGTGTCATATTTTAGATTCCATATATAAGTGATACCATATGGTGTCTTTCTCTTTCCTACTTATTTCACTTCGTATGATAATGGTAGGTCCAGCCATGTTGCTGCAAATGGCATTATTCCATTCTTTTTTATGGCTGAGTAGTATTTCACTGGGAGAAGGCAATGGCACTCCACTCCAGTGCTCTTGCCTGGAAAATCCCATGGAGTGAGGAGCCTGGTAGGCTGCAGTCCATGGGGTCGCGAAGAGTCTGACATGACTGAGCTTTTCACTTTTCACTTTCATGCATTGGAGAAGGAAATGGCAACCCACTCCCGTGTTCTTGCCTGGAGAATCCCAGGGATGGGGGAGCCTGGTGGGCTGCCGTCTATGGGGTCGCACAGAGTCAGACACGACTGAAGCGACTTAGCAACATTTCTTGTGTATATGTGCCACATCTTTTTTATCCATTCATCTGTCAATGGACATTTAGGTTGCTTCCATATGTAGGAAGGTTTCTGATATGTGTGTTATATAACATTCTCTATCATCACTACTATTTTATTGTTATTGGTACTCTCAATTCCAGGGACTTCATACCATACCTTTGGCATAATGCCTTGCACAAGACTGGTCATACAGTGACTCCTCCATTAATTTTGATGACTAAATAGTAAGACTAGAAGGCAGAAGAAAATCCATAGACCAGTGTACAGTGTCTGCATATGCATGAGTTTGGGTGTAACTAATGATGAAACCATCAGTGCTTTTGAATAACTGAGTAGGGTTATACAGCCATAAAGCATAATTGTGAGATGCTGATGAAACAGCAGCAGAGAGGTTCATTCATAACACATCAATCAAGAAATGGTGTGGATTTTCATGTAAAGCTTTTCTGGAGTTCATGGTGATACCAAATAGAAGCAGACATTTTTGAAATAAGCTCATGGTAGCTCTAAGGATAACATATATGTAGCAGTGGGAAAAGTGTCTAATTTTCAATTCCACTTATTCATCTTGATGAATTCAACATCATCTTCTTTGAAAATCGAAGGGCAGATTTTAATAATTGGAAAGGGTTAAATTAGATTTAGATAGACTATGACATAATCATTCAAATATGATTGTGGAAAATTGAATGTAAGGAAAGCTGTTCATGTTGTTAAGAGAGAAAAGATCAGTGTAACTGAAGCTTGGAGGATGAGGATGAGAAAAGGAATAGAAGGAGGGGAGGAGTTTGCTTTTCACTCAGCTGAGTTTTAAGCTAAGATATTTCTGAATGAAGAGACAGTCTAGCCTTTTTACAGAGCGCAACCCAAGAGGGGGCTCCTTGTTCCTGAGAAGGAAGAAGTAAGAACACATGAGCAAAATGAATGTCACTTATAGAGCAGCTCTTCTTTCTCTAAAAATAGAGTGGAAGGCTGGGATACTACACATAGCTTGGAAATATCATATATGTATTTCTTTGTTCAAAAAAACAGATAAAAATGATTACTTGGAAATAAATTTAGGATGTAGGGGATCTTAGGATATTCAGGGCAGAAGGAAGGATAAAAGCCAAATAAAAATCTCTATGTGTAAATATTTTAACACTTACTTTATTTTGTTTTATTGAAAAAAAAAAGAATTTTTTTTTGCCATCTTAGTTCCTGACCAAGGATTGAACCTGCACACCTGGCATTGAGAGCTTGGAGTCTTAACCACTGGACTGCCAAGGAAGTCCAAGCTCAATTTTATTTTTAACTTAAATTTATTTTAACTTGAAATTCTACTAAAAAACAAGTAACTGTATAATCTGTATGTAGACCCAAAAGCTGATTTATTTCATTAAAAAGGAACCTGTAACATAAGCCATACATGCAGCTTCTCATTTCGCCCACAGGAATTTTTCTTAGAAAAACACAAAGTACTCTGGAATAACTTGTACATATTTGCACTGTTATGAGTTCTATTTTGAGTTACAAATGATAGTTAATAATTTTTATTTCATTAGTCATATTTAATCTTTTCTGATTAAACACTTTATTTGAATGAGAGTCATGAGATCCTCTTAAAATAAATCGAGCTCTTTAATCTGACTTGGCTACATACAAAGGCCTGGAAGGCTGCTGTTTCAAGATTCCTATTAGGAGACAGTTTAGGTTTTAATCTAGTGATATGTCCTGGCAAAAAGGGAAACTCAAACTCAACTTAAGCAGTAAAAACTTCAGGAGCATGTGGTCAGCGATGACTCTATCCTGGTTTTAATCTTATAGATTTCTTCACTCATATACCAGGGTGACTAATATGTGTAATATGTGGGTACAATTACAATTAATCATTATTATAGTCAGGTGGCATGAAACCATATTTATTGTAAGGACATATACTGATAATACACATGTATTTTCACTAATGCTCATAACAATCTTTCTACATAGGTAGAGATATTATTCTCTTCAGTTCACAGGTTTAGGGCCTTATACCAGTTTGCTTACAATATGAGTGTCTTCGTGAACTGAATCAAAAGCTTAGGCACTGTGGCTATTCTCAGTTTCCAAAAGAAAACAGATTACATGGTGCCATTCCAAATCTTTATTATATATGTGTGTGTGGGCTCATACAAAATTGTCTTTATTTGGAGTGTTATTTTCTAAAGGAATGGAAATTTAGAGAACAATGCGATTTCTGAAATAAAGACTATATTTATGATCAATGAGTCAAGAAAGGAAGTAAAAGAAGTCTTAAATCTGGCACTAATATTGTGAACAAAAGTACATTAGGTGAAAATCCATAATAGTGGGGGAAAAAAAAAAAACCAACCCAGAAATACAATAGCCTTTTAAAGTCCATAGACAGAATATTATCTGGAAACAGTAACTTTCCATTATTTAGTAGTGAAATGCCATTCAAAGATATAAAAAATATTGCAGACACAATGTTTTTCCTGCTCCCTGAATATCATTGTCCTTACAACCTGGCCTAATATGGTATCACCCTCACAAAGAGAGATTGAAACGCTGTCAATAGATCAAAACCTTGCAAAGGTCTAGGTAGAGTTGATGGAAGCAAACAGCAGATGTAGATGGAGGGGGAGGCTTCGAATTTCAGGGAGTTATCACTACCTTTGTACTTCCTGCTGCTGCTGCTGCGTCGCTTCAGTCGTCGCTTCAGTCCGACTCTGTGCTACCCCATAGACGGCCTCCCACCAGGCTCCCCTCGTCCCTAGGATTCTCCAGGCAAGAACGCTGGAGTGGGTTGCCATTTCCTTCTCCAATGCATGAAAGTGAAAAGTGAAAGTGAAGTTGCCTTTTTACCTAATGGGGCAAAAAGGAGAAAACTGGTTGCTGCAGCCCAGCAAAGAAAGGGCTCTTGTAGGCGAGGGTCATTAAATGAGAATTGTGCCCTCTCTGTCACTTGGACTTCCAAGCCCGCTGAGCCCTGGATCAGAGGAATGGGACGCAACATTTTTCAAGTAGTTTATGAAGTATAGCAACAAAGGGGTCCTTCCCCCACCTCCATCCTTCCCTTGGTTTCGAGACTTCGTGCTTTCAGGTCTGATGCGGGCGGCATCGAGCTCCACTTGCTTGTGTAGAAGGTGCATTGCGCCCTTGTGGGATGGCGACCTGAAGGGGCCTAAAGGAGAGCTCCGCTGATAGAGGGCTAAGGATGGGCTCGCTCTAAGCCCAGAGTTCACATTTCTCCCTCTGCACAGGATTTTCTGGGCAGGCTGGAAACTGCTGGAGTGGGACGCGGTGATCTCGGGTGGGCGGACTCCGTCATCCCTGGATGAGAGGGCTAGGAACTGGCTGGTCTGCTGTGGGCTCAGCGGAGCCACCTGAGCCCCCCTGCGTCTGCGGCATCCTCCGGTGGCTGGTCCAGAACACTCTCTCGGCCGGCCTGGGCTCCAGGAAAGAGTGTGACAGCCACATGCCCTTTCCTCTTCCTGTAGTACATTTGGAGCTGTCCACCGACCAAAGCGAATCTATGGCCAAACCCAGCGTCTGTGGGAAGAAATTAACTGTGGGAATGGATACGGGGAGATAAGGGAAATTAACTGTCAGTGTAGTCACCTGTAGGTATGTTGGCCTCAAAAATCAAGCTCAGAATTGTTCCTTTTCAAATATTCTCTGGGTGAGTTTATTGAATAGTTATCATCTATTTCTTTCTTTAATTATTTTAAAATTTATCTTTAGTTGAAGGCTAATTGCTCTACAATATTGTGCTGGTTTCTGCCATACATCAACAGTTATCATCTATTTCTTATACTCCGTCCATTGGATTTTCCAGGCAAGAGTACTGGGGTGGGGTGCCATTGCCTTCCCCGGAATAAATGCTAGTGAAGTGAAATACTTTTAAGAATACCATCTCATTAGATGGATGTTTTTCTAAATGTCTGCTTTGATAAAAGCAAACAAAACTCCCCCCCAAACCCAAAACAATTACATGAATGCTTTCTGGATGCTTCTAAAAACAAACAGCCAGCAAAGTATAGTTGGCTTCCATCAAATACTGTAATGATTATTCAGTAAGAAAGAAAACTCCGTTTGTATATAACATTTCAAAAAAGAAATTAAATCACATTAAATAGTACATTTTTATTTAGATGTTTATAAGGCAGATCTATGAGAATGATATAAAAACATGCCATATAATTTGATAACAGTATTTTGGAGATTATGGAGTTTTATCAAATATCTATTACACAGTTATAAAGAAGGCAATATTTTCTAAGCAGATACAAAATACTCAATGAAAGATAAAGGCAGGAAAATGAGTATAATTAATTAACAATGGAAAATCAGTTCTAATGTGAACTGCACACTATCCTTTAAAAACTTTTAAACATAAGAATTATTGCAATCTAGTTTATTCAAACGGTGTTATATGGTATTGTAATAAAGAACTGAAGGCCAGGATGGATTAATTTTTATTTCATATAAAGAAACCCAAATTTATAATGGCTTAAATACAGGAAAAGGCAGTCAAAGTAGTGAAGCAGTCAAGACCTTTTTAATTTCTAACATGCCCTCCTTAGGGTTTGGCCTTGGTCTTCTTGGATATTTGCAAGAGTTCCTATTATATGACAGTTCTGGTAGCAAGACAGAGGAATAAGATAAAGGAACACATGCTGCTTTTCTTTGAAGAGACTTCTAAGAATTCACTTATTTGCACCTCTACATCTCACTGGTCCACACTCAGTCACAAATGAAGATTTAACTGCGAGGGCTGTTGAGGAATGTGATGGGCAGCAGCTTTTAAAGTAGGGTAACTAGACACAGGGAGACAATTTCCAGTCCCCCTTCAGACTCTGTATCTGCAAAACTATGAAAGACCTTTAAAGAAAATAAGAGAATCATCCTTGGAGTTGGCAATTTGGAAATCATTTTAAAAAAACACCTGCTTGGGTTATTTATATTAGCCCATCTAGCCATTGGGAGAATCCAAATAGTCCACCCTAATTTTGGATGACTGTATGATGTTAATCCAATGATTTGGAAAGTTAAAAAAAAAATCTGTTCAGTAGTCCTCCCCTTATCCACAGGGGATGTTTTAAGACCCTCAGTGGATGCCTGAAGCCACTAATAGTACCAAACTATATATACTCTGTTTTTTTCCCCCTATACACACATACCTGTGACAGAGTTTAATTTATAAATTAGGCACAGTAAAAGATTACAACAAAATACAAATAATAGAATAGAAAGATTATAACAAAGTACTGCAGCAAAACTTATGTGAATGTAGTCTGTCTCTCTCAAAATCTCTTATTGTATATAATGTCTTTTCCATCTTAACTAAGCACTTGTCACACACTGTATAACTTTCGTAGTATGAAGTGCAATGTAAACCTAGCATGAATTTCTTTTTCCTTCTTCACAGTTTCATAGACAGGAGATTTATTCTTACCATATATCCTAGCAACCTCAGGATGCAATTTTTTTTCTTTCCTTATTAAGTCAAAAGCTTTCACCATTTCACTTAGAGGGGACACTTTACAACTTCCCTTTGACTTATCTGAATTCCTCGCATCACTACCCTTGTACTCTGAGGCCATTATTAAGTAAAATAAGAATTACATGCACTACAACACCACAACACCCAATCTGATAACCAATACAGCTACCAAGTAACTAAGGGAAGGACATACTGAACAGAGGGCTGATTCATGTCCTAGGCCAGCTGAAGTCGGAACATCAGCTGTTCCCAGCTGATCTTGGGAACACCCAAGATCTCACCATGCTATTCAGAATGGCACACAATTTAAAAGTTATGAACTGATTATTTTCAGAATTTTCCATCTAATATTTTCAAACCACAGTTGATTGTGAGTAACTGAAATCACAGAAAACGAAACCATGGTAGGGGGGACTATGGTGTGTACATGTATTCAGCTAAACTAAATGTTTTTTGGTAACATATTGACAGAATCTCTGAATATTAGCACTTTAGAAGTTTGCTTAAAACAAAACTGAAGAACCTATTTGTTCCTATAAAATACACTGTTCAAAAGTATGCACAAATTGTTTCCACTAAAATTATTACAGTTTCATTTAGAGCAATTACATATAATGAATATGTATCAGAATTTGCTTTAGTGGCTTATGAACAACTGAGGGTGGAGCAGCTCATTTTCATGACAACACATCACAAATATAAATCTTAATACCAGGCTCAGGTTACTGTACTACGTGTTACACTACTTTAAGTCATGAACTTACAAAATAATTTCAATGCAACATTTTAGGCTGTTTAAATACTTATTTCAAAACAGAGATTTTATAGACTGACACAGGTTCAGTGTTCATAGTATTCCTAAAGAAATATTTATGATTTACACTGATGGCACTTTGTTTAAAACATCACATAAGAAATTTTAAATTTCATAAATAAAAAGTTCTTGGCAGGGGGAACCTCTATGTACAGAATTTTTTATGAAATAGTTTAATGGCAATGTACACCTGTGGCAGATTCATGTTAATGTATGGCAAAACCAATACAATATTGTAAAGTAATTAGCCCCCAATTAAATGAATTTATATTAAAAAAGGCAATTAAAAATAATTAAGATTCTATCACATTAATAAGAGATAAACAATAAAAAAAATTGGATATGATATATTCTCAAAAGCCCTTTTACACAAATAATTTTCATAATTTCACTGTAAGGATGAATATATGTTAGGCTACTATTAGCAAATTAATTTCAAAAGTAAAATCCCTTAATCAACTCAAAATTATGCTAATTTATAAGAAATTAATCAGGTAGTTTAGCATTGGAGCTCATTAACCAATCCCATATGTAGCACAAAATAATTATCTCTGATAAATACCTATAAATATAATTTATTCATACTTTAAAATACTTCAAAATTTAAATAAAAATCTCTACCTGTAGACAATCTAGGCTAATTTCCATATATGCTTTGAAAAATATATGCTAACATGAATATATTTCTATTTAAACATGATTTTAAATATCTTTAATAGAGGAGACATATGAAATCTGCACATAAAAGCTAGGTAGCATGATTCAGTCCAATAATTAACTCCCTCTTAGGAAAAAAATTATTTTGCATAGGATTAAAACTAGGGCTTCCCATGTGGCTCAGCTGGTAAAGAATCTGCCTGCAATGTGGGAGACCTGGGTTCGATACCTGGGTGGGGAAGATCCCCTGGAGAAGGGAAAGCTACCCACTCCTGTGTTCTGGTCTGGAGAAATCCATGGACTCCACAGTTCATGGGGTCGCAAAGAATCAGAAACGACTGAGCGACTTTCATTTTCAGAACTAGATATATTTTACGTTCTTATAATTTTCTTAGGGACACTTCTCAAAATATAGTTTAGGAAAAACAAGCCTCCTAATTTAAAGTTCCCACTAGCAAGTTCATCTAGCAAGAGCAAAATTCAGTCATACTTCTGAGGTCAGAGTAATGATTTCTAAAGAATGATTATGAGAAATGATGATTAAGAAAAGTAATCAGGTAGGAAGTAGTAAAATAAAGCAGTTAAAAGTTATTTAAGTAAAGCAATTAAAAGTCAGTATTTTTCTACTTTTAGAAAAGCTTTTAAATATTTAGAATTATAATGAACATATTACACTTGGGCTTCCCTGGTGGATCAGTGGTAAAGAATCTACCTGCCAATGTTGGGATCCATGGGTTGGAAAGATACCCTAGAGAAGGAAATGGTAACCCACTCCAGTATTCTTGCCTGGGAAATCTCAGGAACAGCAGAGCCTGTTAGGCTACAGTCCATGGAGTTGCAAAGAGTCGAACATGGCTTAGTGACTGAGCATGCACATATTATATTTATCTAAACCTTCAAAATTATGTCAGCTTTGTAGTACTCAAAAGATATTACCATTTTAAACAACTGTTACATCTTACATACACTTCATAAACTTAGCTCTTTCATATTTTCAAAGGCCCCATTTATCTGTAATAGTGATAATTTTATCTTATTAGCTAATTAATATATACATGCAACAATATAAATATACTTCAATAGTAAGCTAAGTTTTAAAACTATTTCACTGTATTTTCACATTAACTAGTGAAAGCATGGGCTTAAATGGAGTGAAACTGAAGGAACAAGAAATTATTACAAATATATAGTTAATTTCACAAGTCCACTATATAGTTTATAGGTGTTACCTTGAAGTTATCACCCAACTGAATTCCTGCTGAGAACTAACAAGTAAATGATTATCAAGACAGAAAGGCTACAATTAAAATGAAAAGCTCAATTAAAAAGTACAAGTTACTAAAATTCATCAAGGAGAGAACATCAGAGAATCATGAGCAGTTTACCAAACTGACATGATATGGTGGTAGGGAGCGAGCCATTGGTGGGAAAGGTAGCTTCTACTGACTAAAAGTCCTTTTCTTTTTGGCAGCTGGTTTCAGTAGAACCTTACTGGGTAAGTTTTAAAATGTTAAAATTTCAGGAAGAGGAATACATATCATTGTATCTTGTTTGCAACTTTCTTTTTTAATAAAGAAAGAGCAACTGGGGGAAAAATGTAGGACTTTCTAACCAAAGTATGAACAAAATGCAATTTTAATGTGTAATGTCAGTACTGAAAAATTTCATGAATAATTTGTATGATTCTATGTCTCTAGAGTAGGAGAAGGCAATGGCATCCCACTCCAGTACTCTTGCCTGGAAAATCCCATGGACGGAGGAGCCTGGTGGGCTGCAGTCCATGGGGTCGCTAAGAGTTGAACACAACTGAGCGACTTCACTTTCACTTTTCACTTTCATGCATTGGAGAAGGAAATGGCAACCCACCCCCGAGTTCTTGCCTGGAGAATCCCAGGGACGGGGGAGCCTGGTGGGTCGCCGTCTATGGGGTCGCACAGAGTCAGACACGACTGAAGCGACTTAGCAGCAGCAGCAGCATATCTCTAGAGTAGATTCATAAGTAACCCACTAATCTAAATATCCTTCATAGTTGCAAACTGCTCCCTAATGAATGGCTGAGTAGGCAGGAGGATGTCTCAAGAAGAGAGAAAGAGATGACCAAATCTACAGGGACTTTTTAAGACTCTCTAGGACCTCCGCTGTTAACTACTACTACAGTCCTATCTCTACTGGAGTCCCTTACAGCATAAAGAGGTGTATGGACTGCCACTGATCTCTAGGGTCCTGTCCCAGGCAAGATTCTTTCCTAGGGTAAGTGTGAATTATATCCCCAAGCAAGGATAAATTTACAATTATATCTTCACATATCTTTTGACACTAACGACACACTCTAAAGAATGTCAGTGCCTTTATACCAAAGAGGAAGCATCTAGATTGGAATGCACGGGAATGGGGCAGGGGCCATACAGCCTAGTGGCTAAAACCGTGGCCTTTGAAATATGACTGCCTGGACTTGAATACTAGCTCTGGAATGACCTTGAACAAATTACTTAACTTTTCTATCCTCTATCCAGTATCATTATATGTAAAATGAGGATAATAACCACCTCTGTCAAGGGGTTGTTGTAAGTATTGTATGGGAAAATATAAGTAAATTGCTTAGAACAGTTCCTGGCATGTTATAGTCCCTTAATGAATGTCAGTAAAATCCTATATCATTCAGAATATGACTGGCTAAGGTGCAACAGCAAAAACCAGCTGATAAACAACTACTTGTATATAAACTTAACGCTTTCCCTCTAACTAGAAATAATTATAAGATTCCCAGGATTGGTATTATATTAGAAAAGTCAGTTTTGGAGGCCATATATTAAACTGTCTTCTCCCTGGTCAGTATATTAATATGCAAATAAAACTGCTCTGCAACAAGATAAAGAATAAAACTTTTCATGAGTTATACATGATCAGTATATATTTCATGTCTACAATGCATTTTAAATATAATTTCAAGTTCAGTTTATCTCTTTGTGTTTGTTCACAACTCACATTGGTTCAAACCCTATCTTATGAAAGAAATATAGGGATGTTAACATATACCCTTACCTAGATGCTAACCTAATGTGTCCTTTCTTAAAAATAATGTATGTATTCATTTTTATTTCTTAAGCTGAATAATAATTAGAATCTTACTTCAGCTCCAGGAAAAAATATCCATCACATTATATTAAAACCTGAAGTTCTGCTGGTTTGCACAGTTTTTTTTTTAAATATTATGTTGTATCTATACTATTAACTACAAATATTTCTGCCTGATTATGGAATAAAGTTTATTAAAATAACAATAGCATTACAATTATACAAAACAAAACATACCTATGTTTCAACATAAACTGACTACAGAAATTCATATTGGCAAAATGTGACATTAGGGGAAACAAATTGGAAGAAGATTCTACCATTAATTCAGTTGAGATCCCACTGAACAGGTTTCAGCCCACAGCAGTTTGACAGTGCACTTGCAAGTGAAGATAAAGGAAGTCATAAAAATAATGGCATGAGGAGAACTTCATATAGCAGCAGGGAGCACCATGTATCATCACATTACTGTAACCCTCTCTGGTGAGAGATGAGGAACTGCTCCTCCGATACCTTCTTCTAGAAATTGGCTCTTTTCCCAGCCCTTTTTAATTCTCTTTAGCTTTTGGCTTATACATGGAAGGAGTAAAACAATCTTACCCAGAATTACAATTGAGGGCAAAACAAGAGCAAGAACAAAGTTTGGTGGTGTATAAAACCTGTAGTACTCTTCTTCAAAAGCTCGTTTCCATCCATAAATCAAAACATGGAAAGTACTTATGAGCAGAGCGACATATCCAAGGGTAGACTTGGGACAGGGGAAGAAGAAAGAGAAACAGAATAAGAAGCAAGATTATTCAAACTCATAAATTAATCCATCCAAATTATGTTTATATTTTGAAAACACATCTTTATCTTAAATTATTGAGTTACTTTTTGTTATCTACTGAATTAAACAATTTTAACATTTTCATATATTTCTTACACATTTATATGCGTAAACATGTTTATATGTTTTACACAAATAAGGCCAAATTGCGTATATTCTAATATTCTGATTATTTATCACATCTAGAACTTTTCTTCATATCATTAAACATGAAAACATGAGTTTAATTTAAATGGTATTCTACTGAATGGATGTGCTATAATTTACCTAACCATTCCTTTTTGTTGATCATTTACTGTTTTTTTACCTTCTTCAACTATTATATAATATCACTTTAAGCCCTTTTTTATATTTTGGTTTAGTTCCTTAGAAGTGATTTCTAATAGTGGGATTACTGGTTAAAACATCTGGCTTTTCCTTAAGGATATTGATAAAAACTGGAAAACTTCTTTTAAAAGTTCTCCACATTTCTACCAGTTGTGTATATTTTTTAAAATGTATGTGAGTGTATATATATATTATATATAATATAGCACATATATATTTCATATATGTATACATATATACACATGCATAAATTAAATGCTAAAGAGCATTCTCATAGGTATACACACATATAGTTGAAGATAAATATGAAACATCTTATAGTAGTAATGTGTAACATAAAAAGCATTTCAAATGGTTTTACTGACCATATTGAATGAGATTATAAGAGTATTTTGTTTAAAAGTTTACAGTTTAAAAATCGAGAAGTTCAGCATTTTGGGTTCCCTGTATTATATTTAACTGCTTCTTTGAGAAATGGTCTATGTTATACAAAATGAAGCAATCTATCAGCATAATAATGTAATGTCTAACTTCACTGGAGAAGGATTAACTCTCTAGCAGAAAATTGTTCTGCTTGCAATTACTCATCTAAATTTATCATGATACTTTGCACCTGTCTAGCACCTTTTATCAGAGTGCCTTCTATTTCTTTTCGGGTGGGATTAAACTAGCAGTTGGGAAAATATTCACATTTTATTTCCCTCAAAAAGGAAAAATTAATTTAGATGAGGGATAGGCCCTTATTCTGAACGAGGTTTTTAGACCACTTAAAAAAAAAAAAAAAACAAGCAAATAGGCAAAAAACAAAACCCCAAAACAACCAAAAGTTAGTGTACCACCAGATGCCACTCATCTGCATATTGTGCTATAAACCACTTGGAAAACCAATACTGGTTTTATGATAATTTAGGTAGGGTCTAAATTTGAATTATGTATTTAAAAATATGCAAATTCATTAAATAGCTATTACTAGAGAAACTGAATGTTTAACTTATACAACAAATGTTATTTTGAAATCCCTCATACACATATGTATACAACTGATGTACCAAATACATATACTAACAAGATTCATAAGGCTGGTTGCTTGTCATAATCCATTAACCTAGTTTTGTTACTGCTTGTGTTTGTGTGTATATACACATTTCCTTTAAAATATTCAGACTGAGCTTCTCTCCACTTGAATTACAACTAGTGAAACTTTTCTAGACAGATTAAGATGACTCAGAATATAAAATAAGTCTCCACTGAGTTGGCCAATAATACATTGACTTTGGTATTAAATTTGATCTAAGCTGACTCGCCTCCCACTTTCTATTCCTTTTTAAAATAACCTGTATCTATAACATAGTAGGCAGTGCTATCAAAACCTTCCAGTAAAGTCCTGTACTAGTCTTTTACTAATTAAACCAGAATGGTCCTAACCTGGCCTCTAGCAGCATATATTCCATGAGCTACTTGCATAAACAGCAGTCCCAGAGGCATTCTTTCATAAGGAACATATTTAAAATTTAACTGTACTTAATTGTAGTTAAAATTCTGTACCACTCATCCCCTCACCAAACAAACACCATGTACCTGAATGAAACTGAATTCCCTCCAGTTTAAAGCGTTGCTCACTGAAGGGATAGAGGTGACAGCCAGGAGGGAAAGTAAGCCAAGGCTCATTATGCCAAAGGAAATATACATTTCAATTCTCCAGACTTCTTCCTCGTTCCAAGAGTTTTCAATATTTGCATGAACCTAACAAGAAAGCAAATGTGAATTTCCTTTGTTTGGTAGAACATTAACTGATTCAGCACAGAGTTCACTCTTGGCCTAAGAATGTGTCATATACAGACATATTTAGGTTGCACTAATTCAATTTAATGAACTGTTATGGAGAACCTATTACTGGATGGTATTTGTTCCAGGTGTGTGGGAAAGAGAAGAGAGAGTTAAACAGAAAGAGGGCTAAGGTCCTCTCCTTCCTCACCCATATGTGATAAGGGTAGTTGACACATTTGTAATACATCGTGCTGACATGGACTCTGGAGTCCCAACACTGAAATACTGTTGGTTGGTTCCAGAGGGAGACTAAAGAAGTAGAGGCAGTTAGTTTTCTGGTACTCTTGAAAGTTGGTTTCAATTTGGTTGAATATTCTGGCCTTAGTTCAACTTAGAATCCAAGCAGGGGATTTCTAAACTTTGTTCCTTCCTTTCTCACAGAATATTTATATGTTGATTTACTTATTTCTTCTTACCTTCTTTTCCCCAGGAAGTTGAAATTGCCCTGAGGATAAAGCCCTACAGAGCACAAATATTTATCTACTTGAATGACCTCATTAATATACTTTTCAACTGTCTAGTTGCCTCATTCAGTACTTTTCCAAATGTCTTCCCCTTACATTGATAATGCACATATAATCAAGCCAGACTTTAACTCTGAATATGTCAGATTCTGCATAGGAACTACTTTTAGAATTGTCTGTTTACATGTAAACAATATAATTAGAGTGTAAATCAAGATTTGGATTCCTTGGGTTGAAGCTTTGATCTATTCAAGGAAAACGGGTTCTAACTTAATATCAGCTTTACTTTTTGTCCACTTCCAGGTAACCAAACTGAAGTTTAGTACAGGTAACCATATCTGAACCATACCAGGTAAACATACCTGAAGTTGAAAGAAAAGAGAGAAAAGCTATTTCTTAGCCAGTAGTTCACTGAAGCAATCAATACCAACATTCTGAAAGAAGCCACAGAGCTCCTCTGTGGAGAAAAGGTTCTTACTATCTCATTTGGCATCTATACAACAATACAGAATAATAGCATACCCCAGTAAACCTGGAGCCTACAACCTGTATCCCTCTATTAATACCTGCCCTCCCAATTCACCCCTTCATTCCATGAGTATGTTTTTTGAGTGTCTACAATGTGTCAGACACAGTTCCAGGCATTAGGCATATATCAGTGAGCAAAACGGACAAAGATGACTCCTCTTGTGAACTTACATTCTGATGAGAGAAGGCGGAGAACAGTAAATAAAGAACACAGAGCGTGTTAGAAGGTGGAAAATACTACTGAATAAAGAGACGGTACAGCAGGGGAAGTAGGAGAGGCTGGGAGTAACAGGGTTGAGTCAGAAGCAGGTGGCAGAATGTAAAACATGTCCAATGAGGGCCTCGCTGAGGAGATAAGGACTTGATGGAAAAACTTTTCACATTCTGAGGTATGGGAAAGTCATTCTGGCTCATACATGACTTGGTTTGAACTTTATAACTAAGAACAGGCTATCTTATGTACAAACATACATTGAACATCAGCTTTACCATTAAAAAAAAGAATGCTGCCCACCATCAAGTTTTACAAAGGGTTTAATCATAATCCACTGTCAGTTCACAATGGGCCATGAGGAGAATTCAGGAGGAAAACAGAAGGATGAGGCTTTCTGGGCTATGAAATATTGGCCCCTAGATAGTTAAGATGCATACCTCGGGGAGAAATTCAATGACCCCAGATTCCTGCATCTTCCAATACATAGAAAAACACTGAAATTATTAACTTGAAATACCTGTTCTTTGTAATTAGCAGTAATCCTTTACCAAGGATGTATGTTTGGCCACACTTATTTCCTAGCTAAAAAATTCATGTACATTCTGGCTTCTTCCCTGCCTCTCCAGAGCAGTCCCCACAGAGTTACTGAGAGGTTGTTTCCCAGGTTATAGTCTTCAGATTGGTGTGGATAAAACTATCTTCTAATCTGATTACTGATTATTTTTGTCAACAAATTGAAGACTTGAAGGAGGTGAAGAAGCTGGTAGAACAGATTATCAAAGCCTTACCATTCATTTAAGTGAAGTGGTTTTTAGAGAAAATGGCTTAAAGAACATCAATCTAGTAATTTTTTTCTCAAATTATTTTAGGTTTTATTGTTGAAACAAGTGTAATTACTGGATTCTACACACTTGGACCATAATGCTTTGTTTCCTTATAAAATGCAAAAGCTCTTACATATGTGTTTGGTATATTGTGCTCAACTTTCACTGAAAAATGCTACATCAAAGAGCTTCAGTGAAACCCCTGATACTTACTGAATGGAAATTGTTGAGGAAAATCATAGTCTATGCCATCATCAAGCCAATTCTATGAGGCGCTCTCTGAGATTTTCTTTACGAGTTAAGTGCTAGAAAAGCTTCACCTGAGGAACTAGTACCTTTCTTGCTTTTTGATAACAAAACCCAGCAATCCTGACTGGCTATTCTTTTTTATATTTTCACTAGGCTTAATTTTATTGTATGTGTTTACTAAAAGCTACCTTATTATTTCACGGAACATGGCCAATTATAAAAGAATTAACTGATACTGAAAGTAATCACTGCAGTTGCAACAAAAAAGGAAAGTAAAACCCAGCTCTTCACTTCTTTGCTTTTATTCTGCAGAGAAAGGGATGACAGAAGCTTTAACTATAAATTATTCTGAATTAGCCATATAATTCTATGCAAAAACCTTGTTTAAAGAATAATTCTTTCCCCTCCCTAAATATACCAACATTTCTATTACAAAGTATGTAAAGTTTTACACAATATTAAACCTTAGTTTTTATAAATTATACTAATCAAGTATTTTACTAGCATCAGATAAATATCAAACATGCTCCATACCTGCTGATAAGCCATGTTGAGAAACAAGTATCTCTCCGATCTTCTCATTGGTAAGCAGAGGCTGTAGGCAACATGGACCGAAGCGAAGAAAAAGCTTAATAATCCAAGCTGTTTTCTACAC
Source organism: Oreotragus oreotragus (assembly GCA_006410675.1). Lineage (NCBI taxonomy): Eukaryota > Metazoa > Chordata > Mammalia > Artiodactyla > Bovidae > Oreotragus > Oreotragus oreotragus. The sequence goes on from SJYX01020872.1 coordinate 216,442, forward strand.
TGTAACCAGGTCTCCAACCACGGTGGAAATCTCCTATACTTGGTGCCATAATAAAGCTGATAAGCAGCTGCCAGGAGACCTGCCAGGTAGACCAGGGACAGCAAAGTAATGGCAACTATGGGCAAGGTCTTATTCACAATCTCAATAGGAATCTTGTAAAAGTCACTCTGTTGGTTTCTAGCATAGGGATGAATCACATCTCTGACAAAAGAATAAAGAAAGAAAAATGTGGCCAGGCTTATGGCTACCACCACTGGCCCTCTCCAGAGAGTAAACAGTCGCAGGGGTAAATTTTCAATCTCCCTGGCTGATGATAATGATCCCAAGTCAACGGGAATGAAATTCAATTGACGGGCAAGTTCAATAACCTGATGTCGAGCTTGAATATTATTGCTGCATATATAAACCTGTGGGAAAAAACCAGAAGACTCATCATTACCATTGTTGCTTATAAAAATGGTAACAATCACATGCTCCATTTAATCCACAGAGCACCACATATGATGACCTTGAGTGATACAAAAAACTAAGGTGATAAAGCATTTGTTAATTTATTAATCTGTTTGTTTATAGGCTAAGATAGTATTGTAAAAAAAACAACAAAGTCCTTGCTAGCTTCAATGACATGAAATAAAAATGCAGAAAAATCTAGCGTGAACCGGGGACCAAGTCCTCAGGGGAAGGGAGGCAGGAGGAAAAATTTCTAAACCACATGCTTCTGAACAGATAAGGTAAGTAAGATCTTCTCTTCAGTAGTCTAGGTGGAATTCAAGCTGCTGGTCATGCCCCTCCCCCATCCAGCTCCCACACTCCTGCAGGGCATGGGCTAGGGCTGGTTCTCCAGGCTTTGGTGGACAGCTTAGCTCTAGGACTGCAGTGATTCTGCCAGAGTGATTGCAAGCAATGCCCTTTATGGCTATTCAGCAAGGGAAAAGATGAGTATGGTGAATGAGCATGAGATGGTTGAATTTGCAATGAAAACTTCTAAGTTATGTCATGATGCTATACTATTTATAAAATTTACCTTCTGGCTTAGAAACCAATTCACCAAAACCATGGATAACCTCAGGTATATTACTTCATTGGTCAGACTTATGAAATTCTTTCATCTTTAAATGACGATAATATATTTGGTGGGGGGAAATGGCATTATTAGGCTTAGTAAGTAAGTAAAGTCACTCAGTCGTGTCCGACTCTTTGTGACCCCGTGGACTGCAGCCCACCAAGCTCCTCAGTCCATGGGATTCTCCAAGCAAGAATACTGGAGTGGTTTGCCATTTCCTTCTCCAGGGGATCTTCCCGACCCAGGGATCGAACCCAGGTCTCCCGCATTGGAGGCAGACACTTTAACCTCTGAGCCACCAGGGAAGTACTATTATTAGGCTTAGTTAATTTAAATAGTAAAAGTAACTGCCGTTTGATGTGATCGAGATCAGTAGGGGTGGGTGTGTGCTTTCAAGCTACCAAATACTCTTATATATTGTAATATGGTTGAGAAGTCAACAAATATTTGTTGAACACCAAGTTCATGCTAGAGTGAACCTGGATTATTGTTAGAAAAAGTTTGCTGTAAAATCTCTGAGTGATGTTCAGGGGAAACAAATTCCTAAATATATCCCTGATGATGTTTATATACGTGCTCTGCAACAGACCACACTGAAATTCTTGTCTGCTAAACCTAGTTATATAATGGAAAGAATGTAGACTTCTTAGGATTATTAATTTTATCTAACATTAGCCATATAAATGAAAAAGTTTATACTGTTAGAACTTCTAAAATGGAACAGTGAAGGTAGAGAAATATATATCAAAGAAATAAGGAAAGGCATTCTCAGTTTATTACAGGTGTGACAATGGTGAATTAAACTTTTTTATTTAATTCATTGGGGAAAAACACTAAAAATTATAAAACTTTATAATTTACCTAAAAGAATAAATCAAACATATGTAAAGGCACAAGATACAAGTGAAACTTTTTCTGTATTTCACATTGAACAATCTCTTGTTCCATAATTTATTTTGTTGAATATTAAAATTATCACTAGTACAGGCAAAGGATTAAATTCAGGTTTATTTCTCATTTCCTTGATTTGATCTACCGCTAAACCTTGGTGGATATGCAAAAGAAAAAAAGGCTTCAGAACAGTCTCTAGGAAAGTATATATTCTTTGACTAGGTCTTCCAAATTAAACACCTGAAAATGAGTAGTTAATCACGACTCTCATATGCAGCATGCTGTGCTGTGCTTTAGTCACTCAGTCGTGTCTGACTCTTTGCGGCCCCATGGACTGTAGCCCGCCAGGCTCCTCTGTCCATGGGGATTCTGCACACAAGAATACTGGCGTGGGTTGCCATGCCGTCCTCCAGGGGACCTTCCCCACCCAGGGACTGAAACCATGTCTTTGGTGTCTCCCGCATTTCAGGCAGATTCTTCACTGCTGAGCCACCAGGGAAGCATGATATGCAGCATACAGTGCTGTAAGTACTTGAATTTATTTTCTAAGACATCTAATCAACTGTCTTTATGGGCAAAAATAATAAAAGTATTTCATCATCTTGCTCCAATATAATGCATAACTACACTTCTGAAAGATTTTTAAGGTGCACTACTCTATGTGTTCCCTGGTGGCTCAGAGGTTAAAGCGCCTCACTCCAATGCGGGAGACCCGGGTTTGATCCCTGGGTCGGGAAGATCCCCTGGAGAAGGAAATGGTAACCCACTCCAGTATTCTTGCCTGGAAAATCCCGTGGACGGAGAAGCCTGGTAGGCTACAGTCCATGGGGTCGCAAAGAGTCGGACACGACTGAGCAACTTCACTTCACTTCACTCTATGTGTTTACTTATAAAAGCAGAAATGAAACACTGTTTACCAAATAGGCAAACACTGTTTACGTCTTTTTGTTTGCAAAGAAAGGAGGAGGAAGGAAGAAAGGGTGGGAGGAAGAGAGGCAAAGGAGAAAGACATGTTTGAGATTGTTTTAATTTTTGAGGAAGTAAGGAGATGGCCCATTATTCATCTACGAATCTTGTCTTTTTCTTCAATTAGCTGATTATGATAAGAAAGTTCAAGTTATTTTCTCAGATTTTTACATCATTTTAAGGATAGAAATATGTCCTTATAAGGTCAGGACACGAATCTTCAGGAGCTCATACATAGTTTTCAAAATGATAATCATGGGAGAGTATCAGAATTCGTTTTTTAGGTATATATTTGTCTACCTATTTAGGTATAAAATACCAGCTAAATAAGAATAAAATGTAAAAATACNCTTTAACCTCTGAGCCACCAGGGAAGTACTATTATTAGGCTTAGTTAATTTAAATAGTAAAAGTAACTGCCGTTTGATGTGATCGAGATCAGTAGGGGTGGGTGTGTGCTTTCAAGCTACCAAATACTCTTATATATTGTAATATGGTTGAGAAGTCAACAAATATTTGTTGAACACCAAGTTCATGCTAGAGTGAACCTGGATTATTGTTAGAAAAAGTTTGCTGTAAAATCTCTGAGTGATGTTCAGGGGAAACAAATTCCTAAATATATCCCTGATGATGTTTATATACGTGCTCTGCAACAGACCACACTGAAATTCTTGTCTGCTAAACCTAGTTATATAATGGAAAGAATGTAGACTTCTTAGGATTATTAATTTTATCTAACATTAGCCATATAAATGAAAAAGTTTATACTGTTAGAACTTCTAAAATGGAACAGTGAAGGTAGAGAAATATATATCAAAGAAATAAGGAAAGGCATTCTCAGTTTATTACAGGTGTGACAATGGTGAATTAAACTTTTTTATTTAATTCATTGGGGAAAAACACTAAAAATTATAAAACTTTATAATTTACCTAAAAGAATAAATCAAACATATGTAAAGGCACAAGATACAAGTGAAACTTTTTCTGTATTTCACATTGAACAATCTCTTGTTCCATAATTTATTTTGTTGAATATTAAAATTATCACTAGTACAGGCAAAGGATTAAATTCAGGTTTATTTCTCATTTCCTTGATTTGATCTACCGCTAAACCTTGGTGGATATGCAAAAGAAAAAAAGGCTTCAGAACAGTCTCTAGGAAAGTATATATTCTTTGACTAGGTCTTCCAAATTAAACACCTGAAAATGAGTAGTTAATCACGACTCTCATATGCAGCATGCTGTGCTGTGCTTTAGTCACTCAGTCGTGTCTGACTCTTTGCGGCCCCATGGACTGTAGCCCGCCAGGCTCCTCTGTCCATGGGGATTCTGCACACAAGAATACTGGCGTGGGTTGCCATGCCGTCCTCCAGGGGACCTTCCCCACCCAGGGACTGAAACCATGTCTTTGGTGTCTCCCGCATTTCAGGCAGATTCTTCACTGCTGAGCCACCAGGGAAGCATGATATGCAGCATACAGTGCTGTAAGTACTTGAATTTATTTTCTAAGACATCTAATCAACTGTCTTTATGGGCAAAAATAATAAAAGTATTTCATCATCTTGCTCCAATATAATGCATAACTACACTTCTGAAAGATTTTTAAGGTGCACTACTCTATGTGTTCCCTGGTGGCTCAGAGGTTAAAGCGCCTCACTCCAATGCGGGAGACCCGGGTTTGATCCCTGGGTCGGGAAGATCCCCTGGAGAAGGAAATGGTAACCCACTCCAGTATTCTTGCCTGGAAAATCCCGTGGACGGAGAAGCCTGGTAGGCTACAGTCCATGGGGTCGCAAAGAGTCGGACACGACTGAGCAACTTCACTTCACTTCACTCTATGTGTTTACTTATAAAAGCAGAAATGAAACACTGTTTACCAAATAGGCAAACACTGTTTACGTCTTTTTGTTTGCAAAGAAAGGAGGAGGAAGGAAGAAAGGGTGGGAGGAAGAGAGGCAAAGGAGAAAGACATGTTTGAGATTGTTTTAATTTTTGAGGAAGTAAGGAGATGGCCCATTATTCATCTACGAATCTTGTCTTTTTCTTCAATTAGCTGATTATGATAAGAAAGTTCAAGTTATTTTCTCAGATTTTTACATCATTTTAAGGATAGAAATATGTCCTTATAAGGTCAGGACACGAATCTTCAGGAGCTCATACATAGTTTTCAAAATGATAATCATGGGAGAGTATCAGAATTCGTTTTTTAGGTATATATTTGTCTACCTATTTAGGTATAAAATACCAGCTAAATAAGAATAAAATGTAAAAATACATACCTGCCGGCTGGCATCCTTAGGTCCTAACTGAAGTGCCCAAGCTGAGATAACATTAAATCCTTTCACAATCAAGGAGTCCGGGAATAGTGAAGCCAAATATTCTGCATTGGATTCTGGGTATTGGTTTACCCTCATATTATTGCTCACATCAATCAGGATTTTACCCACAAGCAGATGTCTCAGGTCCCACAGGGAGGTATAATGTTCTCTATGTATAGCAACAAATATTATATTTGTTTTTATTAGAGCATCTTCATGGTGAGTGACATCTACTACATGAGGAAAAAATTCAGAAGCAAATTTAGGATTTCTGCTTCCTATTACCACATGATAGCCGCATCTAATAAGTCGAATGGTCAGGGATTTGGCAAAATCCCCACTTCCGATTACACCCACAGTGACCTTCCTTGCATCTTTGATACCATTTATCCCATTAGGCAAAAAAGTTTCACTGAGACTCTTGGGGCTTCCCGTCATGGAGATCGATTCCATGATATGGACTCTTCAAGATCACCAGGGATATCCTAGGGGAGAGAAAATAAAGCACTCATCAATTACTTATTACCAAACATGAACACACTTTTAGATGTTATAACAACATCCCTGTTTCTAGAGGTAAAACAATCTGGCAAGCTATATAACATCAAACACCACAAGACACAATTTGTAAGCCAGAAATGGATCTCAAAATAGAAAAATGAACTGTCACAAAGTTGATGTGCTAAATTGGAGCTTCTCCAATTTTAATGTGCATTTGAATCATCTGAGAATCTTGTTAAAACGCAGATTCTGATTCAGTAAGTCTGGAGTGAGGCCCAAGATTCTGCATTTCTAATAAGGTGATGCCAATGTTGCTGGTCTGTGGGGCCCCTCTTTAAACAGCAAGGCTCTAGAGCACAAAAGGAAAGAGAGTGAAGTTTTCAGCAAGGGAGAACTTTTAAAAAAAACACAGCTGCAACCAGTGTGAAAATTCATTTTCTCAGCAGACCAGAGGCAGCAAAGTCAGAAATGCCACTAGAGGTAAAGAAGGACTGTGATGATTCATCATAGCTCATGAGACAAGAGAAGACAGACAAACAATAGTAAAACCCAAAGAACCATTTATAACCCCAAACTGTCTAGAGTCATTTGGGACTACCTCAGTAGCTAGTAAGCAGCTAGTGAGAGCTTTATTATTAAATAAGAGTAAGCTAAATCAGCTACTAAAAAAAAATGAAATCTGGGGTTTACTGTTTTTAGAAAAGTAGCCATCAAAATATAATAAAGAATTAAATACTATAGACTTCTATCATCCACCGTGTGTCTCATTAACTTATCATCAAGAAAGTTTTCCTGTATAAAGGGGGTTGCTGCTGCTGCTGCTCCTAAGTCACTTCAGTCGTGTCCAACTCTGTGTGACCCCATAGACGGCAGCCCACCAGGCTCCCCCATCCCTGGGATTCTCCAGGCAAGAATACTGGAGTGGGTTGCCATTTCCTTCTCCAGTGCATGAAAGAGAAAAGTGAAAGTGAAGTCAATCAGTCTGTCTGACTGTTAGCGACCCCATGGACTGCAGCCCACCGTCCATTGGATTTTCCAGGCAAGAGTACTGGGATGGGGTGCCATTGCCTTCCCCGATAAAGGGGGTTAATAATGTGTTTATGGTCTTAAATTACACAATACTTATGAAATCTTTTTCTTCCCTTTTTTTGCATCGGTTGCCTTGAATATAATGCAGTTATTTTTTTCTGGAAAAAAATCTGTCAAATTCTTTTCTTAGTGACTACCACCTGCAAAGTTCATATTTGTAGTAACTTGCTCAAGAATACTATTCAAAAAAAATAAAAAAAGAAAAAAAAATCAAGAGTACTATTCAGATGGCCATGAATCAGTGTCAGTGTTAGGTCTGAGTGAAAAACACTCTTCCATTTTATCTGCGATGTTCAATTTCTTTTATAGTAACAGCAGATGTGGATCTCTTCAGAGAATTTAATGGATTTTACAGGAACAGGTGGAATGTTTTTAAAAAACATGTTTTTCTGGTTTTTAGTGACTGGAATTTGAAATTACTGGAGCCAGGAAAATTCAACTTTTTACCCTAGAAATGGAACATGTTCAATGACTCCAAATATATCAGTAAATTAATCTTTAGAAAGATAATAATATTGCTTGATACTCATATAGCATACACTGTGTGCCAGCTCTGTGCTTTACAGATTAACTGACTGCATCCTCCCAACTACCCTATGAGACAGGTACTAATACTGTCATGCCAATTTTGCAGATGAAAAAACTGATACATGCAGAAAATAACTTGTACAAGGTCACAAAAGAGGAACTAGAGAAACCAGGATTAGAACCCAGGCAATCTAGCAAGGTATGTATCATTTGGGTGCCTGTAAGGAATTAAAGAAAGATAAGGGGGTAGTGGCAAGGTGGAAGAGAGATTGTGGTGTTCATATTACTATATTCTCCTTCTTCAGCCATGTCATTGCTCCTTAAGCATTACCTAGTCATCTCAGTGTCTAACTTGGGTCCTGGGAAAGGGGGAAACTCACTATTTTTTAGTCTATTACATGTTTCATTTCACACTTTTCAAGTTATAAGGGGTAATAATTATTTGCTTTCCCTCGGGGTGATCCCACACACCCTGAAAAGCAGGGGTGAAGGGGGTGCAGAGGCACTAAGGTGGTACAAAACTGTTAGCATCTTCTGAGAGATATCCCTGGTGTGTAGAGAATCAGGAGCAGTTAAAGAAACCAGAAGTAATTAAATCAGTGCTCATTTCATTAAACAATTCAAGGTGAACTGACTGACTTACCCCTGAAAGTGAAAGTGAAATCGCTGAGTCGTGTCCGACTTTTTGCGACCCCGTGGACTGTAGCCCACCAGGCTCCTCCATCCATGGGATTCTCCAGGCAAGAATACTGGAGTGGGTTGCCATTTCCTTCTCCAGGGGAATCTTCCCGACCCAGGGATCGAACCCAGGTCTCCCGCATTGCCGGCAGATGCTTTAACCTCTGAGCCACCAGGGAAGCCCGACTTACCCCTAGTCATATATGTTATCTAAGGATAAAGAGAGTTACTAGATTCTCACACAGGAAACCAAGTTTCCTATATCTCAGTCTCAAGTTTTTCTGAGTAGAGATTGTAGCATCCCCCAAAATGTAAGAACTGCAAAATCTTTAAATCCAAGAATCATGATGATCAAGACCTTTTCAAATGAAAGCAAAAATAAAAACAGTATCGCTGATCTGCTTATTTTACAAAGTTAAGTTCAAACCCCTTCTGTAAATCAGAATGGGAACAAGTCAAAATACATTAGGGCCTAATAATGCCATCTCTGGGTACCTCATAATACCATGTATCTTATACATATTAATAGATGACTCTGTCCTAACATGCCTGGGCCTTATTCATATTGTATTTCTAACGCCAAGTTTTAACTGAACCCTTTAATAGTATGACTGTGTCTATAAATAGAAGTTGGTCTAATAAATGAGACTCTTCTCATCAAAGTTTTAAGTAATGTAAAAGCATTCATGAGGAAAAAAAACAACTTTTAATGGATTTGAGAGGTGGATTATTTGTATACTGCTGAAAGCATATGATAATGTCACATACTATTTCGTAGTTTGCAATATTTTCACATATATTACCTTAATTCTCAGGTGGCTGTGAAGTACATACTATGCCCATCTTAAAGATGAGGAAACAGAGGCTTAGAGAACTTTAGCAATTTATCAAAGAAAGTACACTTTGTAGTTAACACAACTCAGCTTCACATATAAGTCTTTTGACCTCTGCTAATTCTAACACTGCAGTGCAAACATTGTATGGGATATCTTAAAACTATCAAGATCACCAAAAGTCACCCATTAGTTTTATTCCCCAAAAGAAATACTAACTCTAAATAAAGTATGAACCATAGCTCAGATAGTTTTAGGTAAACCCAAAGCTATAAAGTGGGCAAACTCTGGGGGATAGTGAGGGACAGGGAGACCTGGTGTGCTGTAGTCCATGGGGTTGCAAAGAGTTGGACATGACTTAGAACTAATTGAACAATGACAAAGCTATATAGTTTGGATTTATAGCTATTAATCAATCATCAGTAAATCCAAATTTTAGATCAAAACCAACCAAAGACATAACTTTATTAATATTATGAAAAAAAAACAACAATGATGATTGATTGCTGGGTAATTCTTAAAGAACCCCCAGGTAGCAACCCATTTTCTGTGGGGGCACTGCAAATACTGTGACGGTATATCCTGCTTCTAGAGGGGAGGAAAAAGAGCCAAGAAATATGTGTGGGTCCTGTGGAACTCACCTGTACACAGACCTAAAAGGCACCTCCTCTCCACAAACTATGGGTGCTGAGACACTGGAGTAAAAATCTCATGAATCTCCTTTCAATTCTGTAAGCCATCATTTTGGATCACTTAGTTAACAGCTGAGCTGAAGTTTATAATTGTGATGTCCATAAAAAATGGGGTTATAAGGGACTTTCCTTGGTCCAGTGGCTCAGACTCTGAGCTTCCAATGCAGGGGCCCTGGGTTCGATCCCTGGTCAGGGAGCTAGATCCCACATGCCACAACTAAGATCCTGTGCAGCGAAATAAATAAATATTTCTTAATGGGGTTATAAGAAGTGAATAATGTCAACAGCTGATAAAGGTTTACCTATTTACAAAGTAACAGTCATAAATACCTTACATTGTATATTTCCACTGATAAGGAGTGATGCAACTATAATCTAAAGGGAGATCTGTTTTTCCGTGGTCCAGCATGGATTTATTCCAGCCACCGTGTACTTTGCACAGAAGAGATAAAGAAGAGAAGCACAGCGCTTACACTTAAGTTCACATTCCATTTAAGAAAAGACAAGATACACTTGAATTAAAAAGCAAGAGAAAGAAAAACAAACTCATATCAGCATATAATTAAGAATTAGATAGTATGCTCAGAGCATAGTTATTCTAGAAAATCAGGGAGAGAAAAGTATCATATGGTGTCTCCTTACCTCAAATTATTCTACATATATGAACTGTACTTGCAAAGTAATCTCAAAAAATTAAAAAGCAAGAGAAAGAAAAACAAACTCATATCAGCATATAATTAAGAATTAGATAGTATGCTCAGAGCATAGTTATTCTAGAAAATCAGGGAGAGAAAAGTATCATATGGTGTCTCCTTACCTCAAATTATTCTACATATATGAACTGTACTTGCAAAGTAATCTCAAAATTACACAGAATGTTTCAAGGGAGGTACACTACAGGTTCATTCTAGCTTAAAACCTCAAGGACCCAAAATTAAATTTGGCTTTCTGTGACCTTACTTTCAAAGTACTAGGGCACTGGCTCCCAGTGAAGCTATCACTGGTCAACAGCGATTACAACCTAGATGTCCATCAGTGGATGAATGGATAAGAAAGCTGTGGTATATATACACAATGGAGTATTACTCAGCCATTAAAAAGAATACATTTGAATCAGTTCTAATAAGATGGATGAAACTGGAACCAATTATACAGCGTGAAGTAAGCCAGAAAGAAAAACACCAATACAGTATACTAACACATATATATGGAATTTAGAAAGATGGTAATGAGGACCCTGTATGCAAGACAGCAAAAGAGATACAGATGTGTAGAGCGGACTTATGGACTCTGAGGGAGAGGGAGAGGGAGAGGGAGAGGGAGGGATGATTTGGGAGAATANTTTTTATTTTACTGGAAACTCTTATATGAAAGTACTCCTCAAGCCTTTTGGAGAGGAAACCTTTCTGGGGAGAGGGAGGAAAGCACCCTGGCCAAGTTCCCTGCTGCTGGAGATGTCTGCTTAATCCTCAGATGATATATCAAATATCCCTATCTAATTTTATGTAACTAGAGATTTTACTATCATGATCTTTGGGTTGCAAAAAGATAACCTCTACAGTCTCTCAGTATTTACATAAACATAAAACCCAACTGTTTATGGGCTTCCCTTGTGGTTCAGCTGGTAAAGAATCCACCTGCAATGTGGGAGACCTGGCTTTGATCCCTGGGTTGGGAAGATCACCTGGAGAAGGGAAAGGTTACCCACTCCAGTATTCTGGCCTGGAGAATTCCATGGACTGTATAGGGGAAAGAAAGAGGGGTCGCAAAGAGTCGGACACGACTGAAAGATTTTCACTTTCACTTTCACCTGTTTATAACAATAAAGAATTTCTTTGAGGGAAAAGGTGGGGTCTTTCTTTTTTTAGGCTTTCATTTTTTGGAAGAAATTTGTAAGTCCTTTAGACAAACCCAGAAGCAAAGCTGCAATTCTGCTTGAAAAATCAGAATGTGATTTCTTAACACAGCAGTTGTCCAAGTATGGTCCCTAAACCAGCAGTATCAGCAGTACTGGGAACTGGTTAGAAATGTGAATTCTTAGGCACTACCCCAGACCTCCTAAATCAGAAACCCTGGGGGTGGAGCCCAGCAATCTGTTATAAAAAGTCCTCAGGTGGTTCTGATGCACATTAAAGTTTGAGAATAACTGCTCTAATGTAATGCAGTCCAACCACTATTCACCATTTGAATATTTAAATCCACTTAAGTCAGATTATTAAATTCTTTCAGCTGAAACTCTTGGATAATTTATATGCATCCTCATTTAAAAATCATTCTCTCAAAATTATGAAACAGTAATTTTATTAAAATTATGCAGATTTATTCTTTGAAATTCTGTTTATAAACTATGGTAATTACAAATGATTCATTAATATTTCATACTTGGACCTGAGTGTCTTTTTGTGTCCATGTTTTCTAGAACCAACTGAAGAATTTTCAGAAAAGAAATATAATAGCATTATAGCAAAATAATGCTAACTAACTCCAAGCCTTCCAGACTTTCCAAATAACCTGAATTTTAATGAGATATGCAAAATTACAAGTAACTCCCAAAATATTTCCTAGGCTCAGTATGTATTCAATATGTACCTTTATATGGGTATGATTTTATGATATTTCTAGGTCCTAAATCACCAAAACAAAAGTTTATATGTTTATTATGTTGAAATTATTAGGGAAAGAAAGCAATCTAATTCATGGTAGGAAGATTTTAAACAAAAAAGCTTTCTGGTTAAATTTAGGTTAGTCTAGAAATTCAATTTTTAAAATGTATTGCCGACAACTTCAGTTGATAAAAATATTTTAGGATCTTCTTCAATAAATTAAAGTAACAACATCCTTCTAAGACTTCCCCACCCACCCACTTTTCCTCTATGTTTAGGCCACAGAAGATGCTATACACATCCTTCCATCCACCTTATAAGAAAGCCTGTTACATCAAGCAGTCAGGGGTCTTGTGCATACCTGGACTCTCATAGCAATGCAAACTGAGTAACAAGGGGGTATGTCATATTCCCAAATGGAGCTGGGAATAGCANGTTTAGGCCACAGAAGATGCTATACACATCCTTCCATCCACCTTATAAGAAAGCCTGTTACATCAAGCAGTCAGGGGTCTTGTGCATACCTGGACTCTCATAGCAATGCAAACTGAGTAACAAGGGGGTATGTCATATTCCCAAATGGAGCTGGGAATAGCAGGCTATATCATGGCTGACATAATCTCCCCATTTTATAACGTGTTGCAGATTATACTTTGAGATAAGGACACCTATGTTTGGTGGTGGTGGTTTAGTCACTACGTTGTTTCCAACTCTCGTGACCCCACGGGCTGTAGCCCGCCAAGCTCCTTTGTTTATGGGATTTTCCAGGCAAAAATAGTGGAGTGGGTTGCCATTTCCTTCTCCAGGGGATCTTTCTGACTCAAGAGATTGAACCTGGGTCTCCTGAATTACAGGCGGATTCTTTACCAACTGAGCCACCGGAGAAGCCCACACCTATCTTCACTGGCTAGCAAATACAAGTTTTCCTGTGCTGTAGCAACTTACAAATAAATAATCTTCTGTGAAAGGCCTAGCACTCTAGCCTCTACACAAACCTGTTTCCCCTTTCAATGCCATACCATAAACAGGTTAGAAAAGGCACCAGTGCCCACTGGGTGCTGTGAACTGTAGGGATCTCTGATGACTGACATCAGTTTATTTATTTTTGACATCAGTTTAGAAATCTGTCCACAGCCAAAGGTCATAAGGATACCATCCATCCCCAACCATTCCCCCATCCAGTGTCTTATTGAGCCTGACCCACCAGGCATTCAGCTAGGTATTAACACTTCAGTGACACCAAATGAGTACTAGCTTCTTGGTTTTCTAAACAATATGATGAAATTATAAATATTGACACATATATAACAACTAAAAAAAGCTTTATGGAGGTATAATTTACATATCATGAAATCTACCCATTTAAAATGTATAAATTAATAATTTTCAGTATATTTACAGTTATGTAACCATCACAACAATCCAGTTTTAGAACATTCCCACCAGCGATAACTGTTATTACTCAAATTTTAATAAAAACTTGCTGAGAGCATATGCCTTTTTTTTGTTTTTTAAACTAGTATATACTTCTTTAAAAAAAAAAAAAATCCTTCTTCCTGCAATGTCCTAAACATCCCACTGGCTTTCACACAGCAGATTGTGGCCTGTCTTTTGCTGATTCTGCTCAGTACTATGGGTATAATAGAGGCATCTATTACTTGGCTTAAGTGGAGAGGCAGAATCTCAGTCTCAGAGCTGCCTCTTTCCACAATGGAGAACAACCTTCTAAAGCTGTGGTTCTCAACTCCAGCTTCACCCTCCAGTGACCTGAGGAGCTTTACCACCTAGTGATACCCAGTCACCACCACCTCTGAACCCCGGATTTTTATTTAATTAGTCTAAGTTTCAGCCTGAATTTTTTAAGATATTTTTTCATCAGGATTTTAAATGATATCCTTAGGTGCTTTAATTCGCAGCCAAGATTGACAACAACTATACCAAAAGAGGCAGGATTCAACCACATACTCATTTGGGTATTTGGCGATAACAGATATGGCTTTTTGATTCTCAGTTACATTTCTTTTCACATTGTTTTTTGTAATAATGAAAAGTAACCCTAGCAAGAGACTAACAGCGGCCCCTGGATGCTGGAAACTGGAGAATACAGCCCTTTCCCTTACAGGCTCTGAGCTGTCTCAGAAGGTCCATTCACTATTTTGCAATTTCCTCTCTTCATTTTTTGGAAAGGACAGTGCCATTCCTTAAAATGTGTCATCCCACCGCACAGCATACTTTGTTCCTGTTATTTCATAACATTCGAATTTCAGAGTGTTCCAGTAAGAGTGTCTCTTCTGTCTGTCTAGGGGCTTCTCTCCTCAATTCTTCAGGCATCATAGGCTCCACTGACCTGAGCAGACAAGGGTTTCCAGGTGGACCGATTATCAAGCTTTAATGTGGGTAGGATCACTTGAAGATCTTGCTACAATCCACATTCTGATTCTCTAGGTCTGGAGAAGGCTTGAGAGCCTGCCTTTCTCCCAAGCCCCCAGGTGATGCACATGGTCCTAGTCCATGGGCCAGACTTGGACTAGATTGGCCCTAGAGTTTCTCTACATTTTCTTTTGATCTTAACAGGTGATACAGACTAAATAAATGAGAAAACTAAGGCATTTATAGAAAGTTTTGTTTATGTGGTATCAAGGAGAAAGACTAGGCCTAGGCTTCTGAAATCATCTTGTTATTATGAATTTCAGTTTCCTTTGTTAAAACAAAAAAGTTGTACTTGACTCTGTAGTCCTTTTCAATCTAAAATTCTTTAGTTTCTAAGACTCAGTTCAGTTCAGTTGCTCAGTCATGTCTGACTCTTTA
>SJYX01020872.1:241939-294980 GCA_006410675.1 Oreotragus oreotragus
TCAGACTCACGTCCGTTGAGTCCATGATGCCATCCAGCCATCTCGTCCTCAGCTGTCCCCTTCTCCTCCTGCCCCCAATCCCTCCCAGCATCAGAGTCTTTTCCAATGAGTCAACTCTTCGCATGAGGTGGCCAAAGTACTGGAGCTTCAGCTTTAGCATCAGTCCTTCCAAAGAAATCCCAGGGTTGATCTCCTTCAGAATGGACTGGTTGGATCTCCTTGCAGTCCAAGGGACTCTCAAGAGTCTTCTCCAACACTACAGCTCAAAAGCATCAATTCTTCGGCGCTCAGCCTTCTTCACTGTCCAACTCTCACATCCATACATGACTACTGGAAAAACCATAGCCTTGACTAGACGGACCTGTATCTTTTCAAGTGCTCATTTTAAGTATGTTAAACCCAGAAGATCTACAGAGGTACAGTCAGTACCACACTCAATTTACAAGCAGCAATTTAGTTTCTGTCCAAAAATATTTTTCATACTCAATTAATTGTGAAACCCAGGTCCCCACTGACCAGATATATCTTGATTTCTCATCTATTAAAAGAGTCTCCAACCTTATAGAGTTATTGTGGATATTAAATGAGTTACTGCATATAAAGTGGCTACTATCCATTAACTAGTATATGTGTTAGATATTATTTAACAAACTTGCACATTTGCTTTGGTTTCATAGTTATGTACATGTTCTAATCCTAAGAATTTTACACAAAGTTTTGTATTTGAACTATAATACAAATATATAATTGAAATATGTTACAAAACTATAATCATGTAGTTTTTTAAAAAAGAAATTTAAGTCAATAATGTGGCCATTGAAAGTTTTTCTCCCTTCTTTTTTTTTTAAAGGGGTTCATACTTTACTCAAATTTGAGAATCACTAGCCTAGAATAAACTTGGGCTTTTTTTCTCTATATATACTTTTTAATACATCACAGGTGTCACTCTCTGAGCTCTTAATGACCTGTATCTTTTCAAGTGCTCATTTTAAGTATGTTAAACCCAGAAGATCTACAGAGGTACAGTCAGTACCACACTCAATTTACAAGCAGCAATTTAGTTTCTGTCCAAAAATATTTTTCATACTCAATTAATTGTGAAACCCAGGTCCCCACTGACCAGATATATCTTGATTTCTCATCTATTAAATGAGTCTCCAACCTTATAGAGTTATTGTGGATATTAAATGAGTTACTGCATATAAAGTGGCTACTATCCATTAACTAGTATATGTGTTAGATATTATTTAACAAACTTGCACATTTGCTTTGGTTTCATAGTTATGTACATGTTCTAATCCTAAGAATTTTACACAAAGTTTTGTATTTGAACTATAATACAAATATATAATTGAAATGTGATACAAAACTATAATCATGTAGTTTTTTTAAAAAGAAATTTAAGTCAATAATGTGGCCATTGAAAGTTTTTCTCCCTTCTTTTTTTTTTTTAAAGGGGTTCATACTTTACTCAAATTTGAGAATCACTAGCCTAGAGTAAACTTGGGCTTTTTTTCTCTATATATACTTTTTAATACATCACAGGTGTCACTCTCTGAGCTCTTAAAAATTAATAAGGAAAACCATACTTGGGTCCAGTTGTCTTGTTAGTAAAGTTTTAGTTCAAATGTGCTTATTCGCTCAGTCATGTTCAACTCTTTGCGACCCCATGAACTGTAGCCCAACAGGCTCTTCTATCCATGGGGATTCTCCAGGCGAAAATACTGGAGTGGGTTGCCATGCCCTCCTCCATGGGATCTTCCCAACCCAGGGATCGAACCCAGGTCTCCCACATTGCAGGTGGATTCTTTACCTTCTGAGACACCAGGGAAGCCTTTTAGTTCAAATACTCGTGGATAAAAGGAGCCATGTTGCATGCAAATTTGTAAACTAAGAGTTCGAATGTCTTCAATGATTTATATAAACCTTTAGCAAGTTGTTTAACCACTCTTGGCCTTAGTTGGAATGTCTTTGAAACAGAGATCTGTTTTCGGGAATTCCCTGGTTGTGCAGTGGTTACGACTCGGTGCCTTCACTGCCACGGCACAGGTTCAGTCCCTGGTTAGAGAATTAAGATCCTGCAAGCCATGCAATGTAGCCAAAAAACAAAACAGAAAAGAAAGATTGACTTTCAAATCCCTTCAAGGTCTAAAATTTTATGACGTTTTGAGTATGCCCACTGTTACAGTATGATAAGTTGTTGTTACATCTGGCATTTAATAAAGAAATGTGCCCTTCAAGGGGCCAGACTTTCATGTGTTATCATTCAGTTGGGAGATTCTCTGGGGGCTTAGTGGATAATCTGCTTGCAGTTCAGGAGACCCAGCTTTGATCCCTGACTTGGGAAGATGCCCTGGAGGAGGAAATGGCAACCCACTCTAGTATTCTTGCCTGGAGAATCCCCTGGACAGAGGAGCCTGGCAGGGTACAGTCCATGGAGTCACAAAGGGTAGGACATGACTGAGGAACTAACACTTTCAGGTGTTTGTTCTGCCCTTTCCTCATTCTCCGCTATTAGTCTGAATACACAGTTAAATTCTCCAAAGTAGCAGAAGAGCATTTAGTCAGAAGACCAAGTTATAGCAGTTACCACCCTTGTGCAGTATCCCCCACAGTGACTCTGGGCTGGCGCATTTTACAGATAAGAGTGCAGTGGTGGTGGTGATTGGTGACATCTAAGACTGAGTCACAGAAAGCCTTGTAGCTTCTGCCCTGGTCTCAGAGCTCATGTTATAGGGGAAGCAAGTAGCCACTTAAAATTTACTTTAGACCATGCTGTGAGGAAATCCAACCTGGCCTCATAGAGAGGCCATGGACGAGAGATGCCGGAAGAGCCTATCCAGTTGAAGTGTGAAATGAAGAAGCCATCTTGGAGGTCCGAGGCAAGTCCTCATATAACTCCAGCCTCATCTACTATCTGAGCAAAAGCATGACTCCAGAATGAGAGTCACCAAGCCAAAATAACTTAATTTACAAAACTGACAGATAATAAACTGTTTGAAGCTGTCAATTTGGCAGCAATTTGTTATGCAGTGATAGATGAGCTTGTTTAAGAGCCAAAAAAAATGCTCATTTCTCTTTTGATCAATTACATCTACTTTGTATCCCTCTCATATGAACTCCTTTTTAGAAAAGTATAGCCATATAATTTTTTTTTCAGTAGACAATTTCCTCTTTGTTTCATTCATTATGAAAAATAATCACAAAAACAAGGTTTCATGTCGTTTCATCATCTTTTTGGTGCCCAGTTTAAGATTCATTTTCTGGAGATAATTGATTCATTATCAACTTTGCAAATCCTGTTATTAATACTCATGAAAGAAACTAGCTTTAAGAAACAAAATATAACTACTGTTTCTATAAACATACATGTTTGACCCTTATTACTATAAAAGGATCAGAGAAGATTAAGAGTGAGAAAGATGTTAAACAGGAGCCCATTTAAATCTGTTTTATTATTTTAACATTATATTTAACCTAGGTTATTTATCTTAAAACACGTTTAAGTAAAATTGAAATGTCCTTTAAGATTCTGAAATTTTATAACTAAATTCAACTATCCCTAAAAAAGAGGTTTCCATTTATTTTACTACAAATGTTTTTAGAATTGATGGTGTTGACAAATAACAAAGTATTTTATAATACTCAATTTCATACAGTACCCTAAAATAAATACTATTTAGGTCAAAGTGTTAAAATTTGAAGTTCTATGTTTTTAAAAAATATAAGTTGAGGGGAAATGTTTCCTGTAAATTTATAAAATTGTCAAATTATTTAAAATAGCTCACACAAATTCAGGATAGAAGTAGAAGTTTAGGCTCCAGTAAATGAACAAAAGAATTGATGGACATTTTAATAAAGAAAAAATAAAACTGTTTAATAAACAGAGACTCAGACAGATACCATCAATGTGCTTTCTATAATCTCTTTTTCTTTTCCTTTTCATTAAATTTGAACAATCAAGTATTGTTCTCTAAGCAGCTCACCAAAGGTATTACTATTTAAAGACCCTTTTTAAAATTTGCAATATACTTTGTTAAGGCAAAAAGTAAAAAGTAGGTTACTGGCTTAAAAATGCCCAGAACAACATTTCTCTTATTTTTATTAAGCAGTTATTTAATAAAGGAGTCTCCAGTCAGTTCAGTTCAGTTCAGTCGCTCAGTTGTATCCACCTCTTTGCGACCCCATGAGTCGCAGCACGCCATGCCGCCCTGTCCATCACCAACTCCCAGAGTTCACTCAGACTTGCATCCATTGAGTCAGTGGTGCCATCCAGCCATCTCATCCTCTGTTGTCCCCTTCTCCTCCTGCCTCCAATCCTTCCCAGCATCAGAGTCTTTTCCAATGAGTCAACTCTTCGCGTGAGGTGGCCAAAGTACTGGAGTTTCAGCTTCAGCATCATTCCTTCCTAAGAAATCCCAGGGCTGATCTCCTTCAGAATGGACTGGTTGGATCTCCTTGCAGTTCAAAGGACTCTCAAGAGTCTTCTCCAACACCACAGTTCAAAAGCATCAGTTCTTCGGCGCTAAGCCTGTCTCTTATACACATCTAGATGTGTATAAGAGACAGGTGCCTAGCAATATCACCCTGTCAAAGTCTAATGAGAGATCTTAGAGCTGAACAATAAAAAGACAAATAATCCAATTATAAAATGGACAGATGATTTATAAAATGGACAAATGATTTGAACTTATCTGTGGACTTAGTTTCTAAGAAGACATTCGCTTCAAGTGAATACCAAATAACATTAACTTGTGCTTTTTCAAGGTGTAGTTAACAGCTGACAGAAGAGAAAAAAGGGATGGGAGAAATTAGTCACTCTCCAACTAATTTTAATTAAAAATTTATCTTACGTAAGTTATAGGTATATAATATAATGATTCACAATTTTTAAAGGTTATATTCCATTTATAGTCATTATAAAATATTGGCTATGTTCCCTGTGTTGTACAATATATCCTTGCAGCTTATTTTATACCTAATACTTTGTACCTCTTAAGCCCTACTCCTATGTTGCCCCTCTCCCCACTGGTAATCACTAGTTTGTTCTCCATAGCCATGACTCTGCTTCTTTTTTGTTATACTCACTAGTTTCTTGTACGTTTTAGATTCCACATATAGGTGATATCATACAGTATTTGTCTTTCTTTGACTTATTTTACTTAGCATAATGGCCTCCAAGTCCATCATGTTGTTGTGAATGGCAAAATTTCGTTCTTTTTTTATGACTGAGTAGTATTTCTCTCTCTCTCTGTGTACGTAAGGTACTGTCTCTTATACACATCTAGATGTGTATAAGAGACAGCCCGCCAACCTCGCCAATGCAGATGTAAGAGACACTGGTTTGGTCCCTGGTTTGGGAGGATCCCCTGGAGAAGGAAATGGCAACTCACTCCAGTATTCTTGTCTGGAGAAACCTATGGACAGCTGGCGGGCTACAGTCCATAGGGTCACAGAGTCACCACTCCAGGACTATTGCCTGGAAAATCCCATGGACANTTAGTGTGTACTTAGCCATTGTGCACCAAATAATGAGCCAAGTAGGCAGGCTTCTAATAAGCAAGAACAGTACAGACAAAAGGGAACACTGCTTGAAGGTCCCGGTGTCAAATGCAGTGAAACACTCTGTTTACAGCAGGTCAGGCTTGGGCTTGCAATTAGCACTAATCACTGGGGAAAAAAATCAAAACCGCAGCTCTAAGGAAGGACGCTTTTCACTGCAAGATCAAAGCCAGTCTCTGCAGAATAGGGAAGCCTCTACCACTTAATTGCACTGAAGTGCTAATTGGATTGTAAGGAACTTTCATGAGTTCCTCCAATTAGCCAGCCATCCCTGACGAAATCCAAAAGAAGAGATTATGAGTTCTTAGAGCTTTTGTCTATATGGTTGCCATGTGTATACCTGAGTGAATGTAGCCTTGCCTCCTTTTTATGCAAATTGAGGTCTTGGGTGTCTCAGTTATTAACTTCCTATAAATAGCCTTGAAGGTAAAGCTGTCCTTTGGATATAAAGCCTTAACTGCATGCAAATGCTAATGGGACAACATTAATGGGAACTGTCATTTTTAGTAAGATGCTGCACTTAAAGCTTGAGAATTGGGTGCTCTTCTCGGCTAAGGTTGGTCCTCTTATGCAGTTAGGCTCCAGTAAGGATGTGTCTGTTACATTTGATGTTTGTATTACATTTAAGTATTCTCCATTTTGGGTAGCTTTCTTTTGAAGGAAATGGGTAATCAGTAATTTCATGGTGTTTATTCTCTTAAGTAACAATTTTTTATCCAAGAGCATTATTCACGGTTCCAATCGTGCTTTGCCCATACACTGCGCCCCCTGTGATTTTTATTGTTATTGTTTGATCATGTAAGGCATCAAAAAATTTGCCAGCTCACCACATGAAAGCTTCTATGACAAAGTGAATTCTTTGGGCAAAACTATCCATTTGGATAAAGAAAATGGGAAGCTTTGCTTAATGCCAGGTCCGTCCTACATTGAGTGAAATAAAAATTTGGCAGCTGTGGCATGAATTCACCTGTCTATATTTGACTGGGTCCATGGTAAATCTTAAAAAGCTCTCACTGACATAAAATGCATTATATTTTATTCACATTCCTCAAACACTGTTTACTTGGACATTTGCCTAGGTGATAAGGGTGCTAGGTCTCCTTTGTATTGGCTAAGGAAGACAAACTTAAGTGTTTATCCAGGATTTCAGATGTTCTGAATTATCTGATTAACCTCATTAACTAGAAAAGAATCTAGTTTCTACACTTTACTTCCTATTATATAAACCCTAGAGTGAGTCTTCAAGTAGTAAAATTGTTGATTTGCATCTCCAAAATTTGAGTATGCCAAGGATAACAGAACAACAATGTCAGAGAATAGTAACGTAATTTTCCGTGCTCTCAAAGTCAAATGTGTTTTCTGCTCAGTTTTTATATTTTATAATAAATAGAGGTATTAAGACAATAAAGGTACCTACTGTGTGCAGTTGGTACTTTTAGACATTTTACATACTTGGTCTCATTTTCCAGGTAAGAAAACCGAAGCTTAGAAAGACTCAGTAACATAGCTGTTAAGTAACCCAACTGGAAAAGCCAGGATTGAAATCCGGTCTCTCTGACTTCAGAGCCTTTGCTCTCAGCTAATTGCCACTAGTGGCAAAATCGACCCCTCCCTTGCGTTTGGTCTTAGCTCTTTGTGCGCCTCCCGTGTGGGACTCACAGCTCATGTCTGCGCATTGCTTGTCAAGTTTCCTGTTCCCCGTTTGGGAAGCAGGGGGCCGTGTCTGCCGTGGGGATCAGGCGCCCCGAGCCGGCGGCCACTGTGGGCCGCTAGGTCCGCAGGACTGGCAGAGCCCCGCCTCTCGCAGGCCCTGTAGGTATTCCAGTCAAGTCCCAGGAGCTACACAGTGTTTGCAGCTTAATAAAAGATCAGGACTTGAGAATCCTACAAGTAATAAGAAGAAAATACTTTATTCTTTTCTAGTGTATGACTACTTCTTCCAAATATTTTAAGTTTTTCCTTTGCTCCTCATCATGAATACATAATTTTCTATTACAGATAAAAACTTCCCTAAAGGAGGTGGGTTTTTTACCATGAAATTATTCAGATAGGTTTTTAAAATTAGATTAATGGGTGGCATGCGTTGTTTAAAATAACTGTTTTCTCTATAAAATTTTATGCTTTTGCTAAATTCTCGCCTATCTGAGGAATCCTCTATGAGTCCTGAAATTAGTTAAGTTGTTAAAAGAAATTTATCCATGATGTCAGTTTGTTTGTATCTACTTCTCTGTTCTACTTTTTGAACAAAATAATTAGCTTATAGTTAGACAGTTTCCTTAAAATAAAATGGAAAGTCACTCATTTCTAAGAAACTAATGTTTGCTCCGTTATTTACTGAAATTATCCCACTGACATCTTCTAAACTACATTTTATAATGTAAGAAAAAAATTTTAAAATCCCATTTGACATGCAAGATAGCAGCAATAGCTTCTTTGTAACGGTCTTTCAATTTGTGCATTAAATGATGTTTCTTATCCTTGTCTATATTTGGGAATAATACCAATATCAAAGGGCGTGTGTTGTGTGTTGTGTACGGGGCCTGACAGACTAGATGGTTAATCAGTCAGTCAGTTCAGTCGCTCAGTCATGTCCAACTCTTTGCGACCCCATGAATCGCAGCACACCAGGCCTCCCTGTCCATCACCACCTCCCGGAGTTCACTCAGACTCAATGTCCATTGAGTCAGTGATGCCATCCAGCCATCTCATCCTCTGTCGTCCCCTTCGCTTCCTGCCCCCAGTCCCTCCCAGCATCAGAGTCTTTTCCAATGAGTCAACTCTTCACATGAGGTGACCAAAGTACTGGAGTTTCAGCTTTAGCATCATTCCCTCCAAAGAAATCCCAGGGTTGATCTCCTTCAGAATGGACTGGTTGAATCTCCTTGCAGTCCAAAGAACTCTCAAGAGTCTTCTCCAACACCACAGTTCAAAAGCATCAATTCTTCGGCGCTCAGCCTTCTTCACAGTCCAACTCTCGCATCCATACATGACCACAGGAAAAACCATAGCCTTGACTAGACGGACCTTAGTCGGCAAAATAATGTCTCTGCTNGACTCTCAAGAGTCTTCTCCAACACCACAGTTCAAAAGCATCAATTCTTCGGCGCTCAGCCTTCTTCACAGTCCAACTCTCACATCCATACATGACCACAGGAAAAACCATAGCCTTGACTAGACGGACCTTAGTCGGCAAAGTAATGTCTCTGCTTTTGAATATGCTATCTAGGTTGGTCACAACTTTTCTTCCAAGGAGTAAGCGTCTTTTAATTTCATGGCTGCAATCACCATCTGCAGTGATTTTGGAGTCCCGAAAAATAAAGTCTGACACTGTTTCCACTGTTTTTCCATCTATTTACCATGAAGTGATGGGACCGGATGCCATGATCTCTGTTTTCTGAATGTTGAGCTTTAAGTCAACTTTTTCGCTCTCCTCCTTCACTTTCATCAAGAGGCTTTTTAGCTCCTCCTCACTTTCTGCCATAAGGGTGGTGTCATCTGCATATCTGAGCTTATTGCTATTTCTTCCGGTAATCTTGATTCCAGCTTGTGTTTCTTCCAGTCCAGCGTTTCTCATGATGTACTCTGCATAGAAGTTAAATAAGCAGGGTGACAATATACACCCTTAGAGGTGTAATAGTTTTATAATATCCCTTAATTATTTTGTTCATATAACCTTCCAACTCATGCTTTAACTTTTTGCTCAAAAGATATTTTGATTCAATAATAAGCACTCTTCTTAAGTGTGGTGGCATTCTGATTGAGAAATAGTACTAAAAGCTTGTTAAAATAGTGACTGCTGTGCCTGTGTCCTTATATCCCAGTATATGTATAATATATATACAAGTCATAATTAGGATCGTGTTGACTTTGAATATAACTGCAACTTTATTTTATGTTATTTAATTTTCATATTTTTCTAGTTTTGAAGCTGCTATTTTAATAGACAACTTTCCCAAGCTAATTTATATCAAAGTTTATAATTTCTTTTGAATAATTGTGGATTTAAATAATTTAAAATCTCCCTATTAAGTCCAAAAAGTTAAAAGAAAATTATTCTTTTTAAAATTTCTTTATTGAAGTATAATTAATTTACAATGTTTTACCAGTCTCTGCTGTACAGCAAAATGACTCAGTTATACACATAAATATATATATATTTTTGATGTTCTTTCCATTATGGTTTATCCCAGGAGATTGGATATAGTTCCCTGTGCTATATAGTAGGACCTTGTTATTTATCTGGTCTAAATGTAATAGTTTGCATTTACCCACCTCAAACTCCCAGTCCATCCTTCTCCCTCCCCCTACTCCTTGGCAGCCACAAGTCTGATCTCTATGGAAGCAAAATTATTCTTGATAGCAATCTCTCAAGACCTTAAACAGAATAAATGCTATGTAATTTAATGTTTTGCTCATGATGCAAGGTCATTATGAATGTAAATTACTTTGTTATAATTACACTTAATTTTTGATACAAGTAGCTGTTTGTTTCTGTACTTAAAGGGATTATTCTAACTGGTGAGCGTGAATAATTGTTTTTTGGTCGCTACTTTCCACGTGAGCATTAACTTGAACAAAATCATTTATTTACGGGCTTATTTCTGGCAGCACTGGGTCTCTGGTGCTTTTGCATGGGTTTTCTCTAGTTGGGGTGAGTGGGGGCTACTCTTCTTGCAATGCGTGGCCTTCTCATTGCCGTGGCTTCTCTTTTTGCAGAGCACAGGCTCTAGGAGTGCAGGCTTCAGTAAGCTTGGCTAGTGGACTCAGCAGTTGTGGCTCACGGGCTTAGTTGCTCCGCAGCATGTGGGATTTTCCCAGACCAGGAATTGAACCCATGTCCCTTTCATTGGCATCTTATCCACTGCGCCACCAGCGAAAGCTGAGCTTTAACTTTCTGAAGCTATTGATATGCCAACACCTATCAGCAAAACTCTTCTAAGCTGTTACATCTTAAGTGCTACAAACTAATTAAAAGCATGCTATAGTCATGTCAAAAGTATCTATGAATAGATTTTAAGTAAGTTCTCACAAAAATTATGTATTTGAATTTTGGAGCAAAATTTTTTATCTTCCTTATATATCACAATAGCTTTAAAATTTTTACTTATAATTTTCCTTTTTACCAAGTTTTCCGTTATCTTGTTCTAAAGAATCCTATGAGTATAGATAGTTTTATAAACAGGAAAAAGCACTAAATATGAATCAAAGTGCTGAAATATTTTAGTTATGTATGATTTAACCACTGTAATGTTTAAATTCTATACTTCCTACATACAGTGAGTGTAAGTTGCTCAGCCGTGTCCGACTCTTTGCAACACCATGGACTATACAGTTCATGGAATTCTCCAGGCCAGAATACTGGGGTGGGTAGCCTTTTCCTTCTCCTACTCATAAAGCTTTATTAATTCCTTTCTAAGCTATTTGTGATTTCTGTTAAAAAAGATTTTGTTTTTAATTGTCTGTCTCATTTACTTTAAAAATTATTTTAGCGATTTATTTCTCATTTTATATTAAAACTATTTGGTGCTCTTTCAATAATCTCCATCGTCTGTAGGACAAAACATAGACTACCAAAACTCTTGTGTATTTCCAAACTGCCTACCTTCTTTTACCTACTATATCCATGTGTAAACTCTCTTTTCACATCCTATTTGTCTAGATTATGTCATTTTCAGTCCTACTTCCTGGTGAAGTCTACTAACTTACCTACCTCTACTAAGTGATCTGATGGTTAGATCCCTTTTCTTTAGGAGACCTTTCTGAATTTCTCCCAGCCCACACAAAACTCACTCTTCTCCATGTTTAATATATTACCCTCCTACCAATGTAGAGCTTGCATACTGTTTTGTATTCGGAATCTGTCTAGAGTAATCTTTGGATTTTGCATATCTCCAACACTTAGCACAGTGTTTATCCACAGTACCTAGAACAATCTCTTAGTAGATACTTGGTAAGGATATAATGATGGTGGATTCTTCATTTAGAGGGCACTCCAGTAGCTTACTTGAGAGAGTTCTTAAACTTTTGTGATGAAGTTTCCTTTTGGTGAGGAATTCTTTCAGGCAGAATACTGTGAGTACACATTTGTACCAGGAAAGTAAAATACAGACCTCCAGCCAAAACTCTCAAGTAATTCTGGCCAAAGACGTAAACGGCCAAATTCCTTCAAAAATAGTTTCCTAGAAGCAATTTGCATTGACTGTGCTTTGGTCCAAACAGCCTCCTTTAAAAGTGTAAATCTTTAAAAGCATGGTAAATCTAATCATTGGAGATAGATGGCTTGGAATAGTAGTGTTTAACTTTTGGCTAAAATCATTTAGATTTTTGTCAGTAATTCAATTAATTTTTCCAAGTCACCATTCATCTTTTTTTACAGATATGTGGTAGAAAGTACATATCTTTTTAGAATGGGAGTATCTTTCTAATTACTGAACAGTCTTCAGGTGTAGAATTTATTGAACCTAGGATGTGGAAGGAATTTGTAAAACGTGACTGTCATGGTACAGTGATTAAAGAGTCAGTGGAAATTTAGCATTTTTCCTTAATGTGTACATTGATCAGAAATTTGAATTCCTAAACTGGGTTAAAGACATTCAAACTGGGTTAAAGACAGAGTCAAGATCAATAAACAAATAAACAAATGTTTATTAATTTGCAAGCCAAGCCTACCAGGTGGCTCAGTGGTAAAGAATCCACTTACCAATGCAGAAGCTGCAAGAGATACACATTTGATCCCCGGATTGGGAAGATCCTATGGAGAAGGGAATGGCCACCCATTCCATTATTCTTGCCTGGAAAATTCCATGGACAGAGGAGCCTGGTGGGCCACAGTCCATGGGATTGCAGAGTCAGACACAACTGCGCGGCTTTCACTTTTTTACTTTAAGCCTTACATAGGATGAAAAGAGCCATGATCTTTGCCTTTAAGAAGTTTGAAATCTAGATAAATAAATATAGGTAGATAATATGTATTATTTATTGAGATATGAATTCACGATTGAATAAAGCAGTATATAATACTTGCCAAAGAATGATACAACAAAAATACCATGAGAGAGAAAGAGAGGTGTTCTTTCATGCTGGGATGAGTATAGCAAGCTATAACAAAGTAAACTGAAAGAGTTGTACTTGAAGAATGGGTGGACTTTGAATATGGATGAAGAGAGGTAAAAACATTATTGGAGATAAAGAATGAGAACAGTGTGAACAAGGCCACAGAGTCAAAGCCATTTTCAGAGGAGAGAGAAGATCAGTTTTTCAGAGAGGTGCAAAACTGTAGACTAGGAAAGGAGCTTGGAGTTGTGGAAGAGTGTGAATGCCAGGTTATGGAATAAAGATTTACCATGTAAATGAGTGGTGAGGAGCTATTTGGGGAAGATTTTGATAACAGAGAAAGCTTGATCCAAGTTGAGGTTTAGGAGATTAATTGTTAGCCATGTACCATTTGAAAAGGAAGGCAAAGAGGTGAGGTAATATGGAGAGGTTTAGAAGACTAACAAAGCTGTGCAAGTGTGAGGTAGAACAGAGGACATATGTAATTTTTCTGTTCAGCATCCCTATTCTTCTGATTCAGTGTTTCTGGTGGAGATGACTCCATCCCCTGCCAAGAGCAGATGACTCTGATGTGCTCAATTAAAGGAGTCCATTCCTCTGGTCATAATTATTGGCTCATGAATGGGCACACACCCTAAAGTAAGAAAATTAGTTTTATCTCTAGTTCTTTCTGCTAGACCTATCAGGAAAAGTACCCTCTTCTTCAAGGACCCTAACGTTGTCAGTGGTCATCTTTCCTGTCCTATTGTATGGTAGCCAGCTTCCAAGAGGGCCCTCAGTACCAAGATGGTCCTTCTGATACTTGTGTCCTTGTATAAGCGTCTTCCATATTGTCGAGTTGGTCTATGTCTATATGATGAATGGGGCTTCTCTGATGGCTTAGTTGGTAAAGAATCCACCTGCAATTCGATTGCAGGAGAACTGGGTTCGATTCCTGAGTTGGGAAGATCCGCTGGAGAAGGGATATGCTACCCACTTCTTATTCTTGGGCTTCCCTTGTGGCTCAGATGTGGTAAAGAATCCGCCTGCAATGTGGGAGGTCTGGGTTTGATCCCTGGGTCAGGAAAATCCCCTGGAGAAGGCAACAGCTCCCCACTCCAGTATTCTGGCCTGGAGAATTCCATGGACTGTATACTCCATGGGATCACAAAGAGTCAGACACGACTGAGCAACTTTCGCTTCACTTCGTATGGTGAATGAGTATATAGCAGGAGTGATGGTATAATGAAACTGTAGGGAGAGAAGCTACAGATTCCAAAGTGAAATCTAGACTTAGTATCAAGACTTGATTTTTAGATAAAAGGGAACATCAAGCTTTTTAGTTTAGCAAATGGTTATATCATTAACAGATGTAGCAATGTCTGGAAAGGGGATTTGTTGTTGTGGGAGAAGGATAGGAGGAGATAAAGAATATCTTTTCAGGGCAAGATTCTGGACAGTAGCATTAGAAACAATGGCTGGTATTGATAGAAATAGACTGTCTCACAAAACACTGAGTGCTTTGTCACTGTAGGATTCCTTGTTGAGGATGTTGGAGACTGAGCTAATTATAATAACATAGCATCTAAAATCACATCCAAGTAGATGATTTGATTTCTACCAGTTATACAAACACATATTCAAAAAAAGGGAAACTTAACATAAACAAAGGCAATAGCCATAATCTCTCCTACCTTAGAGCTCTTCAAAGTTTTTTTCCTTGTTTTTCACTTGTTGCATCAGGTGAATTTTAATCTCTGTTGGAGCATACCCAGTTCACTAGACAGACTAGAACCAGAATCAGGGGGCTTTTGTCACAATCATCTCTCAACTTTGCAAATTATTTTGGTTCCACTTTCACTTGATTCTATGCTGTATAAAACTGACCATCTCAGAAAACACTAAAAAAAAAAAAAAAAAAAAAAACCAAAGGATACTCTAGCAAACTGACAAACCTATATGTCTTCTTTCTATTAGAAATAATTTTATGTCCTGTAAATAACTTTTTTATATTGCTCAATACAGTCAAAGCTCCCTTTTCNAAAAAAAAAAAAAAAAAAGAAACCAAAGGATACTCTAGCAAACTGACAAACCTATATGTCTTCTTTCTATTAGAAATAATTTTATGTCCTGTAAATAACTTTTTTATATTGCTCAATACAGTCAAAGCTCCCTTTTCCTTAATTTTCTTTTCTTTTAAAAAAAGTTATCACCTATTCCTTGTTTCTGAAAAAAATTTCCCTTTTCTTTAACATAATCCCAGAGTAAACAAAATACTTTGCTTGCAGAAAATAAAACAGAAACGTAAAGTGAGGAAATTAGACTAGACAATTCCTAAAATTCCTTTCAGCTCATAAACATAAATAGCAAATCCACAATATTTGTATTCAACAGCACTGAACTTCTTTAGTAATAGTTAAACATTTTTTTAAATGACACATTATATAAATTATGTTTTTCAATACATTTTCATCAAATTGTAAAATTCTGTGGACATTTAAAAGGGATTTATGGGCTTGAAAAAGCTAATATGCTTTTCTACTAAGTATCTTATTCATAAGAAGCCAAATCTTGATATTCAATAGGATTTGTGAAAAGCAGCAAATAAGGAAGTGGGACAATGGGAAGAAAACAGGTTCATCAGATTCTTGCCTCATTCTCAGCCTGCCTTTACTCCCTCACCTTGGATTCACTCAGTTTCAAGTTTGGAAAAATCTCCCCTGCTTGATCAATTTGGTAGATGCCTACCCTGAAGATTTATTATTTATTTTTCTTGCATCCTTGCAAAATATTCCTTGAGTATTTTAATGAGTAATAGGGTTTTTCTTAGAAAATATTTGATAAATTGATTGATTTTGTAAAACTACACAATAGAGTTTTCTCATCATTGGAAAGACACTTAACATATTGTTTTCTTTTGCCATCTAGAAACATCAGAAAGACCAAGCTGATGCAATTTTCACTCATCATTTACTTCATGAAAGCAGGGAAATTCCCAGTCGGCCATTTTTAAGCACACCGCTGGGCTAAAGGAACTAGTTGACTTTTAAATTCTATTTGCATAAGCAAATACAAATTAAGACCCAAATCTTGGATTAACTGGCCTCAAAATTTTCCCCTTCTTGATGTTGTTCTTTTGCTCTGTCCCTCCCTGCGGCCTCCCTCCTCTTGTTGACAGTTCATCTTACCATAAGCTATTATAATATAGAAGATATTATCTTTCAGGATAAAGGCAGAATGCCAATGTGGGAGGCAGAATTTTGGCAGTATTCTGAATTTTCTTAAAGACAATGTTCATTCTTCTTCCTTCATCCCCTTAGAAATGAGAAATAAATCTCACTAGCTTTAATGGAACAAATTTAGCTCAGCTCTCAACAGGCAAAGTGTTCTTTTTTTTTTTTTTCTGTAGTCACCTCAAGAAGATTCCTGAGCCTTCATTGTATAAGATTGTTTTTAAAATATTTGGCTCTTTCTTTGGGTATGATTTGTACAGTATACAAGTGTAATTTAGTAATAAAATTTTAGTTTTCATGTTGCAAATCTTGTTGCCCTAGTTTAAAATTATATGTTGAATTATGAAAATCAAGCTTTTAGTTGCTATGGGGAAAAGATAAATTGTTTAAATATGCAGGCTTGGTATCTTTTCCATTCATATTTTCCATCCAGAAAGTTGTCTGGAAAACCATTACCCCTCTACTAGAGATATTGCACAAATGTAATGAAAACCTAAAATAATTTAGGTTTTCACTGACCTTTTCTTATGAATTAGTCACAGTTTCCATCTTACTCTCTGAAAATAACAAAAAGATGGATTTTGTCAAAGGATTACTATGAAGAAGGAAATGTGGTTTTGGATTGACTAATACATATATGAGAAGAGTGTAAAATACTGGTCTATTTGAAAACAATGGACCTAAAAGAAAATTCAGAAAGACTTGACTTGCTTTGTATAGCTAAAAATATTTTATGTTAAAGCCTAAGTAACATAGATTTAGGAAACTTTAGTAGGTATGGCATTTAAGTGTGCCTAAAATGTAGACATTAATAGGCTATTCTATATTTGAATTTCAAGTTTTAAAAATAATATTCAATGAATTTTACATTAGATTTACTTTTTTGCAGATTAAAAATAATTTTTTACAACAGAAGAAACGATGTCTCTTAATTTGAAATAATATCTGACTACCTTGACTAGTCCATGAGATTTTAATGATTATTCTGGGGTTTCTTTTGAAGAGGAATTATGGCTAGAGATACTGCTTAATTAGCAATAAAGTCCAGGGATCTGAAAACCGAAGAATTCTTGGTGGTGACTAATGGGGTATAAGACTGTTTAGTGTCTGTCCCAGTAGAAGGAAGTATTTAGTATTAGCAGTCATTGAATGAGATCCGGATATAAGTTTTCAAGTGGCAGTTTTCCCAGCTCTATTACATACTTCATACCCTTTGGCAACCTCAGATTTAGTGCCTTTGGACAGTGAGCTTCTTAAGCCAGGACTGAGGGTTTCTGCAGACAACAGAGATATTTTCTCTGTCTTGAGGCTCTGGATTCTTTCCCAACTCTTGCAGTGGCACAAATGCACATCTTTCATCACAAAGGAGACCAAACCCAAGAGCGTAGAAGGATCAGTGCTAAACTCTTGGCATGACACAGTGGCTACAAAGTCATGGAGCCCTGGATCTCAGACCTGCCGCTTACCAGTGTGTGACTCTGCAACAGTCTCCTCTCTCTGACCTCAGAGTTGGCTATACAATGAGATTCATGGGGATTTATGATATGAAATTACGCTACATAGTTAGACTTTACAGAAACTGTTTTGGATTAGGAATATGTAGACATTAGAATGAATTCTTATAGACTCTGCTTCTTATGAGAGATGGATTTCATATAAAAAGCTGGCTGATGGAGCACTGACATTTTGGCACCAGTTCATTGACAGCAGGGACCACAATAATTGCCTTGTTCCTGCCAGAACATGAGGTTTTGTGAGAAAAGTGATAATTTTTGTAACCTTAGCTCATTATTAATGATATCCCTTCTAGCAACACCATGTACTGCCCAGCTTTTTTCTAGAGACAAATTTTAGGAATGTGCGTAACCAGCCACTCTCTCTTCAATTGCTTGGAACTTGGATACTTTTTTCTAACTAGTCTGTTTTTTCTTTATGGGAGGTTTGGGGATTTTTCTCTTATTTTTGGTAGCCTGAAATTTCACCAAGACTGAATAGGCATAGATTCCTGAGCTCCCCAACTCTCTAATTCATCTTAAAAAGCCCTTGGATCTGAAGTCTAGTGTTTTTCTCTAGCTCCAGGAAATTTTCTTTCATATTTATTTTCACAGTTCCCTGGGTCGGGAAGATCCCCTGAAGAAGGAAATGGCAACCCACTCCAGTATTCTTGCCTGGAGAATCCCATGGACGGAGAAGCCTAGTAGGTTACAGCCCACGGGGTCGCAAAGAGTCGGACACGACTGAGTGACTTCACCATCACCTTTACTATGTCCATTTCCTGCTTCTGAGGACTTACATGAGAGGTATTTGAAATCATCCAGATCTCTTTTCCATGTCTCTTAAATTTTCTTTGACATTTTTCAATTTTTCTTTGTACTGCATTCTGGGAAGAGTCCTCAGTTTGGTCTTTTAGTTCTGAAAGTTAGTCTTTAATGATATATGTTCTGATATTTATTATTTTTTTTCCTTTTTGAATCCTGAGTGTAAAAAGTTGACTTAATTATAACCCCTTAGCTCATAGCACAGTTTTATCATTTGTTCATGTAAGAATCTTATTTCACTCATTTATTTTTCTAAACTTCATCCCTGATTTGCATTTCCATTTTCCCCACCACTATTTTCATTTAGTATAGTTAATATAAGATCTTGAATCTGCATATATTCCTGCATGACCAAAGATATTTTGTTGTCTTCTGTGCATGCTTTTCTATTGTTATAAATATACAATATTGTGTGCTATGCAGCATAGTTTTAAAAAAATTTGGCAGTATTAGTGTTAATTCCTAAGAACTCCAATTGTCTCTCTTTTTCATAGCAATCATATTTTTGCTCATCACTGTAATATCTTCTCAAATCTTTCCAAATAGATGTTATACTTATTTTAAGGTCTTATTTTGTTGTCCCCATTAACTTTCTATAGGTTTTATTTCTGTTGTTTGAATTAACGATGCTTTCCAGTGATGTTAATTTTCCTCAAATATTTGGTAATGATTATCTGTTCGTATTGTCTGTTTCCTTGACCTAATGAGAATCCCTGTTTACTTGTCTGCTAAATCTATGGGGTCACACAGAGTTGGACACGACTGAAGTGACTTAGCAGCAGCAGCAGCAGCAATGCATGTTTCTCTTTTGCTGATAAAGGAAGAGCACAGTGAGATGTGCACCCAGAGGGCTGGTGTATTAGTTTTCTAGGGCTGCTTACTTTTCTAGGCTGCAAAGTACTCCAAACTAGGAATAGAAATTTATTCTCTCACAGTTCTGGATGCTAAAAGTTCAAAATGAAGGTGTTGGCCAGGCAATCCGAACTCCACGCCCTTAAGAGAAGATCCTTCTTTGCTCCTTCCAGCTTCTGACAGCCCTAGGCACTGTTCAGCTTGTGGTAACACAGATCCATGCTCTGCCTTGTCTTCACATGGTCATCTTCCCTCTGTGTCTGTGTGTCTCTTGTCCTCACATGGTGTTTTCCCCTCTGTCTCTTTCCTCTTCTTGTAAGAACATACAAATCATATTGGGTTAAGGGCCAACCATATTTCACTTGGGCTTCCCAGGTGACGCCATGGTAAATAATCAGCCTGCCAATGCAGGAGGTGCAGGAGACACAAATTTGATCCATGGGTCGGGAAGATCCCCTAGAGAAGAAATGGCAACCTGCTCCAGTATTCTTGCCTGGAAAATTCCATACACAGAGGAGCCTGGTGGGCTACAGTCCATGGGGTTGCAAAGAGATGGATACAACTCAGCATGCATGAGCATGATACTTCATTAGAACCTAATCTTAACTAATTAAACCTGCAATGACCTATTTCCAAATGAGGTCATGTTTTGACTGTACTAGGGATTAGGATTTCAACTTACATTTTTGAGGGATACAATTTAACCTTTAGTAGTGGGTAAATAGCTTGTCCACTGAGTAAAAGTGGACATCCCATCCTTACCTTGTACATTGTCCTTCTCCATTCCCAGAAGCTTTGCCGGGAGTCTGATTCCAGAACTCCCAGTTTCAAGACCTGTCCTAGTGGCTTGTGGTAAAGAATCTGCCTGCCAATGCAGGAGGCACAGGTTTGATCCCTGATCTGGGAAGATCCCCTAGAGAAGAAATGGCAACCCACTCCAGTATTCTTGCCTGGGAAATCCCATGGACAGAAGAGCCTAATGGGCTACAATCTGCAGGGTTGCAAAGGGTCGAACATGACTTAGCAACTAAAACAACAGCAACATGACAGTTTACCTGGTGGCAAATGCTAGAATCAGAATCCTCTTTTATTGCCACCCTCTGCTGTCACTGTGGAAGTCTTGGCTAATCTCTGCTTCTCAGGCCCCAGCACCGAAGCCAGGAGCCTTTCCCAAAGCTTTTTAACTTTGTTTATGAATGAGATCTGCAGTCAACTGCACAGATCTTTCCTCAAAGGGTCACCGGCCAGATCTTCTGACTGGTCCTTTAATGACTCATCTGATGATTTCTCCAGGACTGATTTGGTTTGATTAGTTCAGTGCCTAAAACTCATGCAGGATTTTTCTTAGGAACTTTTGCTTCCTTTTGCAATAGCTTCTATTTGGATCTTGTGTTACAGTTTCTCATTTCTCTGTAAATCTGCTTTCTACCCCTCCCCCCAAACACTCTTTGTGTACTGGAAATTCCTCACATTTTCTGGTCCACTGATGCCATGCTTTCCTGTTTTTCTCTCTGTTTTGGATCCTTTTTTAACCATATCTTTTCTTTAAAATATCAGTGGTATTTAGATGGGAAGGAGATAGATATACCTGTTTGCTCTGCCATAAATATATGGTGTGTTGATCTAAACTAGAGGGTCACAAGGTTTTTCCTGCAGAGGGCCTGAGCAAAACATTATAGGCTTTGTTGGATTTAAGGTCTCTCTTGCAACTACTCAATACTGCTGTTATAGTGCAAAAGCAGCCTACACAATATGTAAATGAATGAAAATGGCTGTGTTTCAATAAAATTTGACTTACAAAAAAATAGGCTGTGGGCCAAGTTTGACATATCCCCGAAACCAGTGGTTCTCAAGTTTATTATGCGTCAACATCTCTGGAAAGACTTGATAAAACACAGATTGCTCTTCTCACCTCCAGTTTCTGACTCAATAGGTCTGGGATGGGGGTGAGGCTGTCCCAGAATTTGCATTTTTAATAAACTCCCAGGTGATGCTGATACTACTGGTCTGTGAACCACACTTTGAGAAACATTCATCTAAATAACTTATGTTTCCTAAATACCACTATCTCAACCATTTATTGATAATACAACTATGTTCCCTATTCATTTGTTCATTCATTCAATAAGTATTTTACTGAGTTTCTCCTATGTGCCAGGCTCTGTTCTAGGTTTTGAGAATATTGCCATAAATAAGACAATGGCTGTGATCTCATGAGTGGGGAAACTAGACAACAAAACAAACACAAATATACCTATAAAAGATATAATATTGGGTAGTAATAAGAACTACTTATAGAGCCAAAGGGAAGGAGAGAACAGAGCAGGAACAGAACTCTTAGATAGGATAGTTAGGGAAAATCACTTGGAAGAGATGCCATCTGAATATAGAAGTAAAGATGTAAAAGAACTAATCATAAGAAAGGTAGAGCATTCCTGGCAGAAAAAATAGTAAGTATTAAGGCCCTAAGATAGTAATGAGTTTGTGTGTGAGAAACAGCAAGGGAACCAGTGTCACTGGAGTGATTTTAGTAATTTAAAGAGTGGCAGGAGTTAACTTTAAAAAAGTGGGCATAATGCACATGTTTTAGGGATTTGACAGAATGCGGTCCACTGGAGAAGGGAATGGCAAGCCACTTCAGTATTCTTGCCTTGAGAACCCCATGAACAATATGAAAGGGCAAAATGATAGGATATTAAAAGAGAATCTCCCTAGGTTGTTAGGTGCCCATATGCTACTGGAGATCAGTGGAGAAATAACTCCAGAAAGAATGAAGGGATGGAGCCAAAGCAAAAACAATACCCAGTTGTGCATGTGACTGGTGATAGAAGCAAGATCCGATGCTGTAAAGAACAATATTGCATAGGAACCTGGAATGTCAGGTCCATGAATCAAGGCAAATTGGAAGTGGTCAAACAAGAGATGGCAAGGGTGAACGTCGACATTCTAGGAATCAGCGAACTAAAATGGACTGGAATGGGTGAATTTAACTCAGATGACCATTATATCTACTACTGCGGGCAGGAATCCCTCAGAAGAAATGGAGTAGCCATCATGGTCAACAAAAGAGTCATTTTTTTTTTTTTTCTGTAGTCACCTCAAGAAGATTCCTGAGCCTTCATTGTATAAGATTGTTTTTAAAATATTTGGCTCTTTCTTTGGGTATGATTTGTACAGTATACAAGTGTAATTTAGTAATAAAATTTTAGTTTTCATGTTGCAAATCTTGTTGCCCTAGTTTAAAATTATATGTTGAATTATGAAAATCAAGCTTTTAGTTGCTATGGGGAAAAGATAAATTGTTTAAATATGCAGGCTTGGTATCTTTTCCATTCATATTTTCCATCCAGAAAGTTGTCTGGAAAACCATTACCCCTCTACTAGAGATATTGCACAAATGTAATGAAAACCTAAAATAATTTAGGTTTTCACTGACCTTTTCTTATGAATTAGTCACAGTTTCCATCTTACTCTCTGAAAATAACAAAAAGATGGATTTTGTCAAAGGATTACTATGAAGAAGGAAATGTGGTTTTGGATTGACTAATACATATATGAGAAGAGTGTAAAATACTGGTCTATTTGAAAACAATGGACCTAAAAGAAAATTCA
Organism: Oreotragus oreotragus; assembly: GCA_006410675.1. NCBI lineage: Eukaryota > Metazoa > Chordata > Mammalia > Artiodactyla > Bovidae > Oreotragus > Oreotragus oreotragus. The sequence goes on from SJYX01020872.1 coordinate 264,549, forward strand.
GAAAGACTTGACTTGCTTTGTATAGCTAAAAATATTTTATGTTAAAGCCTAAGTAACATAGATTTAGGAAACTTTAGTAGGTATGGCATTTAAGTGTGCCTAAAATGTAGACATTAATAGGCTATTCTATATTTGAATTTCAAGTTTTAAAAATAATATTCAATGAATTTTACATTAGATTTACTTTTTTGCAGATTAAAAATAATTTTTTACAACAGAAGAAACGATGTCTCTTAATTTGAAATAATATCTGACTACCTTGACTAGTCCATGAGATTTTAATGATTATTCTGGGGTTTCTTTTGAAGAGGAATTATGGCTAGAGATACTGCTTAATTAGCAATAAAGTCCAGGGATCTGAAAACCGAAGAATTCTTGGTGGTGACTAATGGGGTATAAGACTGTTTAGTGTCTGTCCCAGTAGAAGGAAGTATTTAGTATTAGCAGTCATTGAATGAGATCCGGATATAAGTTTTCAAGTGGCAGTTTTCCCAGCTCTATTACATACTTCATACCCTTTGGCAACCTCAGATTTAGTGCCTTTGGACAGTGAGCTTCTTAAGCCAGGACTGAGGGTTTCTGCAGACAACAGAGATATTTTCTCTGTCTTGAGGCTCTGGATTCTTTCCCAACTCTTGCAGTGGCACAAATGCACATCTTTCATCACAAAGGAGACCAAACCCAAGAGTGTAGAAGGATCAGTGCTAAACTCTTGGCATGACACAGTGGCTACAAAGTCATGGAGCCCTGGATCTCAGACCTGCCGCTTACCAGTGTGTGACTCTGCAACAGTCTCCTCTCTCTGACCTCAGAGTTGGCTATACAATGAGATTCATGGGGATTTATGATATGAAATTACGCTACATAGTTAGACTTTACAGAAACTGTTTTGGATTAGGAATATGTAGACATTAGAATGAATTCTTATAGACTCTGCTTCTTATGAGAGATGGATTTCATATAAAAAGCTGGCTGATGGAGCACTGACATTTTGGCACCAGTTCATTGACAGCAGGGACCACAATAATTGCCTTGTTCCTGCCAGAACATGAGGTTTTGTGAGAAAAGTGATAATTTTTGTAACCTTAGCTCATTATTAATGATATCCCTTCTAGCAACACCACGTACTGCCCAGCTTTTTTCTAGAGACAAATTTTAGGAATGTGCGTAACCAGCCACTCTCTCTTCAATTGCTTGGAACTTGGATACTTTTTTCTAACTAGTCTGTTTTTTCTTTATGGGAGGTTTGGGGATTTTTCTCTTATTTTTGGTAGCCTGAAATTTCACCAAGACTGAATAGGCATAGATTCCTGAGCTCCCCAACTCTCTAATTCATCTTAAAAAGCCCTTGGATCTGAAGTCTAGTGTTTTTCTCTAGCTCCAGGAAATTTTCTTTCATATTTATTTTCACAGTTCCCTGGGTCGGGAAGATCCCCTGAAGAAGGAAATGGCAACCCACTCCAGTATTCTTGCCTGGAGAATCCCATGGACGGAGAAGCCTAGTAGGTTACAGCCCACAGGGTCGCAAAGAGTCGGACACGACTGAGTGACTTCACCATCACCTTTATTATGTCCATTTCCTGCTTCTGAGGACTTACATGAGAGGTATTTGAAATCATCCAGATCTCTTTTCCATGTCTCTTAAATTTCCTTTGACATTTTTCAATTTTTCTTTGTACTGCATTCTGGGAAGAGTCCTCAGTTTGGTCTTTTAGTTCTGAAAGTTAGTCTTTAATGATATATGTTCTGATATTTATTATTTTTTTTCCTTTTTGAATCCTGAGTGTAAAAAGTTGACTTAATTATAACCCCTTAGTTCATAGCACAGTTTTATCAATCTCTTAAATTTCCTTTGACATTTTTCAATTTTTCTTTGTACTGCATTCTGGGAAGAGTCCTCAGTTTGGTCTTTTAGTTCTGAAAGTTAGTCTTTAATGATATATGTTCTGATATTTATTATTTTTTTTCCTTTTTGAATCCTGAGTGTAAAAAGTTGACTTAATTATAACCCCTTAGTTCATAGCACAGTTTTATCATTTGTTCATGTAAGAATCTTATTTCACTCATTTATTTTTCTAAACTTCATCCCTGATTTGCATTTCCATTTTCCCCACCACTATTTTCATTTAGTATAGTTAATAGAAGATCTTGAATCTGCATATATTCCTGCATGACCAAAGATATTTTGTTGTCTTCTGTGCATGCTTTTCTATTGTTATAAATATACAATATTGTGCTATGCAGCATAGTTTTAAAAAAATTTGGCAGTATTAGTGTTAATTCCTAAGAACTCCAATTGTCTCTCTTTTTCATAGCAATCATATTTTTGCTCATCACTGTAATATCTTCTCAAATCTTTCCAAATAGATGTTATACTTATTTTAAGGTCTTATTTTGTTGTCCCCATTAACTTTCTATANTGTGCTATGCAGCATAGTTTTAAAAAAATTTGGCAGTATTAGTGTTAATTCCTAAGAACTCCAATTGTCTCTCTTTTTCATAGCAATCATATTTTTGCTCATCACTGTAATATCTTCTCAAATCTTTCCAAATAGATGTTATACTTATTTTAAGGTCTTATTTTGTTGTCCCCATTAACTTTCTATAGGTTTTATTTCTGTTGTTTGAATTAACGATGCTTTCCAGTGATGTTAATTTTCCTCAAATATTTGGTAATGATTATCTGTTCGTATTGTCTGTTTCCTTGACCTAATGAGAATCCCTGTTTACTTGTCTGCTAAATCTATGGGGTCACACAGAGTTGGACACGACTGAAGTGACTTAGCAGCAGCAGCAGCAGCAATGCATGTTTCTCTTTTGCTGATAAAGGAAGAGCACAGTGAGATGTGCACCCAGAGGGCTGGTGTATTAGTTTTCTAGGGCTGCTTACTTTTCTAGGCTGCAAAGTACTCCAAACTAGGAATAGAAATTTATTCTCTCACAGTTCTGGATGCTAAAAGTTCAAAATGAAGGTGTTGGCCAGGCAATCCGAACTCCACGCCCTTAAGAGAAGATCCTTCTTTGCTCCTTCCAGCTTCTGACAGCCCTAGGCACTGTTCAGCTTGTGGTAACACAGATCCATGCTCTGCCTTGTCTTCACATGGTCATCTTCCCTCTGTGTCTGTGTGTCTCTTGTCCTCACATGGTGTTTTCCCCTCTGTCTCTTTCCTCTTCTTGTAAGAACATACAAATCATATTGGGTTAAGGGCCAACCATATTTCACTTGGGCTTCCCAGGTGACGCCATGGTAAATAATCAGCCTGCCAATGCAGGAGGTGCAGGAGACACAAATTTGATCCATGGGTCGGGAAGATCCCCTAGAGAAGAAATGGCAACCTGCTCCAGTATTCTTGCCTGGAAAATTCCATACACAGAGGAGCCTGGTGGGCTACAGTCCATGGGGTTGCAAAGAGATGGATACAACTCAGCATGCATGAGCATGATACTTCATTAGAACCTAATCTTAACTAATTAAACCTGCAATGACCTATTTCCAAATGAGCTCATGTTTTGACTGTACTAGGGATTAGGATTTCAACTTACATTTTTGAGGGATACAATTTAACCTTTAGTAGTGGGTAAATAGCTTGTCCACTGAGTAAAAGTGGACATCCCATCCTTACCTTGTACATTGTCCTTCTCCATTCCCAGAAGCTTTGCCGGGAGTCTGATTCCAGAACTCCCAGTTTCAAGACCTGTCCTAGTGGCTTGTGGTAAAGAATCTGCCTGCCAATGCAGGAGGCACAGGTTTGATCCCTGATCTGGGAAGATCCCCTAGAGAAGAAATGGCAACCCACTCCAGTATTCTTGCCTGGGAAATCCCATGGACAGAAGAGCCTAATGGGCTACAATCTGCAGGGTTGCAAAGGGTCGAACATGACTTAGCAACTAAAACAACAGCAACATGACAGTTTACCTGGTGGCAAATGCTAGAATCAGAATCCTCTTTTATTGCCACCCTCTGCTGTCACTGTGGAAGTCTTGGCTAATCTCTGCTTCTCAGGCCCGAGCACCGAAGCCAGGAGCCTTTCCCAAAGCTTTTTAACTTTGTTTATGAATGAGATCTGCAGTCAACTGCACAGATCTTTCCTCAAAGGGTCACCGGCCAGATCTTCTGACTGGTCCTTTAATGACTCATCTGATGATTTCTCCAGGACTGATTTGGTTTGATTAGTTCAGTGCCTAAAACTCATGCAGGATTTTTCTTAGGAACTTTTGCTTCCTTTTGCAATAGCTTCTATTTGGATCTTGTGTTACAGTTTCTCATTTCTCTGTAAATCTGCTTTCTACCCCTCCCCCCAAACACTCTTTGTGTACTGGAAATTCCTCACATTTTCTGGTCCACTGATGCCATGCTTTCCTGTTTTTCTCTCTGTTTTGGATCCTTTTTTAACCATATCTTTTCTTTAAAATATCAGTGGTATTTAGATGGGAAGGAGATAGATATACCTGTTTGCTCTGCCATAAATATATGGTGTGTTGATCTAAACTAGAGGGTCACAAGGTTTTTCCTGCAGAGGGCCTGAGCAAAACATTATAGGCTTTGTTGGATTTAAGGTCTCTCTTGCAACTACTCAATACTGCTGTTATAGTGCAAAAGCAGCCTACACAATATGTAAATGAATGAAAATGGCTGTGTTTCAATAAAATTTGACTTACAAAAAAATAGGCTGTGGGCCAAGTTTGACATATCCCCGAAACCAGTGGTTCTCAAGTTTATTATGCGTCAACATCTCTGGAAAGACTTGATAAAACACAGATTGCTCTTCTCACCTCCAGTTTCTGACTCAATAGGTCTGGGATGGGGGTGAGGCTGTCCCAGAATTTGCATTTTTAATAAACTCCCAGGTGATGCTGATACTACTGGTCTGTGAACCACACTTTGAGAAACATTCATCTAAATAACTTATGTTTCCTAAATACCACTATCTCAACCATTTATTGATAATACAACTATGTTCCCTATTCATTTGTTCATTCATTCAATAAGTATTTTACTGAGTTTCTCCTATGTGCCAGGCTCTGTTCTAGGTTTTGAGAATATTGCCATAAATAAGACAATGGCTGTGATCTCATGAGTGGGGAAACTAGACAACAAAACAAACACAAATATACCTATAAAAGATATAATATTGGGTAGTAATAAGAACTACTTATAGAGCCAAAGGGAAGGAGAGAACAGAGCAGGAACAGAACTCTTAGATAGGATAGTTAGGGAAAATCACTTGGAAGAGATGCCATCTGAATATAGAAGTAAAGATGTAAAAGAACTAATCATAAGAAAGGTAGAGCATTCCTGGCAGAAAAAATAGTAAGTATTAAGGCCCTAAGATAGTAATGAGTTTGTGTGTGAGAAACAGCAAGGGAACCAGTGTCACTGGAGTGATTTTAGTAATTTAAAGAGTGGCAGGAGTTAACTTTAAAAAAGTGGGCATAATGCACATGTTTTAGGGATTTGACAGAATGCGGTCCACTGGAGAAGGGAATGGCAAGCCACTTCAGTATTCTTGCCTTGAGAACCCCATGNCCAGATCAACCCTGGGATTTCTTTGGAAGGAATGATGCTAAAGCTGAAACTCCAGTACTTTGGCCACCTCATGCGAAGAGTTGACTCATTGGAAAAGACTCTGATGCTGGGAGGGATTAGGGGTGGGAGGAGAGGGGATGACCGAATATGAGATGGCTGGATGGCATCGTGGACTCGATGGACGTGAGTCTGAGTGAACTCCAGGAGATGGTGATGGACAGGAAGGCCTGGCATGCTGCAATACATGGGGTTGCAAAGAGTCAGACACGACTGAGCGACTGAACTGAACTGAACTGACTCTGCATAGAAGTTAAATAAGCGGTGTGGCAATAGACCCCCTTGACATACTCATTTCTCAATTTGGAGCCAGTCTGCTGTTCCGTGTCCGATTCTGACTATTGCTTCTTGAACTGCATACAGATTTCTCAGGAGGCAGGTCAGGCAGTCTGATGTTCCCATCTCTTGAAGAACCCCTTTTGAGGCATTGTCTACATCAGTCACAGGAAACAAATACACCTTGAATTCTGTCCTGCTCTCTGTAAAATTGGAAGTCTGTGCCCACCTCCCCACACCTTGGGGAAGCTCTCTCTCACTTTTCTCCGGCTCCTGCTTAAAGATCATCTTGTCAGCTTGACATCTGACAAGAGGGCCCTCTGATCACGTGCCCTGTGGCTGGTCCCTTCCCCCATCACTTCCCCCATAGCAGAAAACGGGACGGATTCTGCTGATCCGCCTGCCCAACCTCTCAGACAGTCTCCTTAGCAGACACCTCTCGGGGCCAGGGTCCAGCCCCAGAGGCCTGTACCTGGCCCTCCCTCTAACCTGCAGCTTCCCAGGTCCGCACCGGCTGCACGTGAGGACCGCTGCGACCTGACCACAGAGGCGAGCCCCAGCTCTGCGCTCACAGGACTCGGAGACGCCCTGCGCAAGGATATCGCTACACCCACAGAGAGCTGCAGAGGCCCTTCAGGGAGAGCGCCCCTCCTCACGCTGCTCTTAGAGCACGAGCCTGGACCTCCAAGGCAGCCGAGAAGACCAGCTGCCTGACACACATGCCCGGCAATAGTTTTTCCTGCAACAGCAGAGGAGAAGGAAGCTCAGGAGAGAAATGGCGCTCACCTCGTAGCTGACTGAGAACCGGGCTGGACTCTCTTAAGTCCTTGAGTAAATGGCATTTCCTTTGCTTTACTCCCCCTTGCTTGCCTGCTTGGGCTGCAGTATAGAATTGAAGACATGACGTTTGTTGCAGATTTTCTAACGCTTTTGGCGTTACCAGTGTGCGTGCTAAGTTGCCTCCGTTTGTTCAACTCTTTGCAGCCCCATGGGTCCTCTGTCCATGGGATTCTCCAGGCAAGAACACTGGAGTGGGCTGCCATTCCCTTCTCCTGGAAAATGAAAGTGAAAGTTACTCAGCAGTGTCCAAATCTTTTCGAGCATGCACTACACAGTCCATGGAATTCTCCAGGCCAGAGTGGTTATCCTTTCCCTTCTCCAGGGGATCTTCCCATCCCGGGAATGGAACCTAGGTCTCCCACAATGCAGATGGATTCTTTACCAGCTGAGCCACAGGGGAATCCCAACGATATTGGAGTGGGTAGTCTTTCCCTTCTCCAGCGGATCTTCCCCACCCAGGAATCGAACTGCATTGCAGGTCGATTCTTTACCAGCCGAGCCATCAGGGAAGCCTTCCCTTCCCCCGGGGATCTTCCCACCTCGCGGATGGAATGTGTGTCTCCTAGGCTCCTGCATTGCAGGTGGATTCTTTACCAGCTGATCCACTATAGAAGCCCTAGCATGCCGATAACCACACTCATTCCCAAAAGCCAATTACCTTTTTCTTTATACCTTTCTTTGGAAAAGAGCTTTTATCAGACTGACAAAATGCATGGAAGCCCCAGCCAAGGTAATATATCATATTAATGTAAAATTTGCATTGCTAAAATATCGCTAATTTTCTTTGAATACAAACCAAAAGCACGACAACATTGAAATGTATAGTTTGTTTAAATTCTCATGCTATGTTAACAAATAAAGATGAATACGAAAGATGGATGACTATGAAAGAAACAAACCAAAACAAAGCCAGAAATAAACACAAAGTAACCGTGCCGAATTCAGGGGACGGGCAGCTCACTGGAGATAAAACTGCGATGCTCTAATTTCATTATATCTTCGGCCACATTATCAAGATCTTGCAAGACGCAGGCATGAACCCACGCCCCCTGCAGTGGCATCAAGGCGTCCTAACCACTGGACTGACAAGGGATTCCCGAAACTGTCGCGCTTTTAGCAAACGGAAAGGAAAGCACGGTCTCAACCCCAGGACGATCAGCACACCCTTCAGCAAACCTAAGAGAGAGCGAGAGCACCCCAAGGGCCAGCATCGATGAGGGGGCATTGGCGCCTGCACGGGAGCGTGCCCTGCAGCACACGGGCGGCAGCGGGAAAGCTGGTCACTGCGCGTGATTCTGCACGAAGTGGCCGCAGTCACTTTGGATGTTGGCAGGAGGTCTGGGCTCCTGTGGTGAAATCCCGGCCCTGTCTATTCTGCGTAAATTTATAGATTACATAACCTGGTGGAGGTTGGCCTGCGTGTCTCTCCAAGTCTTCTGATGGGTTTAAGAAGAGACTAGGTGCTGCAGTCTCTCTGCCCCATGGTGCGGAGTTCTTCTACGCAAATGCAGCGTAAGTGCATGGAGCACTCCAGTGCCCCCTCATTCCAGCTTCAGCCTGCTCTCCTGTGAACACTGGAGCTAACCCCCAGAGGGAGGAGATTAGGCCTCGTGGACAGCCCCTTCCCACCCTAGGGAGCGTGCCCTGCAGCACACGGGCGGCAGCGGGAAAGCTGGTCACTGCGCGTGATTCTGCACGAAGTGGCCGCAGTCACTTTGGATGTTGGCAGGAGGTCTGGGCTCCTGTGGTGAAATCCCGGCCCTGTCTATTCTGCGTAAATTTATAGATTACATAACCTGGTGGAGGTTGGCCTGCGTGTCTCTCAAAGTCTTCTGATGGGTTTAAGAAGAGATTCGGTGCTGCAGTCTCTCTGCCCCATGGTGCGGAGTTCTTCTACGCAAATGCAGCGTAAGTGCATGGAGCACTCCAGTGCCCCCTCATTCCAGCTTCAGCCTGCTCTCCTGTGAACACTGGAGCTAACCCCCAGAGGGAGGAGATTAGGCCTCGTGGACAGCCCCTTCCCACCCTATCTGCAAAAAGCTCAGGTTGAGGTGAGGGAGCCCGCAGGCGGCTCTAGGTGTCTGCCACTAGCCCCCGGCACGCGGTGCTGCCTGGGGGGTTGGGGCTGTTTGCCCACCTCCCACCCACAGGGAGCCTGCCAATAATCTGCCCGTTGAGCACTGGATTTCTGTTTTTGAGCCCATCTCAAGACAAATCAGCTGGGAAGTGCGACAAACCACCTGTTCCCTTAGCTGGATGTGGGGGTCGAGGGTACAGATCGGGGTGGAAGCCAGCAGTCGCAGTCAGGAAACGCAGAGAGCTCATGTGTGCTGGGCATCTTCATGCTGGCAGCTCAGCTGGTGAAGAGTCTGCCTGCAAAGCGGGAGGCCTGGGTTCCATCCCTGGCTTGGGAAGATGCCCTGGAGAAGGGAAAGGCTACACACTCCAGCATTCTGGCCTGGAGAATCCCATGCACTGTGTAGTCCATGGGGTCGCAAAGAGCTGGACGCCACCGAGACACTTTCACTTTCACACGTGCACCCTCACCCCCAGTGGAGCGTACGCCCTGTGCAACCGGGCCACGTTTCCCCTTAGTCACAGCGGCATCCATAGGGGCGGGCCCAGCAGCTATGACTCTGAAGGTGTTTGTGTCGTCTCCTGAGGCTGCCCTAATGAAGTAGCGTGACAGAGCAGAGCAAAGAACAGGAATTTACTTCCGCACCGTTCTGGAGGTCAGCAAGCCGTGGTCAGGGTGCCCACGAGCCTGCGTGGGTTGCCTTTCCTTCTCCTGTGTGTCATGAGACACGGAGGCCTGGAAAATGACCTTGTGACCATGGCCTAGAGGAGCGAGTGACAGGATGGGATGGCTGGGTGGAATCACTGGCTCAACAGACATGAGTGAGCAAACTCCGGGGGGCAGAGAAGGACAGGGCAGCCCAGTGTGCTGCGGCTCACGGGGTCACAAGGAGTTGGACATGGCTTAGCAACTGAACAACGGCAAGTAACCGTGACCGAGAGGCACGGTTGGGCCTCCCTGGTGGCTCAGGCAGTAAAGAGTCCACCTGCGATGCGGGGGACCCGGGTTCCAGCCCTGGGTCAGGAAGATCCCCTGGAGCAGGGCACGGCAACCCACTCCAGTATTCCTTCCTGGAGAATCCCCATGGACAGAGGAGCCCGGTGGGTTACAGTCCACGGGGTCGCAAAGAGTCAGATACCACTGGGCGACCAGGCACGCGGCACAAGCCAAGGCTGGTTTGACCTTTGAAAGCTGATTACTGCAGTGCATCACCTTAGTGGAATAAGTCTTTAAGATATATGTAATCAGTAGATACAGAAAAGCAATTTCAAAGAAAATGCAGCTCCCCTCCATGTTTGAAAACTCTGGGCAACCTAGAAAAAGAGGGAAACTCCTAACTTAAGGACGCATCCAGAACTTACAGTAGCGTCTTGCTTAGGGAGGAAAGGCTGACCTTTCTAACTAGGGTCATGGCAAAACCAGGATGCCTCCGTCACCCTTCTGCTGCATAATCCCAGAGGTGCTGGCTGGCGCAAGAAAGGCAACGACCGAGACAAACAAGCTGGAAAGGTTGAAATAAAACTTTATTCACAAAAGACATAATTGCTTATGCAGGAAACTTTCAAAATTCACAGAAACCACTATAGCAAATCACCGAAGTAAACAAGATCAAAAAACATGTGGTCAGTATGCAAAAATCACTCCTATTTGTAAATAAGCACCGTCAAAATATGTCACAGAAAGGCATCCCCAATGGCTTAAATAAGTAAATAAAATGCTTAATAATAACTTCAGTAACTCTTGTCCAAAATGTCTACACTACAATATGAAAGATTCCTGAGGAAAACTTTTTGGACTCAGTGGGAGAAGGCAAGGGTAGGGTGATTTGAGAGAACAGCATTGAAACATGTGCATTACCGCATGTGAAACAGATGAGCAGCGCAAGTTCCATGAAGGAAGCAGGCACCCAGAGCCTGTGCTCTGGGACAGCGCAGAGGGGGCGCTCAGGAAGGGGCGCGCGTGCATGCCTATGGCCAAAGCATGTTGATGCGTGGCAAAACCGTCACAGTACGGTCATTACTCTCCCGTTAAAATACATTCATGTTGCAAAAACCTAAATAAAAGGAAGGGTATACTATCTTTATGGATTGAACAAGTCAGTATTTTTTAAAAGACCAGTTTCCCACAAATTGATCTATATTATCAATTAAGTTCCAATCAAATTGTAGAATTTGTAGAAATTGAATTGTAGACATTGAAGGACTAATCCAAAATTTACATAAAAATACAAAGGACTTCGAATTCCCAAAGCAATTTTATGAAAGAAAAATAAAGTTAAAAGACATGCTACATAATTTAAGATTTTCTGTAAAGAGATAAAAAACAAAACAATACGGTATTGAGCTAAGGACAGACAGATCTGAAAGGGACATTGTTAAGAAGCCAGAAATACACCCACACTCAAATGGGCAATTGTTTGTTTTTTTTCTGCAAAAGTGCCAAGATAATTCACTGGATAAAATATGGTCTCCAATAGCTGGCATGAAATAACTGCATACTGGATGGGAATGTTGACTCTTACCACACATCATATGCAAAATTATTCCAAAATGAATGGTAGTAGGTAAAGATGAGAGCTACAGTCACAGAAACTGCAGAAGTCACATAGGAGAAAATCTCCATGACCTTGGATTCGGCAAATGTTACCTTAACACACATACACAAATCAAAGCCAGGATTTTTGAAAACTGAATTTTATAAAAATGGGAAGTTTTGCTTGTTGAAAAACTCCATTAATAGAATAAAAAGAAACTGAAAATGCAAGGTACAGATTGGGAGAAAGTGTCTGCAAAGCACATATCTGAGAAAGGACTTGTGGCCAGAATATATAAACAACCCTTATAGCACAATAATTAGAAGAAAACGCATTTTTAAAAATGACCACAAGAATTGTGTAGCCACTTCAGGAAAGAAGGCACGTGGACGGCCTACAGCACAGGAACAGATGATCTACACTGTTAATCATCTGGAAAGTTCACCTTCAGCCGTAATGAAATGGCCACTTCCTTCTGAAACGAACCTGCGGGGTTTTACACACACGTTCTGAGCTCCAACGCCGAGAGGTCAGTGCCATGGAAAGGAGACTTTATGGCTCACGTGTCACACATCAGACTGGACAACACACCGAGTTTCTCTGAACAGTCTACACGGTCGAGATGAGGAGAAACGAGCAGTTACTCAGGCTGGTATCTGAGTACAAAGCAGAAGTCTGCCAGTCCCAGGAAAAACCGCACCCTGTGACCAGACGTCCCAGGAAAAACCGCACCCTGTGACCAGACGTCCCAGGTCTGAGTGCCAGGTTGAAGCGGCATCTTCTCCAGCAAGAAACAGCCTGGAAGAAAGCTGCCAACCACAGCGCTAGAATAGAGTGCAAGCTTGCAGCGCACACAAGTCCATCACCAGGGGTCTGGTGGAGTGACTATGTCGCACCCCTGAAGGGAACACTATTCAGGTATTTTGCAGGAAAATCAGGTATATTTGGGGTAAATCTCCAGAAAGGAATCCGTAGTAATCTCCTTGAGTTACTGTTAGGAAAACATAGCAAGTTTTCAAGGATACATGTAACCTAAGAAAGGGAGAGGATTTATTGACTAATGGCCATGAACGTGTGTATGTATTTGCTCACGATTGCAAAAAGAAATGCTGCGAAGACTTGTAGACGCTAATGAGGGTGCAAAGGGACTGCTGGAGGGCAGGAGAAATGGAAAGCAGGGCCAAGGCTGCAGAGCACACGCTCCCTGACTCTTAACCACGCCAGTCATTGAACCCAAAGTGCAGCTCCATCAAACCGGAGGAAAGTCCTAACACTAACTTAGGACTGAAAAACAAATCTTTGTGTTAAACTAATAACAGATGAAACACTATTTTCAAGTAATTTTGTAGATTGTTTTGTGAATCCCAAGTGTGATATTTTCTAGACATTAAATGATCTGCAAAGGAAAATAAAAGCTATACTCGGTGATTTATTGTTTGTTAGTAGTAATGCAGACATTCTAGGAATCAGCGAACTAAAATGGACTGGAATGGGCGAATCTAACTCAGATGACCATTACATCTACTGCTGCACGCAGGAATCCCTCAGAAGAAATGGAGTAGCCATCATGGTCAACAAAAGAGTCTGAAATGCAGTACTTGGATGCAATCTCAAAAATGACAGAAGATCTCTGTTCGTCTCCAAGGCAAACCATTCAATATCACAGTAATCCAAGTCTATGCCCCAACCAGTAATGCTGAAGAAGCTGAAGTTGAACGGTTTTATGAAGACCTACAAGACCTTTTAGAACTAACACCCAAAAAAGATGTCCTTTTCATTATAGGGGACTGGAATGCTAAAGTAGGAAGTCAAGAAACACCTGGAGTAACAGGCAAATTTGGCCTTGGAATGCAGAATGAAGCAGGGCAAAGACTAATAGAGTTTTGCCAAGAAAATGCACTGGTCATAGCAAACACCCTCTTCCAACAACACAAGAGAAGACTCTACACATGGACATCACCAGATGGTCAACACATGGCGTGCTGCGATTCATGGGGTCGCAAAGAGTTGGACACGACTGAGCGACTGAACTGAACTGATATAGAGTTTGCATTTTACTTTGTTTCATGGGAATACACTAGAGATTTTTGTGCAGAGGGGTGACATGCTAACATTTACAATTTTGAAGCATCACATTGGTTGCTATGTGGGAAAGCCTCGGGGAGTGGTGGTCGTGGCAGAGGATGAAGATGACAGCGGAAGCAGAAAGACCAGTTGGGACATTTCAAAAATTCCAGGAGAAGGACTACAGTGGCTTAAATCAAGATGATTTTGGTGATGAGATACACTTAGATGCAGAATATATTCTGATGGTGGGACAAGTAGAATTTACTAATAAATTTGATGTGGAGTGTTAGGAAGTGTCTTGAGCAATAGGGTGGGGCTGGGTAGGAAATTAAGATTTCATTGCTAGAACCTCGTGTTTGAGATGTTTCTTAGACATTCAAGTGAAGTGGTCAAAAAGATAGATATAAGGAGCTCAGCTGAAAAGTCAAGGCTAGGAATATTAATTTGGAACTAATCAACAAACTTTTAATGTTTTATATTTAAGGCTATCCTGTGAGTAATATCCTAAAAGTGGAAGTCACTCTGTCGTGTCCGACTCTTTGCAACCCCATGGGCTAAGGCCTGCCAGGATCTTCTGTTCATGGAATTCTCCAGGCAAGACTCTTGGAGTGGTAACTGTTCGCTTCTCCAGGGAATCTTCCCAACCCAGGGAGTGAACCCAGGTCTCCTACTTTTCAGGTGGATTTTTTACTGTCTGAGCCTCCAGGGAAGCCCAAGAATACTGGAGTGGGTAGCTGATCCCTTCTCCAGGGGATCTTCCTTGCCCAGGAATTGAACTGGGATCTCCTGCATTGCAGATGGGTTCTTTACTGATTGAGCTACTAACGAAGCCCATTTAAGGTCATAGACTGAAGGAAATCACCTGCAGTGTGACTGTTGATAAAGGTGGGGTTCACGAGTTAGTATTGCTAACACCGACATGTAAGTTATATCAGTATTCCTCTTCTGTTACCAGTATTTCCCCCCTTACTTAAGAGACTTTGAGAAGGTTTTTGTGCCTTACAAATAAGCAATCCCTGACAAAAAAGATCCATTACCTTATCTGTATAAATGAGGTGAAGGTAAAGGTGAAGTCGCTCAGTCGTGTCCGACTCTTTGCGACCCGGTGGACTGTAACCTACTAGGCTTCTCCGATTCTGTTACCAGTATTTCCCCCCTTACTTAAGAGACTTTGAGAAGGTTTTTGTGCCTTACAAATAAGCAATCCCTGACAAAAAAGATCCATTACCTTATCTGTATAAATGAGGTGAAGGTAAAGGTGAAGTCGCTCAGTCGTGTCCGACTCTTTGCGACCCGGTGGACTGTAACCTACTAGGCTTCTCCGTCCATGGGATTCTCCAGGCAAGAATGCTGGAGTGGATTGCCATTTCTTTCTCCAGGGGATCTTTCCGACCCAGGGATCAAACCCAGGTCTCCCGCATTGGAGGCAGACACTTTAACCTCTGAGCCACCAGGGAAGCCATAAATGAGGTAGAGTTTTCAAACCACGTACGATGGAGCCCAAGTTGTCACAGGGGCTTATGAGCAGGCTGCGTGTGGGTATGTGTGTGAGTATGTGTGTGCTTAGTCACTCAGTTGTATCCAACTCTTTGCAGCCCTAGAGACTTTGGCCCACCATGCTCCTCTGTCCATGGGATTTTCCAGGCAAGAATACTGGAGTGGGTTGCCCTTTTCTACTCATGGCCTTTGCTAGGAATTTTGCTATTTAAAAGATGAAAATTAAGCCTACTCTTCCAGCTCTTACACTGTATAACTCCACTGTGTAAACCCATTAATATTTATCTTTTGTGGTAGTACAACTTCAAGTTCCAAGGGCGGTCTGAAATCATTTCCCATATCACGTGCCAGGGTACATGCTGGTCCTTATGGCCAGGTCATCACCAGCCTCAAGCTTAGCTTCCTGATTCTCGGACTCTCAGAAGAGCTTGTCTAGTCAGTCACTCCCTGGTTCAGTCGATGGGCAGGAAGGGCATTTTTTCTAAGAACACCAGCTTTCTCATCATTACCGTTTTGGCACCCATGCTCTTTTCCCTCTTTCTCTCTCTTCAGTTGTTGAGAAATACAAATATTTTGCTGAGGGAGCCTTATTTCAGTGGGGTCATGCCTCCAGGCAAGGGATTAGTGAGCTCAGGTGATCTCATCAGTCTCTTCCAGTTCAATAATTTTATAGCTGCATGAACCGGCAACTTGTTCTGGGCAGAGTTCAAATGGGCATCCATTAATAATTCTGGGAATGTCACATACTCACTGACAATAAATGTGAGGACCCCTTGAACAGCTGAAGTAATGGAATTAGCGGAGAAGAAGAAGGAACTGGACTTTAGCTTCAGGTCATGTGTAATAGTCACAAGTCGGTAATTTATTAATTTATGCAAGCATAGAATTATTTTCAACAAATAAGAGATCAAATAATTTATTACCTCTTCAAAGGCCCTCTTGAAGACATCTGGAGAAACTGGCATGAAGAAAAGGTGATGTCTAATTAGCTGAGTAAAACCTAATGTTAAATCCAAACTGGAAAATGTCTAACACATTTTTACTTGGAAGACCAGTTTTAGGAAAAACAGCTATTACATCTTGTTCCTTTTCTTGGAAAATAAAGTTCTAGAATTAATGTTACCAATTAAAATTACATATTTTTATTATTATTTCAAATGTTTAATTTTAGCATTCCCAAGTTTAATAGGTCATAATTTCTTACAGGCTTCCTTAAACATGTGGTCTATAGTCTGAAAATCAGATCATGATCATGAATTTCTTTTTTATTGTTTTTAAACATCATTAAATCCAACTCATTATAATAATAAAAAGACATCATTTTAGTAGTTTTTTTTTAAACTGAAAATTATAAGATTCCTATAGAACAAATACTTCAAGAAAATAAACCCCAGCAGCCTTCATTTTGAGCAGGAAAGGAAGCTCTGAGGAAGAAAGGCACCAGGCTCCTGGCTAGCAGTTTTCTAGGTATTCTTTGTGCTCCAGGGAGACCCTGTGTGACTGTGTTAAAAACTAAACAAAACAAAACCTTATCAAAAGGCAGGGAAATACCTTACTTTTCCTTCCCACTGCCACAAACTGTATGTCTTTCATAATTATATTTGTGTATAATGAAACAACAAAAAAAAAACACATAGAATTTGTTAACAACTGTGTTTTGTAAATAGCATACAGTGTACAGAATCTTACTCTGTTTTCAGTTTGGTTAAAAAAATATGCTTTCCTGTAGAATTCCGTACCCTGTTGAATGGCATCATTCTCTAAGTCTTCCAGGCAAATAGAATCCTAGAAGTCCCATTTTAAATGCCTTTCCCTCTCTCACTCCTCATGGTCCACTGGTCATGAATTCCTGGAAATTCCATCTTCCTACCATGTTTCATTAGCTCTCCTCTTTTATCCATTCCCTCTGTAACAACCTGTTTGAAAACTTAGGGCCTCTCTCTTGGGATACTGCTGCCGTCTCCTTAGATACTCTTCCAGCACTTCCGCTCCTCCCTCAACCCTTAGCAAATCTATCTCCTGGACAGTCTGCAGATAAATCTTTCTAAATTACAAATTATAGTCATGTTAAGTACCCATTTAAAAATTTTCAGTGACCTCCCTAATCCTTGGAGGACAAAGTCCAGATCCCTACCCACTCTGGTATTTCCTTCACCTGCTCTATTCCTGAGTGTTGGTCCTTCCAATATATTTTCCCGCATCATTTTACAACTCCATGCTGCTTACTCTGCTACCTATCTCCCCGTTCTAGCTGAAGGACTCCTGTTGCTGCTGCGGCTGCTGCTGCTAAGTCGCTTCAGTCGTGTCCGACTCTGTGCGACCCCATAGACGGCAGCCCACCAGGCTCCCCCGTCCCTGGGATTCTCCCGGCAAGAACACTGGAGTGGGTTGCCGTTTCCTTCCTACTTATAGTTTAATACCCAGCTCAAATAGTTAATTTTTGGATCAACCTCACAGCTTCCTGACTTGCCCTTTTAAACAGAGCTGGCCATTTTCTTTTTAGTGATACCAGTAAATCTAGAATTCATTGCTGTATTAAAATTTATGAGTAGGAAGTAGGTCATTTCTATCTTCATATATCCTCCATCTAGCACTGGGCCTGGTATATGGGAGATGTTTTATACATTTTCATTGAGTAACAGGAAATCTAAGCTTATACTAGAATATAATATTTATTCTTTTTAAGACAACTTTTATTGTTTTCTTCTGCTTATAACAGTATTAACAAACATCATTAAAAATTCAGAAAAGATAGAGAGTTAATGGTCTAGTTTTCAATAGCCCTTGAGTCCAGATTGAATCTAGAGGTTTTTGTGTTTTACTTGTAAGGCCCTTGTAGACTTCCTATCTCCTATCACCAGGGATTCTGTCTTTCAGAATAAGTCTGAGGTCACTTATTACCATAGCTAACAGAGAGTGGACCCAGTAACCAAGCCAGAACTCAGCTGTTGTCCCTACAATGAAATGCTACTTCAGATTGGAACCCTGTCCCAAGCTGCAGCCTCTATGATATCTTAGTGCCAGAAAGGCTGAAACTCAATTTCTCCCTCTCAGAACTGGAGATGCTGACATTCTGCCATTTTGCAATGCAGCTGGGAATGCAGGCACTTGACTCCTGCGTAGCAGAGCTGGTTGATTATGGCATAACACATGTCACACTTAGTTAAATGGTCTTATAGTTACATCTCTTTGCTGCATCTGATTTGAAATTTTGGAGCCCTGGATTCCTTTTTCTCTTATGGTGAATTATTTCTCAAGACACTATTGTCTACTCTATTTGCAGTTGTTCACCCTCAACACTGTCTGCAATATGTATCTATGTCTAAGTCCCAATAACACTTAAAATGCAAATTTACACTCCAGAAGGTGCCTTATTGCCCATGTAATAATGAATAATCATCTTTTATAACAGAACAAAATTAGACAGCATATTAAAAAGCAGAGACATAACTTTACTGACAAAAGTCCATACAGTAGAAGCTATGGTTTTCCAGGTGGTCCTGTATGAATGTGAGAGTTGGACCATAAAGAAGGCTGAACACTCAAGAATAGATGCTTTCAAACTGTGGGGCTAGAGAACTCTTGAGAGTCCCTTGGACAGCAAGGAGATCAAACTAGTCAGTCCTTAAGGAAATCAACCCTGAATATTCCTTGGAAGGACTAATGCTGAAGCTGAAGCTCCCATATTTTGGCAGCCTGATGTGAAGAGCTGACTCATTGGAAAAGACCCTGATGTTCGGAAAGATTGAGGGCAGGAGAAGAATGGGGAGAGAGAGGATGAGATGGTTGGATGGCATCACGGACTCAGTGGACACGAGTGTGAGCAAGCTCCAGGAGATAGCGAAGGACAGAGAAGCCTGGCATGCTGCAGGCCCTGGTGCCATAAAGAGTCAGACACTACTTAGCAACTGAATAGCAACAACAATAGACCAAAAAGTTAAAAAACCTGAATTCCACTCAATGAATGTACTAACTGTTTTTCCCAATTTGTACCATTAGCATTTGTTTCCCAGGTGGTTCAGTGGTAAAGAATCTACCTTCAGGGCTTGAGACAAGCATTCAGTCCCTGGGTCAGGAGGATCCCCCTGGAGAAGGAAACGGCTTCTCACTCCGTTCTTGCCTGGGAAGTCTCATGGACAGAGGAAGGTGGCAGGCTGCAGTCCATGGGGTTGAAGGAGGCAACAGACAGAGCTGGACTCTGTCTTAGGCCAGGCTGCGAACATTAGGCTACAAGCATGGTCACCTTCCCAACAGACTCTGAACTGTGTGCCCAGTGTCTATAGAAATGGCATACCAATGGAAAACCAGACCCCCCGGATAAAAGAGCCTCAGGACTTGCACTTGGACTCTGTCACCTAAAAGTGAAAGTGAAAGTCAAGTCGCTCAGTCGTGTCCGACTCTCTGTGACCCCATGGACTGTAGCTTACCAGGCTCCTCTGTCCATGCGATTTTCCAGGCAACAGTACTGGAGTGGATTACCATGTCCTTCTCCAGGGACTGAACCTGGGTCTCCCGCATTGTAGACAGATGCTTTACCATCTGAGCCACTAGGGAAGTCACCTAAAAGAATATGCTAATTATCTGTGTAACAGAACAAAGTCGTAAATTCCATTATGTTTATTGGGATATGACCGCAGGGCTATTGCTAAATGTCCACTGTTTAACTATCTAGGCTTATGACACATGAATCATGGGATAACTTTGATCATATCTCTCTTTTACCTTGTCCAGACTAGTTTCAAGGAATATGGGGAGGTGGATTTGAGTAAGTACGCTTAGGGTATATAATGTTTTCACAAAAACTGGTCTGGGTCCTTGGCTATGAGGAGACTCTGCCTTGGGCCCACCTTGTAATAAACTGCATTCCACTATCTGCGTTGTCCTTCTGAGTGAGTTTGTTTCCCGGAACACGTGGCTACAACAGGGTTGCAGAAGAGTAGGACGTGACTTAGTGACTAAACACCATCACCATTAGCATTAGCTCTATTGTCTTTAATCATAATAAATAACTTACCTGTATAAAAGACTAAGTTTATAGTTAATTTTGCCAGTTATGAGAAACCTCTGAAGTATAGTCAGTTGAGTTAGTGAGCCCTGATAGTTGATGTATAGTGTGGTTCATGGTCTTCACAGAGTCTAAGTGCTCTCTTGCACAATAGGCCAGTGAATCTGAAAGACGAGGTGTTGAGGCAAGGAATATAACTTTATCCAGAAAGCTGACTAACTGAGAAGATGGTCTCAAAGTAAACATCTTGTTGGGATCTGGATGTCAGCATCTTTTATAGAGTCAGAGAGAGAAGCAATGAGGAACTAAAGTCCAAAGGCAGAATAGAGAGGGAGAGGCATTGGGGAAGCAGAGTGAGTAGAAAGGGAGATGTAGCAGGGAAGTAAAGCGAAAAGGTCTTCAGTCTTGCAAAATGTCTCCTGGAAGGGCCAGCCTTTGGAAGGGGTGTGTTAATCTCTTCCTTTTGTTGTAGCTATTCACAGATGGCACTTCATGGCAAATAGATGGGAAAACAATGGAAACAGTGAGAGACTTTATTTTTGGGGGCTCCAAAATCACTGCAGATGGCGATAGCAGCCATGAAATTAAAAGATGCCTGCTCCTTGGAAGAAAAGCTATTGACTTTTTTTATCAACCTAACCTAGACAGCAGGGTCAGAGTCTCTCTCTATAAGCTGGACAAAGGCGCTTTAGTCTAACAGTCAGGCAGAGAGGCGGGGTCCTCTTTGGCAGGACATTATGTATGACTGTTATAATAGAAGCAATGAAAAAGCATTTTAAAAAGCAAGGTCCATCTAGTCAAAGCTATGGTTTTTCTAGTAGTCATGTATAGATGTGAGAGTTGGAGCATAAATAAAGCTGAGCACTGAAGAATTGATGCTTTTGAACTGTGGTGTTGGAGAAGACTCTTGAGAGTCCCTTGGACTGCAAGGAGATCCAGCTAGTCCATCCTAAAGGAAATCAGTCCTGAATACTTGTTGGAAGGACTGATGTTGAAGCTGAAACTCCAGTACTTTGGCCACCTGATGTGAGGAGCTGACTCATTGGAAAAGTGATACTGGGAAAGATTGAAGGCAGGAGGAGAAGGGGAAGACAGGGGATGGCATGGTTGGATGGCATCACTGACTCAATGGACATGAATTTGAGCAAGCTCCAGGAGATGGTGAAGGACTGGGTAGCCTGTCGTGCTTCAGTCCATGGAGTTGCACAGAGTTGGACATGGCTGAGTAACTGAACTGACTGAACTGATTCACAGGTGGGCAGGGTCAGAGTATCTCTCTATGAGCTGGACAAAGGCGCTTTAGTCTAACAGTCAGGCAGAGAGGCGGGGTCCTCTTTGGCAGGACATTATGTATGACTGTTATAATAGAAGCAATGAAAAGCAACTCAAAGAAATAGTTTTCAATATGGGGTCGAATTGACAACACTTTGGCCAATGTATTAAAGTTAAACTGAATTTTACCTAACTCAAATGTAGAAAATTGAAATTACCTTTTTTCCTGGAAAGCCTGAGTTTTATTTTGCCTGGATGTGTATCTGAATTTATTCTGCTGCTTTACTTGTATATTCATAATCCATGTGTTGTTTTGAGATAGGTGTTATATGAATAACACCCAGTTACAGGAAAAGAAGATTCTTTAACAACAATCATAAACACTGGATATACTTGTGTGGTAGATTTAGATAACTTTTTTTTTAGATGATTTTATATAATTTTATCTACATCTTTACACAAATATTGCAATACATGTTAAAGGAGTATATAATACATAATAAAGAAGTATACAGCAGTTAAAATCATATTTAAATCCTAAGATAGACACTACTGCCCTAATTTTACCTTTTTTTTCTTTTTCAGTTTGAGTAATGACTGTTTAGTTTTGTGTTGCAGCTTTCAGTACTTAATCTATGACTTTTTCTATAACGGCATGGTTAATTATTTTCTCATCTTGTCATTAAGAAATTTAAAATTTAGATTTAGATAACTTAAAAATTAAAAAAAATTTTTTTAATTTATATATAGTTATATATATAGGTATGCTGCTGCTGCTGCTAAGTCGCTTCAGTCATGTCCAACTCTGTGTGACCCCACAGATGGCAGTCACCACCAGGCTCCCCCGTCCCTTGGATTCTCCAGGCAAGAACACTGGAGTGGGTTGTCATTTCCTTCTCCAATGCATGAAAGTGAAGTCGCTCGATCGTGTTCGACTCTTAGTGACCCTATGGACTGCAGCCTATCAGCCTCCTCCGCCCATTGGATTTTCCAGGCAAGAGTACTGGAGTGGGGTGTCATTGCCTTCTCCATATATAGGTATAGTTGCTTTATAATAAACAACAAGGTCCTACTCTATAGCACAGAACTATATTCAATATCCTATGATAAACCATAATAGAAAAGAATATTTTTAAAGAAGAATGTATATATTTGTATAACTGAATCATGTACAACAACATATATAAAAACTTGCATCTTTTAATCCCACTCTCCCACTTTATCCCTCCCTCAACTCTCTCCCACTTGACAATTACCAGCCTGTTCTCTATGTCTGAGTCTGTCTCATAGACAGGTTCGTTTCTGCCATAATTTAGATTCCACACACAAGTGACTTCATATGATACTTGCCCTTCTCTTTCTTGCCTCACTTAGTATGATAATCTCTAGGTGTATCCATGTTGCTGCAAATGGTATCACTTTTTTCTTTTTTTTTATGGCTGAGTAGTATTCCATTGTATGTAAGTACCATATCTTCTTATCCACTCATCTGTCAATGGATATTTAGGTTGTTTCCATGTCTTGGCTATTGTGAATAGTGTGGCAATTAATACTGTGGTGCAGGTATCTTTTTGAGTTATAGTTTTATCTGGATATATGTCCAGGAATGGGATTGCTGGGTAATATGGTAATTCTATTTTTAGTTTTCTGAGGAACCTCCATATTATTTGTCACAGTGGCAGCACCAACTTACATTCCCACCAACAGTGGAGGAGGGTTCCCTTTTCTCCACACCCTCTCCAGCTTTGGTTATTTGTAGAGGTTTTAATGACGGCCATTCTGACTGGTGTCAGGTGGTACCTCACTGTAATTTTGATTTGCATCTCTCATAATTAGCGATGTTGAGCATCATTTCATGTGCCTATTGGCCACCAGATAGTATCTTTTTTCATGGCTTATGATAACTTTTAAGGAGTATCAGGGACTGATATTTTAAGGCCTTTTATTATTTATAATGTTATGTAGTCTGATAATCAGATGTGATTATTTTGTTATGCTCAGCTTTACTGAACATATGGAATGTGCTAAAGATTAATTTCTCACTTCAAATCAAATCTGAAAGGAAATACACACATTTCAAACATCACCCATAAACAAAGAGATATGTTAAGGTCCTCAATGGTCATTTTATTAAACAAATACAAATTTGAAGTGTTTATGATAAAATATATCAATATTCGACAAAAATGTGTATAAACAGCAATTCTACAACTGAGAAGACATCTCAGTTTTATTAATTTTGGTGACATCTTCCCAACCATGTCTAATCTTCAGTATCTTCTTCCTCAAGCACGGCAGGAGTAGTATGACTTTGCATATCAGGACAACAACTGGAAGGAAAACGGCTATCATAAAAGTTGGAGGTGTATGCCATACAAATTGCTTTATATCTACCCATTTATTCCAGGCAAAAATCAATGCATGTATTGTGCCCAGCAGAAGGGAAACAATTCCTAGCTTGCTCTGCAAAAGAGAAAAAGAATTATCTTGGTGAGAATGGTTCATTAAGAGTTTATTTCATCCTGTATCATCTAGAGCTATTATGTTGCTTAGAAATTCTTCCATTCATCTGTTATTGTCCACTCGTCTCTTTCTACTCTTTCTACATGTGGGTAATGCCTTTGTCTCCAGGCTATTTGAGAAAATTCACAACTATTCTCCTTTGGGTCTCAGATAATCAGTAACACTGTCCTCCCTTTCTCCATACCTTGTTTTTCTCTCTTATGATATTTATTTTATGATGCCCTATCCCCTGTGTATTTGCTTTAATTCTGCTTAACAAGAGACATCTAAACTCAGAAACTCTGTCTTATCATCACAGGATCCTTGTAGAATCAACACAATGATTTGCACATTTTAGGTTCTCAATAAATATTGGTAGGTTGACTGAAGATCAGTGCAAAATCAACTTATACTAGTGATCTTTATCAGTTATAAAGGCAACTAAAGTGATTCAGTTTGAGCAAACCCCAAGAGATGATGAGGGACAGGGAAGCCTGGCAGGCTGCAGTACATGGGGTCATGAAGAGTCAGACACGACTTGGCTACTGAACAACAACAAAGTTATTGACTGTGATTTTGGTATATTCACACTAAAGTGAATGATCTTGGCCTTTGTTTAAAAAATCAAACATTTTTGATAAAGTGGAAAAACACTAACAATTATTTCAATGTTTGAATGAAACAGAGATATGTAGACATAGATGTGAGGAAAAATTTTAGCTTGCACTGGGATACTTGGCACCATCCAGATAAAGTTATAAAAACAATTGTTTACCTATGTAGTTTTATGGCATTCTGACAATAGTTCTTCCAGATATCTTTTGACTTCTATTCACTTTATGGGAAATATTCACTAGACTGCTAGAATGAATCCAACTCACAATTATTCAGCAGTGACTAAGCTCCAGTGAGTACAATCCAATAGCTAAGTTTATGTTTTTAGATGTAAATGTCCAAGGTAAATCATAGAGTAATCAGTTCTTGGATTGTTAATGAAAAGTTTCTAGGTTATTAATTTAAAAATATATGTAGTTGGTTGAAGATTAATTTACTAAATTTGTATTGTGGACATATTATGGGCTAGGTTGGAGAAAAAGGAGTAGTATGACTTTGCATATCAGGACAACAACTGGAAGGAAAACGGCTATCATAAAAGTTGGAGGTGTATGCCATACAAATTGCTTTATATCTACCCATTTATTCCAGGCAAAAATCAATGCATGTATTGTGCCCAGCAGAAGGGAAACAATTCCTAGCTTGCTCTGCAAAAGAGAAAAAGAATTATCTTGGTGAGAATGGTTCATTAAGAGTTTATTTCATCCTGTATCATCTAGAGCTATTATGTTGCTTAGAAATTCTTCCATTCATCTGTTATTGTCCACTCGTCTCTTTCTACTCTTTCTGCATGTGGGTAATGCCTTTGTCTCCAGGCTATTTGAGAAAATTCACAACTATTCTCCTTTGGGTCTCAGATAATCAGTAACACTGTCCTCCCTTTCTCCATACCTTGTTTTTCTCTCTTATGATATTTATTTTATGATGCCCTATCCCCTGTGTATTTGCTTTAATTCTGCTTAACAAGAGACATCTAAACTCAGAAACTCTGTCTTATCATCACAGGATCCTTGTAGAATCAACACAATGATTTGCACATTTTAGGTTCTCAATAAATATTGGTAGGTTGACTGAAGATCAGTGCAAAATCAACTTATACTAGTGATCTTTATCAGTTATAAAGGCAACTAAAGTGATTCAGTTTGAGCAAACCCCAAGAGATGATGAGGGACAGGGAAGCCTGGCAGGCTGCAGTACATGGGGTCATGAAGAGTCAGACACGACTTGGCTACTGAACAACAACAAAGTTATTGACTGTGATTTTGGTATATTCACACTAAAGTGAATGATCTTGGCCTTTGTTTAAAAAATCAAACATTTTTGATAAAGTGGAAAAACACTAACAATTATTTCAATGTTTGAATGAAACAGAGATATGTAGACATAGATGTGAGGAAAAATTTTAGCTTGCACTGGGATACTTGGCACCATCCAGATAAAGTTATAAAAACAATTGTTTACCTATGTAGTTTTATGGCATTCTGACAATAGTTCTTCCAGATATCTTTTGACTTCTATTCACTTTATGGGAAATATTCACTAGACTGCTAGAATGAATCCAACTCACAATTATTCAGCAGTGACTAAGCTCCAGTGAGTACAATCCAATAGCTAAGTTTATGTTTTTAGATGTAAATGTCCAAGGTAAATCATAGAGTAATCAGTTCTTGGATTGTTAATGAAAAGTTTCTAGGTTATTAATTTAAAAATATATGTAGTTGGTTGAAGATTAATTTACTAAATTTGTATTGTGGACATATTATGGGCTAGGTTGGAGAAAGCAATGGCACCCCACTCCATTACTCTTGCCTGGAAAATCCCATGGACAGAGGAGCCTGGTAGGCTGCAGTCCATGGGGTCCCTAAGAGTCGGATATGACTGAGCGACTTCACTTTCACTTTTCACTTTCATCCACTGGAGAAGGAAATGGCGACCCACTCCAGTTTTCTTGCCTGGAGAATCCCAGGGACGGGAAGCCTGGTGGCCTGCCATCTATGGGTTTGCACAGAGTCGGACACGACTGAAGCGACTTAGCAGCAGCAGCAGTTTGGGCTAGGTATTCTACCTTGAGTGGAATGGGATGGGTTGTCAAGACATAGTGCTTGCCTTTGTAATTAAATATGTAAAGTGATGCACAGCATATGTGTGACAGGCAGAGCAGTGTAAGAAGAAAGTTATTTAATGAGGAATAGACTATTGGCTATTATTTAATGGCTATCAAGCTAAACCCACAAAATCAGCAATTATTGTGCTTGGAAAACATGGCACCATCTCTAAACCACATTTGAATAATTCAGACGGAGACATACTTTCCAGCTTAATCAGATGATTAAAGAGTCTGTTGGAGTATATGCATGGATGTGTAGAAAGGACAGTGAGGATTAGCTGACTTTGTGAGATTTCTAAAGATGTCCACTCATAAAAGATAGAACATTGTGGTTTAGCATCTTGGCAGTGCTTAGGATTGAATTAAGCTCAGCCTTTTGAATATTGTCAAACATGGATCCCCTTGTGACTTCTGGCACATTGTTCTTTTTAGGGTATAATCTACCACTAGCAAATTAGCCTCGGTCAACTTGAGATAATTTTGAATTCCAAGAATACTGAGAAACTTCAAGTGAGTAAGTTACCAAAAAATTAACTTGGAAAAAGAAGCCTTTAAAATAAGATACTAGAATAGATAAAATTCCATAGTTTGGTAGATAAAACTCCATAGTTCAAGGAGGATAGCACAAAGCCATGTAACTTAAAAGGCATGAATAAAGTCAGAGACAGACAATTTTTTTTTTCCATTTTTGGAGAACTAAGTAAACAATATTGAATTTCTAAAACATCAAATTTGTTGTTATTAAACAGATAGCAAATGGTCTAATGAGTTTCAAATGTTAGAAATAATATTTTTCTTTGAGTAATGCCTTTTGTATGTGTCTAAAAATATTATAAGCAAGAGGGAAAATGACAGAAGAGCACATTTTTAACTGGAACAAGTGTGAGATCTTCGTTATTGGAAAACCATGTTATTTTTTATGGGTTAAAGTCTATATTCGTGCCTGCCAAGTCACTTCAGTCATGTCCGACTCTTTGCTACTCTATGGACTGTAGCCTGCTAGGCTCCTCTGTCCATGGGATTCTCCAGGCAAGAATACTGGAGTGGATTGCCATGCCTTCCTCCGGGGGATCTTCTGAACCCAGGGGTCGACCAAGATCGAACCCGGTCTCTTATGTCTCCTTGTCATTGGCAGGCGGTTCTTTACCACTAGTGCCACCTGGGAANCTGCTAGGCTCCTCTGTCCATGGGATTCTCCAGGCAAGAATACTGGAGTGGATTGCCATGCCTTCCTCCGGGGGATCTTCTGAACCCAGGGGTCGACCAAGATCGAACCCGGTCTCTTATGTCTCCTTGTCATTGGCAGGCGGTTCTTTACCACTAGTGCCACCTGGGAAGCCTATACACTGAA
The DNA here is from genome assembly GCA_006410675.1 of Oreotragus oreotragus. Lineage (NCBI taxonomy): Eukaryota > Metazoa > Chordata > Mammalia > Artiodactyla > Bovidae > Oreotragus > Oreotragus oreotragus. Next base: position 292,275 of record SJYX01020872.1, read on the forward strand.
GTCTGTACACTGGATGACATTATAAGCACAAAAAGATTTACCTTGCTGAGGAGTCAGAGTTATTTTGTATATAATTTACCTGAATATAGTGAAATTCTCTCCATGTCAGAGAATCACTCACAGATGGAATAGATGTCACAGCCAACAGAGCTAGTATTGCAAGTGCCACGATTCCCAGTGACACATACATTTCCATTCTCCAGACATCATGTTCAATCCAGGCATCTTCGTTATTTTGTTGGACCTAACAGAGGGTGAAAAGAGGAAGGAAAAATATGCAAACAACACTTGTTTCCACTGTAAGAACCTCCTTCTGTGCTCCCTCTACTGTGGAGGACCTGATAACTAGCTGCACTTAGTTGCTCAGTCATGTTCAACTGTTTTCAATCTCAAGGACTGTAGCCCACCAGGCTCCTCTGTCCCTAGGGATTTTCCAGGCAAGAATATTGGAGTGGGTTGCCATGCCCCCCTTCACGGGATCTTCCCAACCCAGGGAATGAACCAAGGTCTCCTGCATTGCAGGCGGATTCTTTACTGTCTGAGCCACCAGGGAAACCCCCTGATAACTAGGGGCCTCCACAAATTTATGATGGTATTTTTTGCATTTCTCTAAGAGAAATGACATAGGCGCTATTAACTTCCTTCTTTGAATGCAACATTTATATAATCTGTTTTATTAATTTACATAATAGCTAATGGTTAGGATTGTCATATGTGGTAAAGTAGCAGAAAATTCTAAGAGTTACCATTAAAAATAAACCTTCTGAGGGTGGTAGAAGATTGAAATGTGGCTCTGTCCATGAAAAAAACACTTACTTATGTTGTTAAAGTTCTAGCTTCTATTTTCAGCTTAAAAAACATTCCTCATGTAGAATTATACAACTGAGCCTAGTAAAGAGTTATAAAAAAATTTTTTTTTAGAACAGAGTACTTTCTCAACACAGGGTTTCAACAGAGGTTTGGGGTACTGATATTAAAATAAGAAAGAGTTGATTTGTTAGGAGACTTGGACTTTTTATTTTAATGGTAAGCCATGTCATCCTACCTGTTGATATGCCCAGTTCAGCAACTTATATCTGTAGGATCTCCTCATCGGATAGGATAAACTGTAAATTGCATGTAGTACAGCAAAAAAGAAACTGAGAAGACCAAACTGCTTTCTTGTTACCATCCATCTATCCAACCAGTGTGGGAATTTCTTATACTTAGTTCCATTATGAAGCTGCACAACTGCTGCTATCACACCTGGCAAATAAACCAGTGCCAAGAGGGTGATGGAAACCATTGGCAAGACTTTGTTGATGACCAGGATTGGAATTTTATAAAAATACTGTTGATGGGAAGTCACAAAAGGGTGAATTATTTCCCTTAGAAGAGTGTAGAGAAAAGTCAGAAATGATACAATAGCGGCGATTTTAATTGGCAAGCGCCACTTTGGAAAGAGTTTCTGTTTTTGCTGAAGCTCTGGGGGGCAATCAAATTCATCAAAACGGGTTGTTTGGTGCAAGTGCAAAAGCACAGGTCTTTTCAGCATGCTGATCTCTTCTGAGTCTTTATTCTACAAAGGAAAGAAAATAAACATCTTAAAATTGAACAAAACAATGGGATGTCTCTCAAACTACTTACTTACTGTTCATTGTGCTTATCAGTAAAAAAGGACATTTAGAACCCTACTTTCGGATACTGATTAACTGAAGATGGCTTACACTATGTGGCAATGATCAAAGCTGCACTTAGATATCCCATCTTTGTTGCTGCTGCTGCTGCTGCGAAGTCGCTTCAGTTGTGTCCAACTCTGTGCGACCCCATAGACGGCAACCCCCCAGGCTCCTCTGTCCCTGGGATTCTCCAGGCAAGAACAATGGAATGGGCTGCCATTTCCTTCTCCAAGGCATGCATGCATGCTAAGTCGCTTCAGTTGTGTCCAACTCTGTGCAACCCTATGGACAGCAGCCCACCAGGCTCCTCTACCCACAGGATTCTCCAGGCAAGAACACTGGAGTGGGCTGCCATTTCCTTCTCTTTGTTGGGGTTCTCCATAATTTCTGTTACTCATTTTTCTTTAAGTCAGAAGAAATATATGCTTCAGATACATTCGCTAGATCTCAGACCAATGTGCTTCTATCTTGAAAGCACAAAAGAATGAAACAATGCAACTGGGAAACAAAAACTGAAAAACTAGAAAAAAAATCCAGTAATCCTTGGTAAAAATAATAACACTTAAAAATTGTCATAGTCATATTTGTTTTATAATTTTTTTGGACAACTCTCTGTGAAGATCTGAAGAATGAATTCTTCATTCATTCAAGTACAAAGGACAGTCATTACTATTGATAAAAACATGTAATTTGCATCATGTAGTCTTTTCAAAAAATTAGTTATATTGGAGTATAGTTGACTTACAGTGGTGTGTTAGTTTCTGCTGTATAGCAAAGCGAATCAGTTATTAGTTCAGTTCAGTTCAGTCGCTCAGTCGTGTCCGACTCTTTGCGACCCCATGAATCGCAGCACGCCAGGCCTCCCTGTCCATCACCATTTCCCGGAGTTCACTCAGACTCACGTCCATCGAGTCCGTGATGCCATCTAGCCATCTCATCCTCGTCGTCCCCTCTCCTCCCGCTCCCAATCCCTCCCAGCATCAGAGTCTTTTCCAATGAGTCAACTCTTCGCATGAGGTGGCCAAAGTACTGGAGTTTCAGCTTTAGC
>SJYX01020872.1:302297-321943 GCA_006410675.1 Oreotragus oreotragus
TGCAAAGATGGACTCAATAAAAGACAGAAATGGTATGGATCTAACAGAAGCAGAAGATATTAAGAAGAAGTAACAAGAATACACAGAAGAACTGTACAAAAAAGAGCTTCATGACCCAGATAATCACTATGGTGTGATCACTCAACTAGATCCAGACATCCTGGAATGTAAAGTTAAGTGGGCTTTAGGAAGCATCACTATGAACAAGCTAGTGGAGATGATGGAATTCCAGCTGGGCTATTTCAAATCCTGAAAGATGATGCTGTGAAAGTGCTGCACTCAATATGCCAGCAAATTTGGAAAACTCAGCAGTGGCCACAGAACTGGAAAAGGTCAGTTTTCATTCCAATCCCAAAGAAAGGCAATGCCAAAGAATGCTCAAACTACCACACAATTGCACTCATCTCACAGACTACTAGAGTAATGCTCAAAATTCTCCAAGCCAGACTTCAATAATACATGAACTGTGAACTTCCAGATGTTCAAGCTGGTTGTAGAAAAGGCAGAGGAACCAGAGATCAAATTGCCAACATCTGCTGAATCATCAAAAAAGCAAGAGAGAGTTCCAGATAAAACATCTATTTCTGCTTTATTGACTATGCCAAAGCCTTTGACTGTGTGGACCACAGGAAACTCTGGAATATTCTGAAAGAGATGGGAATACCAGACCACCTGACCTGCCTCTTGAGAAATCTGTAGGCAAGTCAGGAAGCAACAGTTAGAACTGGACGTGGAACTACAGACTGGTTCCAGATTGGGAAAGGAGTACGTCAAGGCTGTATATTGTCACCCTGCTTATTTAACTTCTATGCAGAGTGCATCATGAGAAACGCTGGACTGGAAGAAACACAAGCTGGAATCAAGATTGCCGGGAGAAATATCAATAACCTCAGATATGCAGATGACACCACCCTTATGGCAGAAAGTGGAGAAGAACTAAAGAAACTTGATGAAAGTGAAAGAGGAGAGTGAAAAAGTTGGCTTAAAGCTCAACATTCAGAAAACGAATATCATGGCATCTGGTCCCATTACTTCATGGCAGATAGATGGGGAAACAGTGGAAAGAGTGGCAAACTATTTTTTGGGGGGCTCCAAAATCACTGCAGATGGTGACTGCAGCCATGAAATTAAAAGACTCTTCCTCCTTGGAAGGAAAATTATGACCAACCTAGACAGCATATTCAAAAGCAGAGACATTACTTTGCCAACAAAGGTCTGTCTAGTCGAGGCTATGGTTTTTCCAGTAGTCATGTATGGATGTGAGAGTTGGACTATAAGGAAAGCTGAGCACCGAGGAATTGATGCTTTTGAATTGTGATGTTGGAGAAGACTCTTGAGAGTCCCTTGGACTGCAAGGAGATCCAACCAGTCCATCCTAAAGGAGGCCAGTCTTGGGTGTTCATTGGAAGGACTGATGTTGAAGCTGAAACTCCAATACTTTGGCCACCTTATGTGAAGAGTTGACTCATTGGAAAAGACCCTGATGCTGGGAAAGACTGAGGGCAGGAGGAGAAGGGGAGGACAGAGGATGAGATGGTTGAATGGTATCATCGACTCAATGGACATGAGTCTGAGTAAACTCTGGGAGATGGTGATGGACAGGGAGGCCTGGCGTGCTGCAGCCCATGGGGTCTGAACTGAACTGAACTTTCTTTAACACCCTTCACAGATCCTCACCAGGGCTTGGTGTAACATTTTTTAGGAAAGGGAAACATATGATGTTACAATATTATTCACTGTTTTATTAGTTCTAAAATTTCCATAGGAATACATCACCAATTTGTCCATTACGAAATTCCATAAGAAAACAGATTATCTATACAACCATTTGACTGATAGAAAAATTCCAAGTGTTTCTGAATTTTGTTTTTGCTGTTTAGTCACTAAGTCGTGGCTGACTCTTTTGTGACCCCCATGGACTACAGCCTTCTAGGTTCACCTGTTCATGGGATTTTAGACCACTTGTCATACTTTATTAAGTGGAAAGTTATTTCCAGTAGTTTAAAACACATCAAAACATTCCCCAACTTAAAAAAAAATTATTTGTTTTTATTTTTTAGCTGTGCTGGGCAGCATGTGGGATCTTAGTTCCCCAACCAGGGATCAAACTTGCATCCCCTGCATTGGAAACACAGAGTCTTAACCGCTGGACCACTGGGGAGGTCCCCATTCTCCAACTTTTAGAGGTTTGAGCTTCACAAAGAATAAAGAGGAGCCATCTTTACATAACGCCAACATGTGCCTTTGTTGACGTGCTCTGAGAACATTTTCCATATGTTGCTTGTTTCAAAATTTCACAATATTCCTGCTAAAATTATTTGTTTTGGTCTACCCACAATTTTTTCCCTCCTATTTTTATGATCTAAAACAGATCTCCTATGCAAAGAAATGCCCTCTTTTGGCCACAGACGTGGGCATGTGACAGTCTTGAGTCAGGACAGTTCTCTGTTCTGTTCATCACACTGATTATTTGGGGAATGGTACACATCTCTTCTTGAGCCAAACAGAGTCCTTCTCTGATATATTTATATTTGGAAGTGGAAGATAAAGACAAGCTGTTTTTAACATTTTGTTATATTGGGATGATACCAGCCTCCATGCCTTCTTCTGCATGCTGAAAGGAGGAGGGTGTCTTCAACAGGACAGAGAAAGCCAACACACAGGAGCCTAGGCTACAAACGGGGACACACACAGAAGAGTCCTGGCATATTCAAGTATTTAGAGTCTCTGAAACCAGATTCTGAGTTGCCTGGTTACACAAGCCAATATATTACCTATTTTGCTTGTTAGTTTGAGTTGGGTGTGTATCATTGGCAGTTGAAAGAGTTTCGAGTACAGCATATGCCAATCATCAGGGATCTATGAATGCAAACCTATGACCGACAATAAGGAGGAAAAGGAGAAAAGAGATTTCATGTCTGCTCTGAAGCAATTTATAGTCTATTTCCTTAAGAAGTATTATTCCAAATCATTTGGTGATCTCACCAACATGATTATTGTGGTAATTTGGGAGTTTGTATGTGACTAGGAATACAAGTTCTATCTATTGTAATCAAAGACAAATAATTCACTATGTTTAGAAGATGTTTTAACTGTAAGTTTCAGGATGGTAAAGACTGTAACATACAAATCTATACTTATGCAATATTAAGTCGTTAATCATACCGTGAACAAGATAGGCAGTGGGAATATAACGTTAAATGAGATGGAGACTCTGCCTTCAAAATCCTCAAAGTTTAGGAGACAAGGCAAACATTTCAAGAACTGACTACGCGGGAGTGCAGTGTGTCGGAAAGGAAGACAGAATTTTACGGACAGAAGGAGGCATGAGCAGGGTGAAGGCTGTCATCTGGCCCTGGCCCTGGGGCATCTAGCAAGCTGGCAGAATTTGCCGATTGAGGGCCACTGGGTACAGAATCTGGGTGAAAAGCCGGAGTGGCCCTGTGGAGGTATCCAACCATTCATCTGTGTGGTAGGAAGACCATGTGGAAGAGCAAAGGAAAAACCCCAGGCAGCAAGGGAGCTTGTTAACTGTGTCGCCCACAGTCCACTTTGTGCCCTGAAGCCAAGAAAATAAAATATCAGTCAAATAAAATATGTTGGTTTCCCTCACACATTAACCAAATATATAATTTACGTTCTACAATAAAATTTTTTCATCAACAAAAACAACAGGAAACAGCACAGTATTCAGATGCTAGGAACTTCAGAATTTGATCCATTAAAACCCAAAGTGTATTTCATCTCCATTAAAACCCAAAGCCTATTTCTGATGTGACTGTTCCATTTTGCTGTACCAGGACCTGACGTTCCTGCTAAATATTGACACAGCCCCACTGACTTAAGTTAATGTCAAAGAATTTAGAATATGAAGAAACTCAATGACTGGGATACATCGTGAGTTTCGTTGCTTTTCCAAACCTTCTATCTATACTTTCAACTGCAAACTACCACATTTAACCATGTGAACAGGAGATATTTTTCTTCACTGGGCCGTGTTGTTAGGCATTGCTTCCTTCATGTGCTTAACATTCTGTGCTAAATGAGTGAACTTTTATTAAATGAAGAAGAAAAAATGTTTTAACAAAAAAAGAACAGAGTCTGGAATTTGGAAGTGTTGGTAAATTTTATGTCTACAAACTTCTTCCAGTGGTTTTGACCTCTGACAAATAAAAAGTCTTGATTGACTGGAGGGATTTGAATCCCATCCTGACTCTCAGGATGAGAGTCAGACTTAAAACCTTTTTGTTACAGGAACCCTGAAGACAAGTTGCACGATTTTAAGTGCTGTGTACCAATCATTCATCAACGCTATACAAACTCATGACGCTTTTGCCAAGTTGGAAAACTTGCCATCAGAGCCCGACCTTAAACCCATCATATTCCCTGAGTCCCCAGCGAGAAGTTTCTTCTGTGAGTCCCTGTCTGCCAGCCCCTGGACCGGCCTCAGTGGAGCTGTGTGCTCTGCGGAGAGTTCGCTGGAAGGCAGCGTCTCCCGAAGCGGCGCACAAGGAGCAAATTGAGCTGTGCTCGCCCGCAAGCGCCGCCGCCCGAGTCCTGGGACGGATCGCAACCCGCTACGCCCCTCCCGAGGCTGGGAGCCGGCGCCCGGCCTTTCAGGGACACCCAGAGGCAGGGAGCAAGGCGAACCAGAACGATTCAAGGGACTCACCCGCTTCTCGGCGTGACCTGATGGTAAGTTGCGGCCGCAGCGCCAGCCCGGAGTTGCCAGTCAGCCCCACGCGGCGCCCGCGCCTGCAGAGGGCTTGCCTATGCTCCCGGCGCAGACCCCGCCTCCTTGTCAATTGCCCGTCCAGCGCCACCTGCCGGTGCCCGGCGTCGCCAGGCTCCTGCTGGACCGGACAGTCCTGGGAGGTCCCAGAGCCCACCTTAGGTTTTCCCCCTACCGAGCCATCCGACCACTCCCGATTTTCTTTCAGAGAGCCGGGTCCTCTGCCTGAGGTCGACTCCGCACCCTCTCGATCCTCGATTTCCTTTCCTTTCCTTTTCCTTCCTTCTCTCCGTCCCTCTCTCCCTTCCTTCTCCTCGGCTGTCTTTAATCTCCTAACTATTGATCTCCTAACTATTGAGCATTCATACAGTTCTTTAAAGCAGTGGTTCTCAAACTCTAACATGAATCCCCCGGCTGTATGCGCCCGCGCCTGCATACAGGTTCAGTAGCTCAATCGTGTCCAACTCTGTGACCCCATGGACTGTGGCCTGCTAGGTTCCTCTATTAGTGGAATTTTCCAGGTAAGAATGCTGGAGTGCCATTTCTTTCTCCAAGGATCTTCCCTACCCAGGGATCAAACCCACGTCTCTGGAGTCTCCTGCATTGGCAGGCAGATTCTTTTCCACTGAGCCACCTGGGAAGTCATGCATCTCCTGTAGGGCTTATTATAACACCGATTTGTGTCCACGCCCACCCTTCCTCCTTCCTCTCCCTCTGCTATTTCTTTTCCTCTTTAGTCAGTGTGGGATGGGGCATGAGATTCTCCAGTTCCCAGTAATGCTTAAGCACTCTCAGATCATACTGTGAGATGGACTGCTTTAGAGCTTAGCGCCCGCGCCTGCATACAGGTTCAGTAGCTCAATCGTGTCCAACTCTGTGACCCCATGGACTGTGGCCTGCTAGGTTCCTCTATTAGTGGAATTTTCCAGGTAAGAATGCTGGAGTGCCATTTCTTTCTCCAAGGATCTTCCCTACCCAGGGATCAAACCCACGTCTCTGGAGTCTCCTGCATTGGCAGGCAGATTCTTTTCCACTGAGCCACCTGGGAAGTCATGCATCTCCTGTAGGGCTTATTATAACACCGATTTGTGTCCACGCCCACCCTTGCTCCTTCCTCTCCCTCTGCTATTTCTTTTCCTCTTTAGTCAGTGTGGGATGGGGCATGAGATTCTCCAGTTCCCAGTAATGCTTAAGCACTCTCAGATCATACTGTGAGATGGACTGCTTTAGAGCTTAGCTAACTTATCTTAAACTTCACAGCAAATTTTTGAAGTGGTTGTAATATACAATTGACAAATCTGAATCCGAGTCTCTTTTGTCCTCTAAATTGTTGAAATCTTGTACCCTAAACCGTACAAACCCTGTCCCCTAGCTAAATAAACCTTTAAACCATACATTTACTTCTTCCCTTCCCCACCTCAGATATTCAAGCCACCTTCCCTTACCTTGACCCAATCAAGCACTCCGAGCCTAATTCAGAGTTACTGTCACTGTTTAAAAGTTTAAGGCTGTAATTAAAATATGACGGTATGGACAAAGAGCAAATGTGAGCCCGGGATTTACTCTTCTTCCGGATAGAGTGTCTCAGACCTGAATTGCAACATTTGAGGATTTGGTGTACAACATCCCCAAAACTAATCAGATCAGTAAAAGTAAAGGAAAATAAACTCTCAACCACATTCTCCTAAATTGTCTTTTACTCGTTCGTACCTAGGGCGCCTAGGACTGTTCATAGTTTACTATGTAATTTTCTGGAGTCATTAACTGTCCACAGGGTGGTGGTAAAACCCTCTGAAGGTTGCTGTTACCAAGGACTGACGCCTTGTGGTAGAAATAGAATGCTACACTTCTTATTTGTAGCGAAACTAGAAAATAATCGTTTTTAAAAGTTTTAGAAAAAACTATACATGTCTTTGTAGAACAGATTTCAAAAAATTAAGACAAGTTGCTAAATGCCTAAGAATTGTTGAATTTTAAAAACAATGATAGGTCTTAAATCGTCAAACAAAGCAATATGCTTTTATTTTTTAAGATTTGATAGAACAAAGGGCGTTCACTTTTTCATAATTTATTTTGCATGTGATGAGGGCAAGGAAGTTAATATTTTAATATAAATTGGCTAATTATAGCAAGGTCCACTTCAAACTTCCTTTTCTTTTTAATTAAAACATTTGGCATCAAGCCCCAAATACTCTTGGTTTTATAATTATACCAAAAATTTTATTTCCATACGTCTGAAAAATTTTTTGTTCAGTTTTTAAATGTACTGAATAAATGTAGTACGTTTCAAAGTAAAATGATTGAAAATGTGAAGTTGTTTACTAATTTATTTGTATAGTTATAAAGGCAACACTATCCTGGGTTAAAAAAACATAGTATTAAAGAACTTTGAGTTATTAGGAGTTAATATTACAGACAAAGTTTCTGCAATTTTTCAGACATATGTTCTGTGACTTGGGTATGAGATGAAGGAAAAGATTTTTTTCTTTTTTGAGAAATACAAGGCCAAACCGTCTGAAGATGCTCTGAGTCAGCACATGTTTTTAAAAATCACTATGACTTGTGGAAAACAATGCTATGCTATACAAAAGTTGAAAAGCAGTTAGTTTTGGTATGACTTGTACGAACTAGAGGATTTTAATATAGGAATTCAACTGTAAGTTACTAACCAATTTGGATCATTCAGAATATTTTGTAATAAGCTTAAACTCTAGCAAGAAAGGTGCTTAGGTGCTTAGTCACTCAGTTGTGTCCGACTCTTTGCGACCCCATGAACAGTAGCCCACCAGGCTCCTCTGTCCATGGGATTCTCCAGGCAAGAATACTGGAGTGGTTTGCCATTTCCTTCTCCAGACTAGCAAGAAAGCATATTAACAAAAGGGCTCTTTGATAGGGGATTCTCCAGGTAGGAATACTGGAGTGGGTTGCCATGCCATCCTCCAGGGTACTGTCTGAACCCAGGGATCAAACCCAGCTCTCGCTCGTTGCAGGCAGATTCTTTACTGTTTGAGCCACTAAAAGCATATTAACAAAATGGCTCTTTGATAGGGGATTCTCCAGGTAGGAATACTGGAGTGGGTTGCCATGCCATCCTCCAGGGTACTGTCTGAACCCAGGGATCAAACCCAGCTCTCGCTCGTTGCAGGCAGATTCTTTACTGTTTGAGCCACTAGGGAAGCCCAAGAATACTGGAGTGGGTAGCCTATCCCTTCTGCAGGGGAACTTCCCGGCCCAGGAATCCAGCTGGTGTCTCCTGCATTGCAGACGGATTTTTTTTTTTACCAGCTGAACTGCCAGGGAAGCCCTCTTCAATTGAACATAGGGTCAAATATTAAATTAGTGATTTCACAGTAACATGTCAGGGGGAAAATGTAATAATTTAGAATCCAAAAGTACTTTTACTTTGGAACTGCCATTCAAGAAGTAAATGGAGTGCAGTCATGATAGATAAAATAAAAATGATAATGCTGTTAAAGTTAATCACAATGATCAATAGGTGGTAAACTGTAAGTAGATGATAAGAACTGTATTTAATTTCTTTCCTTTGGAAATCAAACTAACTCCTAAGGGTGAAATAATTCAAATAATGATAACAGTATTTCCAAGTGTATCTCTTACTTTGTAAGAATGGTCAGATTTGTTTTAAGGAAATGGCAACCCACTCCAGTATTCTTGGCCTGGAGAATCCCAGGGACGGAGAACTTGATGGGCTGCCGTCTATGGTGTCTCACAGAGTTGGACACGACTGAAGCGACTTAGCAGCAATGCAAAAATTACCTAATGTTCATGGAGAACTATTTTGTCAGAATGATTGTTTTAGCTCAGACATGGTAAAGCTCCACTGGCCTAATTTTCAGATTCTACTAGTCTCATATGATAAATTCTCTTTACAAGTTCAAAATCTATTGGTAGAATAATGCTCAAAGTATGTGGTCAGTAGTCTCCAGTGTTTGTATGTGAAAGTGGTTTGGGGCAGAAAGAATCCACCCCTGGGACTGGAGCTTTTTAAAAAATACTTCCATGTATTTCCTCCCCAACTCAAGCGCTTTATTGCTTATTCACCAGCACAGTTAACAGTCAGACATCTGTTTGAGAGGGATTTTAAGAATAGGTGGTTTTTTCCAAGGCTTACAGATCCATTTCTGTCTGAATAGTGCTTGATGATGCTCACAATTTCATGACAAAAAACAGTGTGTGGGGCGAGGGTGTTTCTCTGACAGTCTGGCGGTTAGGACTCCTTGCTCTCACTGCTGAGGGCTTGGATTCAGTCCTTGCTGGGGAACTAGAATCCCACAAGATGTGTGGCCAAAAAACAAAACCAAGCAACCCACCAAAGCATCATTCTCTTTATTTATTTATTTTTTGTGTCCTGTTGACTACGCCAAAGCCTGTGACTGTGTGGATCATAATAAACTGTGGAAAATTCTGAAAGAGATGGGATCCCAGACCACATGACCTGCCTCTTGAGAAACCTGTATGCAGGTCAGGAAGCAACAGTTAGAACTGGACATGGAACTCAGACTGGTTCCAAATAGGAAAAGGAGTACGTCAAGGCTGTATATTGTCACCCTGCTTATTTAACTTCTATGCAGAGTACATCATGAGAAACGCTGGGCTGGACGAAGCACAAGCTGGAATCAAGATTGCCAAGAGAAATATCAATAACTTCAGATATGCAGATGACACCACCCTTATGGCACAAAGTGAAGAGGAACTAAAAAGCCTCTTGATGAAAGTGAAAGAGGAGAGCGAAAAAGTTGGCTTAAAGGTCAACATTCAGAAAATGAAGATCATGGGAAATAGATGGGGAAAGAGTGGAAAAAGTGTTAGACTTTATTTTTTTGGGCTCCAAAATCACTGCAGATGTTGATTGCAGCCATGAAATTAAAAGACGCTTACTCCTTGGAAGGAAAGTTATGACCAACCTAGATAGTATATTCAAAAGCAGAGACATTACTTCGCCAACAAAGGTCTGTCTAGTCAAGGCTATGGTTTTTCCAGTAGTTATGTATGGATGTGAGAGTTGGACTATGAAGAAATCTGAACGCTGAAGAATTGATGCTTTTGAACTGTGGTGTTGGAGAAGACTCTTGAGAGTCCCTTGGACTGCAAGGAGATCCAACCAGTCCATCCTAAAGGAGATCAGTCCTGGGTGTTCATTGGAAGGACTGATGGTGGAGCTGAAACTCCAATACTTTGGCCACCTCATGTGAAGAGTTGACTCATTGGAAAAGACTCTGATGCTGGGAAGGATTGGGGGCAGGAGGAGAAGGGGATGAGAGAGGATGAGATGGCTGGATGACATCACCGACTCAATGGACATGAGTTTGGGTAAACTGCAGGAGTTGGAGATGGACAGGGAGGCCTGGCGTGCTGTGATTCATGGAGTTGCAAAGAGTTGGACACGACTGAGCGACTGAACTGAACTGAACTGATTGTCTTTAAATATGCTGTGATCTGTGAAAAGGTACCTGCAAATGCCATCACATTAAGCCTCACCAATTATTTGTATCCTATCATCATTGAATATTTCTGCACCTTTTTTTTTTTTTGAAGATTTTTTTTGATGTGGGCCATTCTCCGCTGAACTTGTTACAATACTGCTTCTGCTCGTGCGTTCTTTGTGGCTAAGAGACATGTGGGACCCTAGCTCTTCAATCAGGGATTGGCCCCCCTCCTCCCACTGGAAGGCAAAGTCTTACTTACTGGACCACCAGGGAAGTCCCTCAGTACTCTTTTGAAAGTACCTTCCAGCATAGAGAGTGAAATGTAAGAATACTGAAGTGGTGTGTGAAAGGGTTATACCTTAGGGATAAATGGAAGTATTGGAGTCAAGAGGACAGATTTCACCACCTTCATCATATAACTTAAACTAGGCAGTTTCTCCTTGCCCCACATCTCCGTATCACACAATACATATCAGTGAAAAAAAAATCTTCCCTAAACCACTCTCGGGGAAGGCAATGGCACCCCACCCCAGTACTCTTGCCTGGAAAATCCAATGGACGGAGGAGCCTGGTGGGCTGCAGTCCATGGGGTCGCTAACAGTCGGACAGACTGAGTGACTTCACTTTCACTTTTCTCTTTCATGCATTGGAGAAGGAAATGGCAACCCACTCCAGTATTCTTGCCTGGAGAATCCCAGGGATGGGGGAGCCCGGTGGGCTGCCGTCTATGGGGTCACACAGAGTCGGACACGACTGCAGTGACTTAGCAGCAGCAGCAGCAAACCACTCTATCTTGGTCCCCTTTGTTATAGTAGCTTAGCTCTTACCTGAGCTTGTTAGATATTATATTATAGCATTTTTAAGAATTAGTCTGTATTGGAGATTTTTATACGTGTTTCTGTTACCTTCATTAAGTTGTGAGCTTTAAGAGAAAAGAAATCTTGCCATTTTTATCTCTGTATCTCTTGTAACTTGGAGATTGGTGGAACAGACTTGTAAATGTTTGTGGAATGTGATTTTATGCCAGAATAATATGATATATGTACACTAAATATGTATGTAATATGTATTATGTATATACTATATTATAATGTAATATATATAGTTTTATATACAATTATATAATAATTGTATATAATATATAACATAACATTACATATATAATATAATGTGTATATAATATACATATATATATCTCCTTTAACCGTTCACCCACTGATTGACACTTAGGTTGGTTGTTTCCTTGTCTGGCTATTATGAATAATGATGCAGTGACCGTGGAAGTCCAGATATCTTTTTGGAATAGTGATTTCATTTGTTTCAAACATATACCCAGAAATGGAATTGCTGGGTTGTATGGTGGTTCTATTATTATTATTTACTGTTTTTCCATAGTGGCTATACCAATTTACATTCCCACTAATAATGTTTAAGGATTCCCTCTTTTCCATATCCTTGCCAGCTGGGAGTTTTTTTCTTACTCCAAATTTAATCTTTTGTCAGTTCGACTATGAAGTAATTTTGGGTAAACCATACAGAAGACTATTTGAAATGCAGATTTATATCCAGCAAATAGTGAAAAAAGTGAAAGTGTTAGTCGCTCAGTAGTGTCCAACTCTTTGTGACCCCATGGACTGTAGGCCGCCAGGCTCCTCTGTCCATGAAATTCTCCAGGCAAGAACACTGGAGTGGGTAGCGATTCCCTTCTCCAGGGATCTTCCTGACTCAGGGTTTGAACCTGTGCCTCCTGCACTGCAGGTGGACACTTACTGTCTGAGTCACCAGGGAAGCTAATGGCAAATCTCACTTTATTATCTTGAGATATTAGCTGATGATACTATATATGTGTATAATATAATAAATTTAACTATGGACAGAGGTTTGTGACATTGTACAGGAGACAGGGATCAAGACCATTCCCAAGAAAAAGAAATGCAAAAAAGCAAAATGGCTGTCTGAGGAGGCCTTACAAATAGCTGTGAAAAGAAGTAAAAAGCAAAGAAGAAAAGGAAGGATACATCCATATGAATGCAGAGTTCCAAAGAATAGCAAGGAAAGATAAGAAAACCTTCCTTAGTTATCGGTGCAAAGAAATAGAGGAAAACAATAGAATGGGAAAGACTAGAGATCTCTTCAAGAAAATTAGAGCTACCGAGGGAACATTTCATCTCGAAGATGGGCTCAATAAAAGACAGGAATGGTATGGACCTAACAGAAGCAGAAGATATTAAGCTGTGGCAAGGATACACAGAACTATACAAAAAAGATCTTCACGACCCAGATAATCATGATGGTGTGATGACTCAACTAGATCCAGACATCCTGGAATGTGAAGTCAAGTGGGCCTTAGAAGGCAATACTACAAACACAGCTAGTGGAGATGATGGAATTCCAGTTGAGCTATTTCAAATCCTAAAAGATGATGCTGTGAAAGTGCTGCACTCAATATGCCAGCAAATTTGGAAAACTCAGCAGTGGCCACAGGATTGGAAAAGGTCAGTTTTCATTCCAATCCCAAAGAAAGGCAATGCCAAAGAATGCTCAAAGTACCACACAGTTGCACTCATCTCATATGTTAGTAGAGTTATGCCCCAAATTCTCCAAGCCAGGCTTCAGCAATCCATGAACTGTGAACTTCTGGACGTTCAAGCTGGTTATAGAAAAGGCAGAGGAACCAGAGATCAAATTGCCAACATCTGCTGGATCATGGAAAAAGCAAGAGAGTTCCAGAAAAACATCTATTTCTGCTTTATTGACTATGCCAAAGCCTTTGACTGTGTGGATCACAATAAACTGTGGAAAATTCTGAAAGAGATGGGAATACCAGACCACCTGACCTGCCTCTTGAGAAATCTGTATGCAGGTCAGGAAGCAACAGTTAGAACTGGACATGGAACTGCAGACTGGTTCCAAATAGGAAAAGGAGTACATCAAGGCTGTATATTGTCACCCTGCTTATTTAACTTCTATGCAGAGTACATCATGAGAAACGCTGGGCTGGATGCAGCATGAGCTGGAATCAAGATTGCTGGGAGAAATATCAATAACCTCAGATATGCAGATGACACCATCCTTATGGAAGAAAGCGAAGAAGAATTAAAGAAACTCTTGATGAGAGTGAAAGAGGAGAGTGAAAAAGCTTGCTTAAAGCTCAACATTCAGATAACAAAGATTATGACATCTGGTCCCATCACTTCATGGCAAATAGATGGGGAAACAGTGGAAACAGTTACAGACTTTATTGTTTGGGGCTCCAAAATCACTGCCAATGGTGACTGCAACCATGAAATTAAAAGACACTTACTCCTTGGGAGAAAAGTTATGACCAACCTGGATAACATATTCAAAAGCAGAGACATTACTTTGCCAACAAAGGTCCATTTAGTCAAGGCTATAGTATTTCCAGTGGTCATGTATGGATGTGAGAGTTGGACTGTGAAGAAAGCTGAGCGCCGAAGAACTGGTGCTTTTGAACTGTGGTGCTGGAGAAGAGTCCCTTGGACTGCAAGGAGATCCAACCAGTCCATCCTGAGGGAACTCAGTCCTGGATGTTCACTGGAAGGACTGATGGTGAAGCTGAAACTCCAGTACTTTGGCCACCTCATGTGAAGAGTTGACTCACTGGAAAAGACCCTGATGCTGGGAGGGATTGAGGGCAGGAGGAGAAGGGGACGACAGAGAATGAGATGGCTGGATGGCATCACGGACTCGATGGACATGAGTTAGAGTGAACTGCAGAAGTTGGCAATGGACAGGGAGGCCTGGCATGCTGCAGTCCATGGGGTCGCAAAGAGTCAGATACCACTGAGCGACTGAATTGAACTGAAACTGACGTATATATGTGCTGTGTTGGGGATGTATACGTGAACAGGGTATGTGGTCCATAGTTGCAGAGACCTTCGTTGTGGGGAAAGAAGAACATGGAAAAGTTCAGTAGGAAGACCAGGACACTCATCTACTTCTTCCCCTGAGCTCTCCTTACAGTGTATTCAGCTTTCCCTGCTAAACTGGAAACTGCTGAGGGCAGGGATCGCTTCTTTCTATTTGACTCCTCAACTAAGTAGGAGCATAGTATATAGTGAAAAACTGATAAACACTTGCTGAATGAAGAGTATCCGGGGAGAATTTAAGGAGGGGCAAGTGATCCACAGTGTCAAGTATTACAAAAAAAAAGTCAAATGAGATAAGAAATAAAAAAGTCTGTGGAGCACATGAAAAAATGCTCCACATCACTTATCATCAGGGAAATGCAAATCAAAAGCACAGTGAGATACCACCTCACATCTGTCAGAATGCCTCTCGTCAAGTGGACAACAAATAATAAATGTTGGCAGGGATGTATAGAAAAGGGAACCCTAGTACACTGTCAAAATGTAAATTTGGTGCAGCCACTGTATAAAACAGTATGAAGGGGCCTCAAAAAATTAAAACGATTGTATTATGCAGCAGCCCCGCCTCTGTGTATATTACTGAAGAGAGCAAACACATTGATTGGAAAAGACATGCACCCTGATGTTCAATAGACAAGATGTCGAAGTAACCTAAGGATTTATCACGAAAGAATGATGCTAGGTGCTGGAGAAAAGTGAAAGGAGATGATGAAAACCAGAAACATGGTGGAAAGATTCTCTGAGAAGAAACGGGGCCACCTCCTTCTGAGGGCTTGGAAGGAAGATGAAGAAGGAGAGTTTCCATGTACATAGCCTTGTGGGCGGGGAAGGCAGTGGCACCCCACCCCAGTACTCTTGCCTGGAAAATCCAATGGATGGAGGAGCCTGGTGGGCTGCAGTCCATGGGGTCGCTAACAGTCGGACAGACTGAGCGACTTCACTTTCACTTTTCTCTTTCATGCATTGGAGAAGGCAATGGCAACCCACTCCAGTATTCTTGCCTGGAGAATCCCAGGGATGGGGGAGCCTGGTGGGCTGCCGTCTATGGGGTCACACAGAGTTGGACACGACTGAGGTGACTTAGCAGCAGCAGCAGCAGCGTTGTGGGCAGAGGTGAAGGATTGTAAGTGAGCTTATGCCTGATGGGGGTCAAGACCAGCTGAAGTGATGGAGGCAGGGACTTTGAAACTGCAGAAATTGAGGGCCTGTTTCGTACCTTCAAAGAGTACAGTATTTATTTAGGAGAAATTGGGACATGATATACGAATGATCTAGTTCACTGGAGAAAAAAATGCAAAGTCACTCAGAACCAAATCCTGAGTAATGAAATTAGGACTGGGGTACTTAAAATTCATAGAAACAGTGGGCCAGTGATTTGGGATTCGGTTGATGAGAGGAGGTACAATGGAAGAAGGACCGTTTTGAACTTGGCCTCAGAAGAGGGAATAATTTTCCTCTGGGGAAAACAAAGGGAAAGATTTTGTCTTCTTTCCAAAAAAGAAGTAGCATATGTGGATTAAACTGTGCTTTGGTCTAGCGACATGCTGATGCCCTGGAATTAGCTTTATAAATATAGTAGCCTTCCTCCCCTCAACTTACTGCTTGTTTGAGTTAAACAGAATTTCTAACATGGTGTATTGGGCGTAATTCCTTAGTACTCCCTCAAGATATCTCCTCCGTGAGCTTCTGAAGGTGGTAGCCATCTTCAGATCTCTAGCCCTTAGCCTGGCCTAGAGGAGCTGGAGCTCAAAAAAAAATGTGTTGAATCAAATTTTCCCACCCAACTCTTAGAGTAGCCTGCCCTTAGTCTTGCTTTTGCGTTCTGGTGAGTTTCCCTCCAAAACGTTCATTTCTGTCTACACACCTCCATCCAACTCTTTTCCGATCCTGTTTAGTCAGTTGTGTATCACGCCTCTCTCTCAATTGATTGACAGGTGCAGAATTCTTAAGGGCGTAACTTGAGCTGCACAGGGAGAGTAAGTTTAGTTGGGATAATTCAATAAAAGACACGCAGGTGGGTTTGTGGATGATAGAGTGAGATTTATGCGCTGTTTGCATCTGAAACAGGATAGAGTTCTTCCAATCAAGGAAGCTACTCATCTTTTCAATATTTAAGGGGGAGGGCTTTGCAAAGGTCAGACTTCGTAGCTTCTGAGGTTGGAATCAGTGTTGGGCTGCTATGCTATATGGCCACAAGGTGGCGCCAGAGCCCTGTGCAGTAAAAATGAACTTGCTCAGGAGTCTGGGGTGCTGCTGTTTTAAGGACTTTCTCAAAATCACTGGAAAGATTTTTGTATGTACAGTCTCACTTTTGTATGTGTTCATCTTTCTATCTTCATCATCTATGCATTTACTTATGTGTATATATATGTCCTTGTATCCTTATATAATAATATTTGTTTTAATCTATATTTATATTTGTATCTAAAATTTACTGTTTACAGTTTCAAGCATTTCACATAAATTGTCTTTTCTTTCTTGAGCTATAATTGTCATATAACATTATATTAGTTTCAGGTTTACAACATAATTATTTGATATTTTTATATATTGAAAAATGATCACAAGTCTAGTTAACATCTGTCGCCAAGTATGGTTATGAATTTTTTTTTCTTGTGATAAGGACTTTAAAAATCTACTCTCTAGCAACTTTTAAATACAATAGTGTGTAAGTTCCTCAGTCATGTCTGACTCTCTGTGACCTCATGGACTGTAGCTCTCCAGGCTCCTCTGTCCATAGAATTTCCCAGACAAGAATACTAGAATGGGTAGCCATTCCCTTCTGCAGGGAATCTTCTCAACCCAGGGACAGGATCCAAGTGTCCTGCATTGCAGGCAGATTCTTTACTGTCTGAGCCATCAGGGAAGCCCTCAAATATACAATACAATATTTTAAACTACAGTCACCATGTTATACATTATGCTCCCATGGGTTATGTATTTCGTAACTGGAAGTTTTTTTTTTTTTCTTTTAGCCCCCTTCACTCATATCAGTTACTTCCTGTCTACCCACCTCTGGCAACCACCAGTCTAACTTCTTTATCTATCAGCTTGTTTTTTTGTTTTGTGGGCTTTTTTTCCCCTTAGATTCCACATGTAAAGAAGATCATTTAGTATTTGTCTTTGTCGGTCTGACAGATTTCATTTAGCATAATGGCCTCAGTGTAATCCATGTCACAAGTGACAAGGTTTCATTCTTTTTTATGGCTGAGTAATATTCCATTTATATACATGCACACACACACACACACACACACATATTTCAGATTTTCTTTACGCATTCTTCTATCAGTCAACATAGGTTGTTTCTGTATCTTTGCTGTTGTATACAATGCCACAGTGAAGATGGGGGTGCACATATCTTTCCAAATTAGTGTTTTCATTTTCTTCAGATAAATACCTAGAAGTGGAATTGCTGGATTATATAGTGGTTTTATTATAAATTTTTTATGAGGAACCGCCATACTTTTTCCCGTAGTAGTTCCACCTATTTATATTTCCACCAACAGTTTACTGGGACTCCCTTTTCTCCACATCCTCACCAACACTTATTTTTCATTTTTTGATAATAGCCATTCTACCCAGTGTGAGGTGGTATAAATTATCTTATTCAATCTTTATAAAAACCCTTGAAAACAGGTACTTTTATAATTTTACACGAGGAAATTGGGGCTTAGGAAGGAAAATCTGCTCAGGGACCCCAAACCCTTTCACTCTTTACAATCTAATGCTTCTCATAGTTTAGCCTTCACAGCATCTTTGTGAGTAAAATATATGCATAGAGAAATAAGAGTAAAGTGAATTAAGTATAAGGGGAATAAAGATCCTGTGACCAACATGTTTGTCTCTGGTTCCCGACCCATAGTTATTAGTTTTCATGAGTGTGAAGATCTTGTCCTTGTTCATGGTGGATATATCACATCCAAACTCCCGATGCAGCAGCTGATATCTGTGAGTTACTGGAGTAAAGCAGCTTGAGTGATCACTCCCTTCCCAAAGCAACTTTTACAGCCCCACTTTAACCTCAGGCGTTACATAAGGGATTGGCTTAATCTTGAACAGCAGTTGTGAGCTGAGACATTGTGAGATCCTTCATTTGGTCCTTTTACTCTCATCACCATGGCCAAGGACTCCATTCAGTGTGTTTAATGGTTGTTCCATCATACACCCTAGAATATAACAGTCATAAGTAGAGGGAAGCAAAGACTATCTTTCTNTTAATCTTGAACAGCAGTTGTGAGCTGAGACATTGTGAGATCCTTCATTTGGTCCTTTTACTCTCATCACCATGGCCAAGGACTCCATTCAGTGTGTTTAATGGTTGTTCCATCATACACCCTAGAATATAACAGTCATAAGTAGAGGGAAGCAAAGACTATCTTTCTAAGTCTCAGGCTCATGATCTGTAAAATGAGAAAACAGTTTTACCTCTTTCATGAGGCAGTTGTCAGGATTAAATGAGATAATGAATGTCAAGTATTTGGCACACTGAACATTACTCTTACTGTTGGAGGATAATGGATGGTAGTGTTGAATGAAGGCAGGGACCTGGCAGAAGAAGAGAAAGGACAACTAAAAGGAAGGAAGACAAGACTTATTGCAGGACTGAGTGGTAGAGGAGGGGGGTCTTTTAGTTGCAAACAGAGACTGAACAGTCTGTTAGTTCTTCAATCCTAGTTTCCACAAGCCAGAAAGCCATAGAATTCCTGGCATGAGACTTAGAGATTATCTAATTTAACCACGTTACAGGGAAGAAAAATGAGTTGTAGGACTTATTCAGTGTTGGCCAGTGGCAGCTCCAGGACAGGAATCCAGGACTCCTGACTTTGATTCTGGTGTTACTTTGCCACTAATCACATTGCTTTAGGTTAATCAGGGTATTTGCAAGCAGGAGACTAACACAGTTCTTATCTGTATTATATGAACTTTAGAGCCTTGAGTTGCTGAAATACAATATGGAATTGAGGGAGGGCCCAGAAAAACATCTACTTCTGCTTTATTGACTATGCCAAAGCCTTTGACTGTGTGGATCACAATAAACTGTGGAAAATTTTGAAAGGATGGGAATACCAGACCACCTGATCTGCCTCTTGAGAAACCTATATGCAGGTCAGGAAGCAACAGTTAGAACTGGACATGGAACAACAGACTGGTTCCAAATAGGAAAAGGAGTACGACAAGGCTGTATATTGTCACCCTACTTATTTAACTTATATGCAGAGTACATCATGAGAAACGCTGGAATGGAAGAAACACAAGTTGGAATCAAGATTGCCACGAGAAATATCAATAACCTCAGATATGCTGATGACACCACCCTTATGGCAGAAAGTGAAGAAGAACTAAAAGGACTCTTGATGAAAATGAAAGAGGAGAGTGAAAAAGTTGGCTTAAAGCTCAACATTCAGAAAATGAAGATCATGGCATCTGGTCCCATCACTTCATGGGAAATAGATGGGGAAACAGTGGAAACAGTGTCAGACTTTATTTTTTGGGGGCTCCAAAATCCCTGCAGATGGTGATTGCAGCCATGAAATTAAAAGACGCTTATTCCTTGGAAGAAAAGTTATGACCAAC
>SJYX01020872.1:324461-345480 GCA_006410675.1 Oreotragus oreotragus
GGGCAAGAGGAGAAGGGGACGACAGAGGATGAGATGGCTGGATGGCATCATGGACTTGATGGACGTGAGTCTGAGTTGGTGATGGACAGGGATGCCTGGCGTGCTGCAATTCATGGGGTCACAAAGAGTGGGACACGACTGAGTGACTGAACTGAACTGAAGGTATTATAACTTTAAATCAAAAGGACAACTTACATGGACTTTTAGTTCTCGGCACAGTATTTTCAAGTTCATGGTGCACTCAATACCTCTCTTCCTAGGAAGGCTGCCTGTAATGTGATTTTTCCCCATTACGAGAGAACTATGGCTCTTTTTGTGTGTGACCTCTTCAAAATGCTTTTTATTATCTTTACTTTTTATATAACCTTATAGAGACTTATTTGTCAGTAAGCTCCTAAATATGAATAGTAGTAAGTTGATTTTATGGGCTAACATATTTTGAATAGAGTTATGCTTTCTGAGCTTTCGCTAGGAAAAAATCTTACTTTTGTAGGAATGCATCTGTCTTTTATACACATGGCTACTGGACAAAAGAAAGTATAAAGTAGTCCATTGGATGGTTTCTAAACTTTTAGAGGCTGCGGAAATGGAAGGATATTTTCCTTTAGTCTCAGACATAGAGAGAGTTTACCAGTTTCTTGGTTCATTTTTAATGCTGCTAATGAGCTTGTTCATTTTGCTATTCAAATAAATATTCAGTTCAGTTCAGTTCAGTTGCTCAGTTGTGTCTGACTCTGCAGCCTCATGAACTGCAGCACACCAGGCCTCCCTGTCCATTGCCAACTCCTGGAGTTTTCTCAAACTCATGTCCATTGAGTTGGTGATGTCATCCAACCATCTCATCTTCTGTCGTCCCCTTCTCCTCCTGCCTTCAATCTTTCACAGCATCAGGGTCTTTTCAAATGAGTCAATTCTTTACATCAGGTAGCCAAAGTATTGGAGTTTCAGCTTCAGCATCAGTCCTTCCAATGAATATTCAGGACTGATTTCCTTTAGGATGGACTGGTTAGATCTCCTTGCAGTCCAAGGGACTCTCAATATTTTAAAAGCGATTGTCCCATAAAGATAAAAATTATCCCTTTCCTCCCATTCTCATATATGCATATCAATATGGATGAAGATAGCAATCGGAACTATGACAATGTTATTTTGAAGCATTATATTTCTTGTGGCTTCTAATGACAAAAGTGCTTATTTATTGAATGAAACATGGAAGTTTTAGAATAAACTAAGAATGAATGGCATCCTTTGGTTCTAGAAAATTTTCCCCACTCTTTGCTGATGGTCGCCTTCTGGCTGTTTTCTTTGTTTTCCTTTCATAGTTCTGTGAAGACCTAGACTTTTCGTTGTTTGATCTTACGACTCTACTATTCCTGAGGGTCTTGGAATCCTCTTATTGGGATCTCTGAATCTGGCGAGGGAGGGTCACCTTGGGGGATTTTAATGGGCCAAACCTAGAGCTGGGACATATCATTACATTCATATTTTATTGGTCAAACTCTGTTATAGACCATCACACCTAAATGGAAGGCAAGTTGGGAAAATGTAGTCTAGCTTGTGCCTGGGAAGGTTTTGTGAACATTCAGGAGTTTTATGATTGCTTGTTCTGTTGGTACTTAGGATCTGTCTCATATTCCTCCCATGTGTAGAACACGTCATCCAAGGCAGACAACCTATCTGATTGCTGCATCCAGTTCCAAGTCTGAGATTTCTGGGTAGTATGCAGGCCCTTTCTGAGGGCTGGATGTGACAGCTTCTAAGCTGTAGATATATGACCAGGGAAGGAAACTTATCTTTCCCTTCCCACTTAGTGATGGTGGAGCAGGCACAGGATAAAGAAAGAAAACTCTACTGGGAAAAGAAAAGGATGGGATACATGGCAATCTCTGGTTCATAGATTCTGAAATTCTATAAAACAAGCGTTCTTAAGGGTTTCTAACCTGAGGTGGAAGAAGTTCTTTCCTTGGCCCTGATTCTGCTTTCAGAGAGGAATTTCCTTGATCACTGTTCCACACAGTCCTTGGGTTTCCTTTTGGGGAGTTCTCATCTATTACCCTTTATATTCACATCAGATACAAACTTTGGTGAGAATGCCTTTTCTGGGAGTTTTTGTAGCTTCCGCTGTCCCTTCCTTCCTGAGGGGTTGTGATATAACTTTTCCAAAAGAGGCATCTTTAAACCATCCTCCTGATTTCTTTGGTAGTTCCACCAAAATTCTGACAGTTTTTAATCTATTCACTTTCGGTAAGTTCCATATGCTGGTTACCAAGCAGATAGATTTTGCCTATATATAATTCTTAAGCTTTCCCTGTCTTCACTCATATCTCTCAACTGGAGAGTGGATGCCGTAAGTCAGGGTTTGGCTGGGAAGGTGGCACTCTTATTTTGATGCCTGTTGCAAGGCTGAGTTACTTTGCCTAGCTGAGAAGTCTCATTGGATCTTGTTGTAAGGTGTCTAAACACCTTCTCTCTTTGTATTTGGGCTTCTCTTGTGGCTCAGCTGGTAAAGAATCTGCCTGCAATGCAGGAGACCTGGGTTCGATCCCTGGGTTGGAAAGATCCTCTGGAAAAGGGAAAGGCTACCCACTCCAGTATTCTAGCCTAGAAAATTCCATGAATTCCATGGACTATGAGCCCTGTTGCTCAAGGGTTAAAGCGTCTGCCTGCAATGTGGGAGACCTGGGTTCGATCCCTGGGTTGGGAAGATCCCCTGGAGAAGGAAATGGCAACCCACTCCAGTATTCTTGCCTGGAGAATCCCATGGACGAACGAGCCTGGTGGGCTACAGTCCATGGGGTCGCAAAGAGTTGGACACGACTGAGTGAGGCTGACTGAGTGAGGCACAGTATGAGTTAGACACGGCTGAGTGACTTTCACTTTCACTTTCTCTTCATATTTGGGGAAAGGAGAAACAGATTTTCTAACCTCGTGAAGCATTTGAATTTGTTTATTCCCTTCTTTTATTGCTTGGAAACCAGACAAATTTTTGCCTGAGCTCATCTTTTCCATGTAATAAGTTGCTGAAGGCCGGCAATAGGAGACAATATAGAACACTTTCCAACCACTTCTGTTAAAGCTACAGAGTCGTAGGCAGCGGCCTGTCCTTAAGTTATCATAGACAGCAGTTTCATCAAGCATTTTGCCTGGCATTACAGGTGTCTCTAGCCTTCCAAACTCTCATGTTTGTTTACTTGAACCCCATGTCAATCTCACATATTTTAGAATTCTTTGGTTATTTTTTTGTCATAAAACTCTCCACTTCAGAGTAGTAGGTTCTAGGTAGTAGATTCTACTACTAGGTTCTAGTAGTAGGTTCTAGTAGTAAGTTCTTTATTATCCTAATAAAGAATAATTAGTTATAAAAATTCTCAAATCATAACAATTTAACACTGTAAAACTTGACACCTTGCTCACCCAAAGCTGCTTCCTGTAATTGAGTGAGGCTGGAGACTGGTCAGCTGGGCTGTGCTGCTGTCTAGACCTTTTGGTATGTGTTTAGTAGCTCGCTCGTGTCCGACTCTTTGGGACCTCATGGACTGTAGCCTGCCAGGCTCCTCTGTCCATGAGATTCTCCAGGAAAGAATACTGGAGTGGTTGCCATTCCTTTCTCCAGGAGATCTTCCCAACCCAGGGATTGAACCTGGGTCTCCTGCATTGCAGGCAGATTCTTTACCGTCTGAGCCACCAGGGAAGCTGTGGTCAAGTGGGCCCACAGGCGACGCTCTGTGACTGGGGTGGCATCATGGCTGTGCTCCCTTCCGGTGAAGCTCCGGCTCTGTCAGCCGTTGTATTGTCTGTAGGCTGGGTTCCACTGCCAGGTGATGTAGTGGGCTGGGCTCTGGGGCTGCCCAGTATCACTGTTCAGGCTCCCCGGTTCTGTGGGGCCAGAGGCTATGCCCAACGACTGAACAGAGCTGCTGGCTTGGTTTCCTGTCTGAGTGGGACTGCAGGATGGGCTGCTTCGTGGCCGCCCAGGCCAGCCCACCACATCACCTAGGCTTCATGGTCAGGTGGGACTGGAAGCTAGGCTCAGCCCTTGGGGAGAGACTGGAAATTTGCTTCCCTACCTGAGCAGGGCTGTAGAACAGGCTTCATGATAGGTGTAGCCTCTTGGCTGGGGATCCAAGTCAAGCAGAATTGCCAACCTAGCTCCCTGGCCAAATAAGGTAAATGGTTAGGCTCTGCGAATGGGCACAGTTGCTGGCTGGGTCTCTGCCCAGGGACAGCTGACTGAGGAGTGTAACCCTCCGAGATCTGAGCCCTGGTTGCTGGAAGCCCTCCTCCGCTTCTGTCTCTATCTGGTCCCCACTGGTCTAACTCTATAGATTGTCCCTGTGATCCTTGTGAGGCGAGACCCAAGTGGGCTTCCTGAGAAGTGTTCCACAATGCTGGGGCAGCTAGATACCCACCTGTGCTCTCTCTTGGCACTGGAGAGGCCACAGGCCCAGCGGGCTTCTTGGCATGGTGCTGTGCCAACCTGGGGGAGGCTGGCAGTCAAGGTAAAACTGTGCCTCTTACCCTGCTTGTGGGGCCCTTCTGTCACTGAGGGAGATTCTTCAACCTCACCCCCAGGTTCTGGGATTCTCATGATGGTGTCGAGTCCATGCATAACCGGTTGTTGGTCTTCTTGGTGAGGGGAACTGAGGCTGGAAATGATCTGTGTTGCCATCTTGATGTCACCTTCCCTGTTTCTTAAATAGACTTTCGATCGATAGACTTTAGCCTCCATTCAGTTCTGCTTCCAGTGTTATGTATTTTCACCAGTTTTGATTCTTCAGGGGATAGTATGGTATAAACTGGGCTTCCCAGGTGGCATTAGTGGTACAGAACTGGCCTGCCAAAGCAGGAGCTGTAAGAGACGTGAGTTGATCCCTAGGACAGGAAGATCCCCTGGAGAAGGGGATTGCAACCAACTCCAGTATTCTTGCCTGGAGAATCCCATGGACAGAGGAGCCTGGCAGGCTATGTCCATAGAGTCACACAGAGTTGGACACGACTGAAGTGACTTAGTACAAGCAAACACACAGTGTAAACTGGTTTGTTTTTGGCTTTCTTCAGCACTGACAGGATTTTCTTTTATCAGATCTGAAACATGATTTATAAAATATCCATTTGCTTTCTAGCTTCCAAATTTTGTTGTTATTATGCACTCTTCCATTCTTCCTGTCATTGTGGGCTTGTGATTTATAATAAATCTCTTGTGAATTCATTTTAGTAAGCCTTTAGCAGGAATAAATTCATGTGTTTCACCCACCATTTTGCTTTTTCCCATCAGCACTTTGCTTCTCATAATTTTCTTGGACGTAATTTTCTATCTTTAGGGGGAATGGTTGAATGCATTTTGATGGGTTAATAGCACAGCTATACATCCAATAAAAAGTGTGTTAACGCCTTTCCATGCAATTTCCGATGTATTATGTTAAAGAAAACCCAGAGCTGGTTGGTAGTTAAAGTAATAAGAACGGATTTTATTCAGGACAGTTGTGACAGGGGAAAAGAGACCCTGGTACAAAACTGGTTCAATTCTGAATACAACAGGAGCAAGTGGGAATTTGTAGCCAAGGGGTGCAGAGGGGAGTTGGGGGGGACAGTCAATGGATGGAAACATTGGGGCTAAGGGGGGGATTTTGGCTGAACCAACTTGACAGGATTCTTACAGAAGGCAGGCCCGAGTGATCAAATATTAAAGAGAGCAGCTGAGGAATGTGATCATATATTACAGTGATCAGAAATCAACTGTGTGGACTTGCTCTTCTAAGTGGATGGAGCAGGATTCTTGCTAAAAGTGGGCCCAATAAGACAGACCCTGAGCGACCTGGGAAGCTCCTAACCAACCTTATGTACTTTATTTTTCTCGTCTATGTAATGGGGATCATATTAGTACCTGCCCATGAGAGTATTGTGAGGATTAAATGAACTAATTCATATAAAGAACTTAGAATTCATATTATGAACTGTCATCTGCAATAAACATATTGTTCAAATTAATTTCCATAAGCCTGTGGAAAAAAAGACACTTATGTGAATATATAGGCATACTTCAGAGATACTGTGGGTTCAGTTTTTAGACCACTGAAATAAAATGAGTATCACAATAAAGCAAGTCACACAAATCTGTAGTTCCACAGTGCATGTAAAAGTTATGCCACACTGTAGTCTAAGTGTGCTATATCATTATGTCAGGAAAACCAATGAACATACATTCATTAAAAAATACTTTACTGCTAAAAGATGCTAACTATCATATGAGCCTTCAATGAGTCATTTTTTTTTTTTTTGCAATGGTGACATCAAAGATCATTCATCACAGGTTAGTAATAATAACAGTGAACAACTCTGAATTGTTTTGAAAATTACCAAAATGTGACACAGAGAATGAAATGAGCAAATGTGGTTGGAAAAATGGCACTGGTGGACTTGCTCAATTCAGGGTTTCTACGAACCTTCAATTTGTAAAAAACGCAGTGTCTGCAAGTCTCAATGAAGTGAAGTGCAATTGGGTGAGGTGCAATGTACACTTTTCATTCTTGTACAAGAGTGCTTGTAAAATTAGAGAGCAAAAAATATCATAAGAAAAAAATGTTCTTCAGGAAGTTAGGAGAGTGTGCCAGCTCCCAGAATTTTTGTCTGTTGGAAGGCTATAGAGATTAAGAATTCTTTGGTTAGATCCCATCTCACCAAAGTTTTAACTCTAGTTTACTGAGAAATATTTTTCATGAAATAGAATCTAAGATAATAAAGAAAATTAATGAGAAATGTAGAATTCCCTCCATGGCTCGATGTAAAGTAAAGCATTAGCTGCAGATTCATTTCCCTAAAGTTGTGCGAATGCAAGTAAACGAAGCGGAAAGGAAATTCCCCTGATGATGCGAGCCAGTAAAACCCACTCAATGGAGTTTGGACTTGAATTATGCACACTGACTTTTTACATTTATTTGAATGCATTTGTTAGCTGCACTACAATCTTTGCCTGTACTGAAAGGCCCGAATTATCTGCTAATATAATGCATATGAGCTAGTTCTCAGAAATCATTAAACTATGGATGGATTTTTCTCCATGATATTTTAATGTCAGAGGGTAAAATATGTTGTTTTATTTTCTTGTCTTAAGAAGTTTAATCTAGTAAGTGTGGGTCTAGATGGAGGATGGAGGGAATATTAGAAACAAACTCAATTTCCTCTTTTCTAAACTAGCTTCAAATTATCTGTGATTCTGATTCTGGGTCATTATTTAATTCAAGTGGGAAATACATTTGAATTTCTGTTCTCTGTAAAGCATTCTGTAGAGTTTAATGGAAGATTTAAAGATTCAAGAGGATTTCAAGCCCAGTTTTAGAGGCAAATTATATGTCATTATACAAGGCAGTATAAGAGCTATATTTTGTTTAATATGTATGTGTATGATTTAATTATGCAAAGAAACTTTCGGGAGTCAAATAAAATCTGTAATAGAGTCAAGACTCCACAGTATTGTAGGATCCTCCACAATGAAATTAATTTTATTCAGGAGGATTAAGAAAGATAGTTTAGCTGAGTCTTGAGGATAACTGGGATTTTGATTAATAGAACAGGGACCACATAAACAAAACTGTGCAAGTATCTGACATAATTAGTCAATGGCATAGAGTCTGTTTAGGCTTCAACATATGAAGATGGGGCCCAAAGTATGACAGATCTCTGGGATCTCAGATATTTAAAGACTTGGCCCTAGGTTTTCATATGTACCCAGTGATTAGCTAAGAGTCGCAGTCTCCAAATTATATTATTTAGAAAGCTAGTTCAGCAAAGTGTTTAGAGATAGTTCAAGGAAAATAAGGTTTCATGATTAAAGAAGTTTTGGAAATCCTAGACAATTCAAGACAATATAGACAATATTTTTTATTGCACGACTTTTCAGAGCTTTTACTATGCTAGTAAACAGAGTTAATCTTACAATATGAGTTCTTGGCTGGGCGGTTTAGGTGTTTTGGAAATATTGGTTTAGTTTGCTTTAAATTCTGACCATAATCTAAGTTCCTTTCAATCAATGACATCAAATGCTTTGTTTCTTCCTTCCTTCTTTCTTTTTCCCTCCCTACTTCCTTATCCCCTTTTTATTTAATTTTTCTCTTTCAAGAAATTTGTATTAAATTATAATTTAAAAAAACCTGTGACCACAGTGCTATGTTCATTTAAAAACAGTCTTTTGTGCCCCTTTTAAAGAAATTGATTCTAAAAATACTGATGAAAATAAGTATTCTCCTTGTTTTAAAAATACCATCCTTCTGACAGTGGAACATGGCTTCCTTTATATTCTTGATTTAACAACAGTTTTTTCTAACTGGGGAAGGATAGCTTTATGTATCGGAGAAGGCACTGGCACCCCACTCCAGTACTCTTGCCTGGAAAATCCCACAGACGGAAGGGCCTGTGGGCTGCAGTCCGTGGGGTCTCTAAGAGTCGGACACGACTGAGCGACTTCACTTCCACTTTTCACTTTTGTGCACTGGGGAAGGAAATGGCAACCCACTCCAGTGGTCTTGCCTGGAGAATCCCAGGGGGTCGCACAGAGTCGAACACGACTGAAGCGACTTAGCAGCAGTAGCAGCTTTATGTATATATACACATAAAAGTTTTAACCTTGAATGCAGTTTCTGAGTAATGAGGAAAAAAAGGGGATAATTGTCTACCAGCCACATCAGCTGAATCCCTCCTTCTGCAGGTCAATGGGTGATATTGCACAAACACTCTAAAAATAGTTTTTTTAGTTGCTGTCAGCCTTGCTACGCGCCTTGTACTGAAAATTAAATATTTTTCTCATTGTCATTCAACTCATGTAATAGGAAGAGCTAGAATTAGAACTCAGGAATTTTTGATTTCAAAACCACCACGTTTTGTTGCCTGCTGCTATGCAAATTAGAACTTCTCAATAAAATCACCAAAGGAAGGCTAGCCCCCTTTATGTTTCTTCTGATAAACTGCACAATCCAGGAACAACAAGGCAGATTCCCGTTCAGCATTTTATAGTCATTTTTTTTTTTTTTTTGTAGTGGTGGCAATTAACATACAGACAATTAACAAGCAAGTACAAAACATTGAAAGAAAACAAAGTAGTGAAAAATATTGTAAATAAATCAATCACACTTTTGAGATCAATAATAATGAAATCATTTTGTATATAAATGGCAGAGATATAAACATCATAAACTTTTGTAATTTGCCCCCTCAAAATGTCTCTTTGGCATATAGATTATTTTAAGGTTAAAACAATTAAGGCTCAAAAGACTCAGGGAGAAATTTTAGCCTTTCCCCTAGCTGTGTACAGAATGAAGACAGAGGCCCTATTCCAGGAAGGGAGCCATGACCAAGATGAATGGCTGAAGTATGAACTAGGCGTGGAGACAGGGAGGAATTTAGGTAAGTCTATCTGTTGGAACTCCTGTGTCCCATTGTCTCACTGTGGCCCAGCAAACATTTGTTTACTGAATATTTGCTTTTCCCTCTCTATGTCAGTTACCTTCCTCCCCTTTGAAGTCCCAGACCACCACCCTCAACATCCTTTTTTGTCTTTAGCTAAAGGTATTTAAGATAAAGTTTTTGGAGAAGGCGATGGCACCCCACTCCAGTACTCTTGCCTGGAAAATCCCATGGACGGAGGAGCCTGGTGGGCTGCAGTCGATGGGGTCGCTAACAGTCGGACAGACTGAGCGACTTCACTTTCACTTTTCTCTTTCATGCATTGGAGAAGGAAATGGCAACCCACTCCAGTGTTCTTGCCTGGAGAATCCCAGGGATGGGGGAGCCTGGTGGGCTGCCGTCTCTGGGGTTGCACAGAGTTGGACACGACTGAAGTGACTTAGCAGCAGCAGCAAGGTGAAGTTTTCAGCTATTTTGATGAGTTGAGTTTTTCCTGAGTCTCTCCCACGTGTTCATGTTATTAAACTTTTTGATTTTTCTCATTACTCTCATGTCAGTTTAATTCTTAGACCAGCCAGAATAACCTAGAAAGGGTGAAGGAAAATTTCTTCCCGACACCAGGTGGCACTAGTGATAATAAACCTAGCAGGCAATGCAGGCGATATGAAAGTTCCTGGAAGAAGAGCCCCTGGCAACCCACTCCAGTACTCTTGCCTGGAGAATCCCATGGACAGAGGAGCCTGGCAGGCTGCAGTCCATAGGCTGGCAGAATCGGACACAACTGAAGTGACTTAACATGCAGCATACACTTTCAATTTCACATTTAGATACCCCCACCCCAAAATCCTTTTCAGATTAATATATCCTGCAAAAAATTTAGGGGGGTGAATTATTGATGGTGACTAATTTAAAGACATTATTTAATATAGAGAGCATTATGAAATTCAGAAGATGTTTTCAGAAATGAATATTGTACAGTTCTAATTGGAGAGTTCTAATTTGGAGAAGGAAATGGCAACCCACTCCAGTATTCTTGCCTGGAGAATCCCAGGGATGGGGGAGCCTGGTGGAATGCCGTCTATGGGGTCACACAGAGTCGGACACGACTGAAGTGACTTAGCAGCAGCAGCAGAGTTTTAATTAAGTATAAAATAACAAAATTAGAAATGAGTAACATGCATTTGTGAGAGGAAAATAACACACAAGATATAAAGTAGTATAACACAGAAGAAAAATCTTTAACTGGAGCACTGTTAATCCTCTTTGATGAAAATTCAGTGGAGACCAGTGAGACTCCTGAATGCACACTCCTCAAACTGTACCAAGACTGGAAGTGTAGAGAATCAGCTGACATGTGAAATTGGTTTTTAAAAAATGTGAAGATGCTTGAGGTTGACATTTGTTAAAAGCTATTCCACTAAAATGGTATAATTTTTAATAAATACATAAGAAACCAAAATGTCAAAAGATGAATCAATCTTCTCTTTTGTACCTGTGCTATTCTCACCCCCACTGCGACTCTTTCATTTGGAAATTATTCACAACAAAAGGACAAGTCTCTCATTTTTGTGGCCATGAGAGGATAAGGGAGATGCTATTTGAATTGTAAAAGTCCTTTTTCAAAATGCTTACTTTGTAGTAAAAATGGCACTTTAATCTGAAGAACGATTCTTTTTCACTTTTGCTACCTAATATACTACACAATTTCAATTGATCATCTGTAATACTTTAATTGAATATGAAATAAATCTCCCTCTTCTCCATTAAGCTATTTAACTTTAATTTTCATAATGAAATAGAGTAAGAAAGGTCAAGGCCTCCCCTCCGAAGACCCAAGTGAAAAATCTCATTCATCTTCTAAGCAAAACTGTCTTTCACAAAACATCAGGTTGCATAGTTGCTCAAGGAAACAGGTTCTAGGAGGCAGTGTAGGACCTAAGGCCCTTTGGAAAGGATTTCCAAGAAGTAAATATTTTTCACTCTGACTCATGTATTTCCCTTATCTCTCTCTCTGGAAAATACCGACCCTCCAGTCCCTAAGGTGACAGTTTGCTGCTGGGCTGTAGGGTTATAGAATCTTACCTTTTGGTCTTAAAGCATACCAGACATATATGAGGAGAGGTAGTAGGGGAGAAAAAAGAACTTTCCCTCTACCCTTCTAGATACTTGGCTGAGACCTTCCCCTGACCCCTGTAATAAGAGAGAGATTAACAGGAGAAAAAGCACAGACATCCTCCTTCACAGAAAGGAAAAGTAAAGTGAAAGTCACTCAGTCGTTTCCAACTCTTTGGGACCCCATGGACTATACAGTCCATGGACGTCTCCAGGTCAGAATACTGGGGTAGGTAACCTTTCTCTTCTCTAGGAGATCTTCCAAACCCAGGGCTCGAACCCAGGTTTCCCACATTGCAGGCGGATTCTTTGCCAGCTGAGTCACATGGGAAGCCCTCATACAAAGGAGATTCCCAGGAAAACCAAACTGGCCCAAGCCATCACCTTAAAATAACATTTCCAGCTAAAAACAAAAGATATTGTGGGGAGAGCCACGTTTTCAGACGAAGCACAGTAAACAAGAGTATGGTTACTATGCAAATTTAAGTCCTTTTCTTCCCCAATGATAGGAATTTCTGTAAATTTAGTCATCCTCCTTTTCCTGGTTTGGTTTCTGGCGGTGGTGCAGTGGTAAAGAATTTGCTTGCCAGTACAGGAGCTGCAGGAGATGTGAGTTCACTCCCTGGGTCGGGAAGATCCCCTGGAGTAGGAAATGGCAACCCACTCCAGTAATTGCCTGGAAAATCCCATGGACAGAAGAGCCTGGCGGTCACAGATAGTTGCACGTGACAGCGTGTGCGCGCGCGCACACACACACACACACACGTCCCTCTTCCTGGTACTGAGAGGGAGACGCCCTTATAAATAGAGATTCCCCTTATAAATGTAAATTTCTCTTACCAAAGGGTAACTTTGACTTGGTTTTCAGAGTTTCTCTCTTGTCTGTTGTTTTTTAAACACAATCAGCCTAAAATGATCCTTATGCATATTTTGTGACAAATTCTTCTGTCCTTCAAGGTCATCAGAGAGTAGATCCTACCTAAGGGTCACATGTATCACTAAAATGGTAACATTAAAAAAAATTAGTATGTTCAATAGAACAGAAAAGGTTCTTAATTAAAGGACTTCAGAGATCCATACAAAGCAGTAGTCCTCAGACTCTCAAAGCGTGCATCAGAATCAAAGGTCAAGGTTCTGATTTGGTGAATAGAATGGGGAAGAGAATCCATTTCTAACAGGTTCCCAGGTGGCTCCTACTGCTGGTCTGGGTACCATGCCTTGAAAGTTCTAGCAAGTGAGCCGTTGTTACCCCCAAACTGGATTTGCCTTTTGTGGGTTTTTAGCCAGAAGACACAACCAAGTCAAAGACCAGGAGAAGGAAGGATTTGTTACTTGCAATAAGTAAAGAGAAGCCCAGGAATATTTCCCAAAGCATAATAACAAAACTGGGGAAATTTTAAGCTATAGGGTGGATGGTTATTCACCAATGGGCAGAGGTGCCTGCATATTTATGAAGGGTCCTGTTCTTCTGCAGGGGCAAGCATTGTGGCCAGGCTTAGGCCTAAAATACCTTCTCTTATGTCAAGAAAGCCATGTCTGTTTCTCCTCCTTCAGGGACCCCTACCATAAATGCCTGCAGTGTGACTCACTTATGTGCCTTAAGTGGGTTTCAAGTGAGCTTTGGGGTAGCAGGCGACTTGTAGAAGGGCCAGAGCCATAGGCCTATTGCCGCTGGCTAAGATCACCTTGTCTGTGTATCTCATTGTGCCATAGAAATATTAATACTTTCTAAATACGCCATGACATGAAAAATTTGGGAGTATATTTAATTCTACAGAGCTCTGTTTCCAGTGATTTAATTCTATTGGGAAAATTTAGCATAACTTGTCTTTAGAATAGATTATTTAAAGTGAGGTAAGGAATCCTGGAATCATCCCCCAGACACTTTGTAAGGAAGAAATCAGAATATTTGTTGAGTGAGTTCTTTGTGGCAGGCACATGCCAGGCACTTAGTATGTTACTACGTTTAGTTCTTTTCACAGTCTAATGAGATAATTGTTATTTCACTCTTTTCACTTCACCTAACCGAGATTTTGAGTACACAGGTCATTTGCCCAAGGTCACGGAGCAGGTAAATGAAGCCAGAGGGAAAGCCAGTGTCTCTGACTTGAAGTTCCAGAGC
Organism: Oreotragus oreotragus; assembly: GCA_006410675.1. NCBI lineage: Eukaryota > Metazoa > Chordata > Mammalia > Artiodactyla > Bovidae > Oreotragus > Oreotragus oreotragus. The sequence goes on from SJYX01020872.1 coordinate 338,092, forward strand.
TGTATCATGTGGTCTTGGGGATGAAGCAAATAAAGGGACCTTTCTTTACATCATCAGAAATTGGATCAGCTTCAGAAAAAGTTAAGCCAGTTTGAGGTTATATCTAAGTTCCCCAGTGAAAAGTCAACCAAAGAAGTTATTACTTTATTGGCTTCCCCAGTTTATACACTTTGGGCTTGCAGGGGATTATGTAGGCAGAAGTTTTAAACGTGTGGTTACCAGGTTTCTTTGTGCATGTTGTGTATGTGTTTCCTTTCTGATACATAGCTGCAGTTGACGCCTTAGTGTGTCATACCTTCTGGCTGCATTCTGTATGCACAGGGAAGTGGTGATTTGGGCAGTCACATGAGAGTGGGTTTGAGGACCCAGGTTTTTTGGATAGTTTTCCTCTGGCCTCTGCATCACTTCGTGGAGACTCAGTCTTAGGCGCCCTTGTCTAGAAGCCATCTCTCATCGCCACTGCTGCTGATCTTTGGGTTTAGACTCATCCACCCTTTGATTTTTGCCTCCCTCATTTTTGGAACACATAATTTCTAACTTATAACACTCTTTACATTTAATTAGCATTTCCAGTTTACTTGAGCGTCAACTTATCACTTATAATGTTTAAAGGGCTCATTAATTTCTCTTATTGTGGTTCACCTCTCATTATTTCCTGTCTGAAACATGCTCCATCCGCAGTGGGGTGCCTAAATAAGTGCTTTAACTGGGTGCTTTATTAATTACTTTTGCTGATTTTCTTCAATTACTTTAATTAGTGCTGTGTTGTATTATTTTTATCTCTTGACTCCTCAAATTAAAAGTTCACCTTTTGATATATTGAGTATGTATGCAGAGAAGGAAATCACTTGAATGAATTAAGGCTTGTAGCTGGGAAATGTACTGTAATTAAAAACATGTGGGACCTTGAAAGGCTGCCATTTGATAATAGGTGACAGAATCATATCCAGAGAGATTAAAAGATTGGCTGGTAGCTCTGCTAGTAGAAACAGAAATCAGCCAGACCTCAGATTGAAACCTGGATTGTAATGATCAGTTCTGTGATCTCAGTCGACTCACTTGATGATTTTGAAAAAAAAAAATTTTTTTTTCCACCTAGACTGTGGTGAAATAGCAATAATGATACTAATAACACAGGGTCATTGGAAAGAAAACTAAAGCACTGACATCAGTATAGTGTTTGGTATACATTAGGCTTTTAATAAATAGTAGCTATTATTTTGATTGTTAGCAGTGATTCAATTCTGTGAAAATGTTTTTCTTTCTTACTGTCCCTTAATTTACATAATTTCTAGATCCATGGTGATAAGATATAATTTTCAAGAAGCTAAAATTATGATGCTCATAGAAATATAAAATGAACATCTGCCAAAAATTTAAAGTAGCTCTTTAATGAGGCATCAAATAATAATCAGTCTAGAGGCTACAAAGAACAAAGTTTTATTTGGGGTCTTAGGAATTGCAATTTGGGACACACAGATTCAGGGAAAATTGAAAGACCGTTCTGGGGAAGAGAAAGAGTAAGAGGCGTATAAAGGCAAAAGCTACAAGGCTATTAATGTTGTCTTGTAAGGATTATGACTGGCTCTGATGGAAAAAGGAAATAGTTGTCCTTAAGAGACAGGCTGTCATAAGTGATTTAGGGCAGGGGTCCGATAAGCATCTTAAGTTTCTGGACCATTGTGCACATGTTCTGGATGCCTGTATTAAGACAATATGTGGTCAAAAGTTCACATTCCATTCTGGCGGGAATACGTAAGTCCTATCTCCTCAATGACTGCTCACTCCATTTTAGAGGACTCTCTTAGCTATACACACACTATTTTGGTTTTCCTTTCACAGAGGGTACCAGTGAGGTGTTAAAAGTGACTCAAAAGATAATTCTTAACTGCTTAAAGTGAGAAGAGAGAAATGGTTTGAAGACACAGTTGTTAATCAAAAGAGAAGCAGAGCTTAAAATTTTGGAAATCTCAACCCATTTATACTGCAAAAAATGAGAAAGTATGCTTGGAAGAGAATACTAAGCATGTGACCAAACGACTGTTCAGTAAGATTGGTAAGGATCAGCCATCTCAACAGAACCCAGGAGCTGCTTATCTGTTTTCTTCTGCAAACAGAAGAGTGATTCGGGAGGCAGTTCTGAAAACATCAGAGCTCTCATGCCTGTCACAGGTTGCGGGCTATCTTGAGGGGAGGGGCCTTCAAGGTCCTGGGAGGCAGATTGGTTTCAAAGGAAGGGGCTGGGACCTTTGGGATTTTGGTGCCTGTGGCCTGGCGCTACCTTATGTCTTGGGGCTTTACTTCCATGCTTTGGTGCTATGGTGCCTCAGCTGCCAGTCTGGGTGGGCCCTGGAGTGTCTTGGTCTGTGCCCAGCAGAGCCACAGGGGCATGGCTATCTCTACCTAGATTTCAAAGGACAGGGTCTCCCAGCAGTTATCGATTTGGGACCCCAGCCTTGGTAATCTGGATGAGGAGCCCAGGCAGAGAAACACCATGGGGGTAGGGTCATCCAAATATGTAGGATCAGGCCCCAATCAATCTAGAGAGTGAGATTTTTTTCTGCAATGTATTTAGAAGGCAAGCTCTCCACCCCAGTGGATCTGGGAGACAGATCATTGAGCCAAAGAGGATTGATTACTCTGGAGTCTTGAATTCTAGTAGGATTTGCCCTGTTGCATTTTGGACTTGCTTGGGACCTGTCACTCCTTTCTTCCTTCTGATTGCTCCCTTTTTGAATGAGAATGTCTATCCTATGTCTATCCAATCGTTGTATTTTAGAAGTACATAAACTTCTGTGATTACTGGAGGGCAATTTACCTGAGGATGAATTATAATTTTAGTCTCAACCATATTGTTATCAGAAAGGTGACTTTGTCCCTTGGTGGACGTCCAGCCAAAAGACACAACCCAGACAAAGAGTGGGAGAAGGAAGGACTTATTATTCAATACTTGCTGCAAGTAAGGAGACCCTGGGGATATTTGCTGAAGCGTTGTCTCCTCAGACAGCAAAACTGGGGATGTTTCAAGCTGGGTACCTGCATGCATATTCATGAAGGTATTTGGGTAGCATGTGCATATTCATGAAGGGGCTTGAGCAGAGGAAAATTCTGCACAGTGTTGGGGCAAAAGTTGCCAGAACCCAAGCTTTCAGTTCAGTTCAGTTCAATTGCTCAGTCGTGTCTGACTCTTTGCAACCCCATGAATCGCAGCACGCCAGGCCTCCCTGTTCATCACCATCTCCCGGAGTTCACTCAGACTCACGTCCATCGAGTCCGTGATGCCATCCAGCCATCTCATCCTCGGTCGTCCCCTTCTCCTCCTGCCCCCAATCCCTCCCAGCATCAGAATCTTCTCCAATGAGTCAACTCTTCTCATGAAGTGGCCAAAGTACTGGAGTTTCAGCTTTAGCATCATTCCTTCCAAAGAAATCCCAGGGTTGATCTCCTTCAGAATGGACTGGTTGAATCTCCTTGCAGTCCAAGGGACTCTCAACAGTCTTCTCCAACACCACAGTTCAAAAGCATCAATTCTTAGGTGCTCAGCCTTCTTCACAGTCCAACTCTCACACCCATACATGACCACAGGAAAAACCATAGCCTTGACTAGACGGACCTTAGTCGGCAAGGTAATGTCTCTGCTTTTGAATATACTATCTAGGTTGGTCATAAATTTTCTTCCAAGGAGTAAACCTCTTTTAATTTCATGGCTGCAGTCACCATCTGCAGTGATTTTGGAGCCCCCCCAAAATAAAGTCTGACACTGTTTCCACTGTTTCCCCATCTATTTCCCATGAAGTGATGGGACCGGATGCCATGATCTTCGTTTTCTGAATGTTGAGCTTTAAGCCAACTTTTTCGCTCTCCTCTTTCACTTTCATCAAGAGGCTTTTTAGCTCCTCTTCACTTTCTGCCATAAGGATGGTGTCATCTGCATATCTGAGGTTATTGATATTTCTCCCGGCAATCTTGATTCCAGCTTGTGTTTCTTCCAGTCCAGCGTTTCTNTTTAGCTCCTCTTCACTTTCTGCCATAAGGGTGGTGTCATCTGCATATCTGAGGTGACTGATATTTCTCCCGGCAATCTTGATTCCAGCTTGTGTTTCTTCCAGTCCAGCGTTTCTCACACTGCATTAAACGTTGCATATTATCATTTTACATCATCAACTCCATTGTTAATACTGATGCAAACTGAGGCATTGAAGTCAAGTGGCATTTCTTGGTTTCAGGGGAGTTAGGTGTGTCAGTTGTTGCTGTTCAGTCGCTCAGTCATGTCTCATTCTTTGTGATCAGGCTTCTCTGTCCTTCACTATCTCCTAGAGTTTCCTCGCATGCATGTCCGTTGAGTTGGTTTGGTGCTCTCTAACCATCTCATCTTCTGCTGCCCTCTTTGCCTTTTGCCTTCAATCTTTCGCAGCATCATGGTCTTTTCCAATGATTTGGCTCTTTGCATCAGGTGGCCAAAGTATTGGAGCTTCAGCTTTCGCATCAGTCCTTCCAATGAATAGTCAGGGTTGATTTTCTTTAGGATTGTCTGGTTTGATTCCCACATTGACTGGTTTGAACCCCATGCACAGTATAAAAAGGTACATAAGTGCTTTACATTATTTTTGTAATATCTTCAAAACAAAAGCAACATTAAAATTCTCTTATCTAGAAAGCAGTTGTGGCAAAAAGACCAATACTTGATGAATCTAACAACAGTAATAATAAAATGTTGGACAAAATAAATGTTTATTAGTAAAGATAAAGTATCTGGAGATTCTTAAGTTCTTTTTCTTAGTTAATAGAGACTTGTCTTCTTTTGCAAAAATTTCGTGCTTACCTTTTGTGAGATTTTCATTCTCAGTGTAGAAGAAGTATTATTTGTAAAGAAAGAGTGATGAATTTCTCTCTCTCTTTTTTTTAGTGAGTTTTCTTACATTGAGATCTACTAACATTGGGACTTGTTCTCCCTGTCAGATGTAAATTTGATGCTGTTAGTTTGGGCTGGTGATAGTGGTGGTTGATATTTTTTTTCCTGGATGATTGTATGATTGACAAAGCTGGCACCTCAGGTTTTGTCCTACTATCAATTACTGATCCTGTTTCCTCCTACCAAGTGATACCTTCATTGCTTTATAATGTATTTTTGATGAAGGACATCCTAACAGGTATGAGGTGATAACTCATTGTGGTTTTGATTTGCATTTCCCTGTTGGTTGATGATGCTGAGCATTTTTTCAAGTGTTTGTGAGCCATATTTATGTCTTTTTCAGAAAAATGTCTATTCAGGTTCCTTTCTCATGTTTTCTTCTTTTTTTGGCGACACTGTAGCTTGCAGGATCTTAGTTCCTGGACCAGGGATTGAACCCAGTCTCCCACAGTGAATTACTGAGTTCTAACCACTGGACCGTTAGAGAATTCCCCTGTTGCCCTTTTTTGAAGTAGAGTTTTGATTTTTTTGGCTATTGAATTATGTGAATTTCTTATATATTTTGGATATTAACCCTATTGGAAGTTATATATGCAAGTATTTTGTCCCATTCTATAGATTGCCCTTTCATTTTGTTTGTTGATGATTTTCTTTGTTGTGCAGAAGCTTTTAAAAAAATTCATTCTGAGGATCAATGTCAAGGAGCTTAGCCCTGTGTTTTCTTCTAGGAGTTTAATGGTTTTTCAACTTCCATTTTGAGTTGATTTTTGTGTATGAATGTAAGACCATCATTCTTTCCATGTCCACTTTTCCCAACACCATTTATTAAAGAGACTGTCCTTTTCCCATTGTATATTCTTGGCTTCTGTGTTATAAATTACTTGAGCATATATGTGTGGGTTTATTTCTGGATTCTGTCTCATTGATCTATGTGCCTTTATACACCTGCCATACATACTGTAGCTTTGTGACAGAGTTTGAAGTAAGGAAGCATGGTGCCTCCAGCTTTATTCTTCTTTCTAAAGACTTCTTTGGCTACTTGGGGTCTTTTCTGGTTTTATACAAATACTCGAATTGTTTGTTCTATTTCTGTGAAAAATGTCATTGCAGTTTTGTTAGGCATTGCATTAAATCTATAAATTGCTTTGGAAAATGTGGACATTTTAACAATATAAATTTTTCTGATCCATAGACACGAAATGTTTTCATTTATTTGTGTCTTCAGTTTCTTTAATCAGTGTCTTACTAGTAAGTTTTTTTTTTTTTTTTTTTTTAGAGCTTCCATTTTACTTTATTTTACTTTACAGTACTCTATTGGACTAGTAAGTTTTCAATGCACTTTTCCCCCCCTATATATGCATTCTAGTGGCATGTATTCCTTTTCTTCCTAGAGCAACATATAGATCCACAGTTTAGTTACTCAGAGATTTTAATGGAGATGATTGGATGCTGCTGACTTAACTTCTGGAGTAATGACATGGATTACTGTCATTGCTAAAAAGTATCTTCTCAGTCTGTTTCTGTTTGTAAAGTAGAGAGTCAGAAAGGATCTAAGAAACTTTAAAGTGTCTTTTATTGTGATTGAGCAGGCAGTTAAGGGTAGAGTTGGAATAAGAAACAATATGTCGTGTCTAACGCCTTAGCATTTTTTTAAGATTCCTGTGCCCAGACTTTTTAAAAAGTTATATTTATTTATTATTGGTTTCACTGGGTCTTCATTTCTGTGCACGTGCTTTCTCTAGTTGTGGCAAGGGAGGACTACTTTTCATTGCTGTTCGTGGGCCTCTTGTGGTAGCTTCTCTTGTTGCAGGGCATGGGCTTAGAGCGAGGGCTCCATAGTTGCGGTGCATGGACTTACTTGCTCTGGGATGCGTGGAATCTTCCTGGACTAAGGATCAGACCCATGTCCCCTGTATGGCAGGCGGATTCTTAACCACTGGACCCACCAGGAAAGTCCCCTGTGTCCAGATTTTGAATGTCTCTAATTCAGATATAAACGAGTTGTTTTCTTTTCATTGTTTATACAGTTGATTAAAAAAAAGAAAAACGGTATTTGGAAGTTGAAAATATGGTGACTTCTGTAAATAGGCATTTGCTTCTTCCAACAATAACCCACATCTATAAAGTTTAATGTTCTAATAGAAGGATTTACTTGAAGGTAAGATAAATCCATTTGTGAGAAAAGTCCATTTATACACCACCAGTCATTACTAATATATAACTGTTTTGAGAAAGATTTTTAATCTTGTTAATAATTTTTAGGTTTTGTATAACTGCAAAATGTTGTTGTTTAGTCAGTAAGTCATCTGATTCTTTTGCGATCCCATGGACTGTAGGCTGCCAGGCTCCTCTGTCCATGGGATTTTCCAGGCAAGAATACTAGAGTGGATTGCCATTTCCTTCTCCAGGGGATCTTCCTGACTCAGGGATCGAATCTGTTTCTCCTGCATTGGCAGGCAGATGTTTTTTTTTTTTTT
>SJYX01020872.1:345731-355915 GCA_006410675.1 Oreotragus oreotragus
GTGATGCCATCCAGCCATCTCATCCTCGGTCATCCCCTTCTCCTCCTGCCCCCAATCCCTCCCAGCATCAGAGTCTTTTCCAATGAGTCAACTCTTCTCATGAGGTGGCCAAAGTACTGGAGTTTCAGCTTTAGCATCATTCCTTCCGAAGAAATCCCAGGGTTGATCTCCTTCAGAATGGACTGGTTGGATCTCCTTGCAGTCCAAGGGACTCTCAAGAATCTTCTCCAACACCACAGTTCAAAAGCATCAGTTCTTCAGCGCTCAGCCTTCTTCACAGTCCAACTCTCACATCCATACATGACTACCGGAAAAACCATAGCCTTGACTAGACGGACCTTAGTCGGCAAAGTAATGTCTCTGCTTTTGAATATGCTATCCAGGTTGGTCATAACTTTTCTTCCAAGATGTAAGCGTCTTTTAATTTCGTGGCTGCAATCACCATCTGCAGTGATTTTGGAGCCCCCAAAAATAAAGTCTGACATTGTTTCCACTGTTTCCCCATCTATTTCCCATGAAGTGATGGGACTGGATGCCATGATCTTCGTTTTCTGAATGTTGAGCTTTAAGCCAACTTTTTCACTCTCCTCTTTTACTTTCATCAAGAGGCTTTTTAGCTCCTCTTCACTTTGTGCCATAAGGGTGGTGTAATCTGCATATCTGACCTTATTGATATTTCTCCTGGCAGTCTTAATTCCAGCTTGTGCTTCTTCCAGTCCAGCGTTTCTCATGATGTACTCTGCATAGAAGTATAATAAGCAGGGTGACAATACACAGCCTTGACGTACGCCTTTTCCTATTTGGAACCAGCCTGTTGTTCCATGTCCAGTTCTAACTGTTCCCATAACTACAAAATAAATCTAGTCATATTCTAAACCACTTAATGAAAACACTTTTATTTTTCTGCAGTGTTTCCTGAGGTTACAGGCGGGTGTTTGAGGAGTACATGCGGGTTATTAGCCAGCGGTACCCTGACATCCGCATAGAAGGAGAGAATTACCTCCCTCAACCAATATATAGGTAAGTAAATGTTGGCTTATTAAGGAGTTTTTAAATGAAGTTTTTTCTCATTTGTCAATAAACTTTTATGAATTGGTTGAATTAACTATCCTTGGTTTTTATAGTTTCTTAGTTGGTTATACTTTACAGAGAATAGTTTTGTAAATAGCAAGTTTATTTGAGCCAAAACCAAAGAATTTTTCTGTAAGAAGGAAAAAAGGAAGATCATTTCAGAGATGGCAACCCTTCTAAAGATATGTTTTCTTAATTTTTATTGTGGCAATAAATCAAGTCAATGGTACAAAGTTATGTACTGTTAAAATAATAGTATCTTTAGAGATCAGTGCTATATATAATTTTATAAATTAGTTTTTGGTTGATTCCAAGATCTTAAACATTTTTGTTTTATGCTGCACAATAAAATTTAGTTATGGGAGTTTGGGGATGGACAGGTACACACTACTATATTTAAAATGGATAAACAACAAGGACTTACTGAAGAGAAAAAAATTACTAGCTTTTTCCTGGTATATTTAGCAATTTTTAGATTTACTGTTTAAAAAATGTCTATGCACATAGACTTGAGTTATGAAATTTTGAAATAGATGAGAAATTGCAGCTTCTGATTAATTTATTTCTTTTCTTTTGATAGACACATAGCATCTTTCCTGTCAGTCTTCAAGCTAGTATTAATAGGCTTAATAATTGTTGGCAAGGATCCTTTCGCTTTCTTTGGCATGCAAGCTCCTAGCATCTGGCAGTGGGGCCAAGAAAATAAGGTATGTTTGTTACCTATAGGTTCTTAGGTTGTCAATGAAGTAGTTTAGTGGGTTTTTCTTTTTTTAAGTACTTTTTGCCATTTACATGTGCTATTTCAACTTAAACCAGTTTTTTTTTTTTTCCCTCTTGGCAAAGCACTTAACTTCCTTTGGCCGTAGTCTCCATATTTATATATTAAGAATGATTAGGTCTTATGTTTATTGTTTGAAAGCTAAAAAAGTATTACTTTAGTAGAACCTGGGCACAAAATAATTTCATACCTGATTTTGATTGTATAACTTGGGCCAAGTCATACAGCAAAACAATGTATACACAATGTAGGCCTTTTATACAAACTAATGAGTATTAATAGGTTTATTCACATTAAAAATGAGATTTCCACCAATTTACTCTTATCCAACTCTCTGTTTTTATTATTTGTTCTTTGACATTTCTGTCCATGAGGAATCTAAAGCAAATTAACTGGGAAAAATCAGTATAAATAGACATAAGGATCTTGGTGCTATTTTTTTCTTTGTAGGGTCTTGTTGCAGCATACTGTTTTCTAGATCTCTCATCTGTTTTACTTAAAATCATTTTTTCTGCAGGGTCTACCTTTCCCTCTTGGCAAAGCACTTAACTTCCTTTGGCCGTAGTCTCCATATTTATATATTAAGAATGATTAGGTCTTATGTTTATTGTTTGAAAGCTAAAAAAGTATTACTTTAGTAGAACCTGGGCACAAAATAATTTCATACCTGATTTTGATTGTATAACTTGGGCCAAGTCATACAGCAAAACAATGTATACACAATGTAGGCCTTTTATACAAACTAATGAGTATTAATAGGTTTATTCACATTAAAAATGAGATTTCCACCAATTTACTCTTATCCAACTCTCTGTTTTTATTATTTGTTCTTTGACATTTCTGTCCATGAGGAATCTAAAGCAAATTAACTGGGAAAAATCAGTATAAATAGACATAAGGATCTTGGTGCTATTTTTTTCTTTGTAGGGTCTTGTTGCAGCATACTGTTTTCTAGATCTCTCATCTGTTTTACTTAAAATCATTTTTTCTGCAGGGTCTACCTTCTCTGAGAAACAGGACTAATGTTTGTTTCTCTCTCGAATGATACTGCTTAGATTTCCTTCTAGAATTACTGTCTTTTGGAGTTCTCTGTTGTACCCATTAGTTCTGTGCTGAGACAGCCTTTAGCCAGCTCCTAACAAAGCTGTTCTTTTTCTTACGGAATCACTTAATTTCCAGTAGCAGGCAAGACTTCTTAACATTAAGTATCCTCAGGTGCTACTTCTAACTGAGATATGTATCTACTGTTATTAACAAAATGTTGATTTACATAGGATTAAGAGTACCTATGACAATGTTTTGTGCCATATTTGTTAATTCTGTTGATTCCACATTATCTTTAGTGCAGTTTACTTGTATAGACTTAAAACATTGTTGATCTACTGTGGAAGAGGATACCTGAAAGCTGTAGCTTTTTGACACTTCCTTGTGTATTGTCCTCAAGAAAGCAAACTGTCCCTAAAGGCCAGGATAACTTCTCTGAAATCAGAGCCCACCTAGCTCAAGTGGGACTAGGGGAAAGCTCCTTCTCATCTACTGTAGGCATTTTAATTTATTTTCCTGAAGCAACTTGCTGTGAATTGACATCCTTACTACATCCTACTTTTGATTGGGTGATACTGTTAAATTAAAACCTTTCTGTCCAGCAGGAGCTTTTAATTTCTTGGGAGGGTATGGATTTGCCTTCAGAAAGTGAATGAATGTAACTTAAATATGCTAGTGCTTTCTAACCTGCTTTTTTTCCATTTTGACTTCACATGACTCGTTTGGAACATGAACAGGTTGTATTGAATACATGGAATTGCTGATGATTGCATCACTAGTCTCCTGGGGATTCATACATTAGATCATAAAAATGCTAAAATGAATCCATCTTAAGCTGGTATTCTTTTGTTTAACTTATTAAGGCTATTATGAGATTTTAAATTTTTTTATCTCCCCGCCCCCCCCCAATTTTTTGGCCACATGTGGAATCTTAGTTCTCCAACTAGGGACCATGCCCCACGCTGAAGTGGGAGTGTGGAGTCTTAACCACTGGACCACCAGGGAAGTCCCCAGAAATTTTATCTGTACATTAGGAATAACATATATAAATTCTTCAGAATATATAGAGCTGCGAATTAGTGTTGCAGTTTTCTGTGTACATTATCTGAATATATGGAAAGGGAGTAATTGTATATAATCTTCAGTTACCAAAGATTACTTGTCGTGTTGTTTTGCTTTGAGACTGACGTAACCTGTTGTATTTGACTGTGTTTCCTCTTAGGTCTATGCATGTATGATGGTATTCTTCTTGAGCAACATGATTGAAAACCAGTGTATGTCAACAGGTGCATTTGAGATAACTTTGAATGGTAGGTTCTGAGTAGTTTGCATTTTGTAATAAATTTTAAATGATTTATACTAAGCATTTGCTGCTGCTGCTGCTAAGTTGCTTCAGTTGTGTCCGACTCTGTGCAACCCCACAGACGGCAGCCCACTGGGCTCCGCCATCGCTGGGATTCTCCAGGCAAGAACACTGGAGTGGGTTGCCGTTTCCTTCTCCAATGCACGAAAGTGAAAAGTGAAAGTGAAGTCGCTCAGTCGTGTCTGACTCTTCGCGACCCCATGGACTGCAGCCCACCAGGCTCCTCCATCCATGAGAGTTTCCAGCAAGAGTACTGGAGTGGGATGCCATTGCCTTCTCCATACTAAGCATCAGGCTTTTCTATTTTTCATAATATGCTAAATTATATCCTTGTATGGTCCTCAGCTACTCCATGGCTTTAGAATAACATCTGTGTGATGACCCTTGAATGTATAGTCTGGAGAGTNTCCATGAGAGTTTCCAGCAAGAGTACTGGAGTGGGATGCCATTGCCTTCTCCATACTAAGCATCAGGCTTTTCTATTTTTCATAATATGCTAAATTATATCCTTGTATGGTCCTCAGCTACTCCATGGCTTTAGAATAACATCTGTGTGATGACCCTTGAATGTATAGTCTGGAGAGTTCTAAACCTCTCTTCTATGTTCTGTATGTAGCCAGGAATCCTAAACATAGCCTACTCCCAAACGGTTGATTACCTCAGCTTCCTGCAGTTCTTTTATATTCTCTTTGCTCCTTTCCTGGCATTTCTCACTTATTTAATGGCATCATTATCATTCTACCCAGTTGCTCATGTCAGAAACCTAGGATAACATCACTTGCTCTCCATATATAATGGATTACCAATTTTTCTCAATTCTACTTTTTACAATTTTCAGAGATTAGCTTCTGTTTATCTTCATTGCTAACCACCCTAATCCAAGCCACAATTATCTTGTTACCCTTTAACGCATTGTCTGAACCAGAGGTGGCAAGTTTAGTATGGCCTATAAGCTAACAATGGCTTTTACAGTTTTAAAATTTATTTACTTATTTATTTTTATTAAAAGTTTTTTTTTAATTGAAGTATAGTTGATTTACAATGGCATGTAGTTTTCAAATATACAGCTCAGTGATTCCTATATATATATATATATATTCTTTTTTGGATTCTTTTCCCTTCTGGGTTATTAATATTGAGTACATTTTCCTGTGCTATACAGTAGGTCCTTATTTATTTTATGGGAAGCAACATATATATATGTTAATCCCAGCCTCTTAAGTTATCCTTCTCCCTAATCCTTTTCCTCTTTGGTAGGTGTAAGTTTGTTTTCTGTGTCTGTGAGTCTTTCTGTTTTGTGAATAAGCTCGTTTGTGTCTTTTTTTTTTCAAGATTCCTCATATAAATGATATCATATGATATTTGGCTTGCTTCACTTAGTTTGATAATCTTTAGGTCTATCCATTGTTGCTAGGTGGTGCTTACGTTTCGTCGGGTTTTTTTGGCTGCGCTATGTGGTTTGCAGGGTCTTAGTTCACCGACCAGGGATTGAATCCAGGCCCTCTCAGTGAAAATGCTAGGTCCTAATCACTGTACCACTAGAGAATTCCTTTTTACATTTTTTAATGGATAAACAATCAAAAAAATATTTTGTGACATAGAAATTATATGAAATTCAAATTTTAGTACTCATACCTAGAGTCTTGTGTTTCATCAATGAAAAATTAATATAAGTACCTATATTATATCCTTGATTTTGCCTCTTGGTTTGTAAAGTCTAAAATATTTACTGTCTGGCTTTATACAGAGAAATTTGCTGATACCTGCTCCAAACAGTTGAGTTATTTAAAAGAAGATTTTTTTTAATGCACCTTTCATCTTGTTGCTTCACTGCCTCAAATTTAGTAAATGGCTTTGTTTTGTTCTCAAGATAAAGACCAGATCATTTAACACAGACAAAAGGCCATGCATGATATACCGTAGGCACGGACAAACCATGGCCCTGTGTAACATATCTTCTGCTTCCTGCTTTGTAAATAAAGTTTTATTGGAACACATCCATGCCCATTCATTTATCTGTTGCCTTTTACTGCTTTTGGGCTATAATGGATCTTAAGTAGCTGGGACAGACTATATATCTTCTTGAACTAAACATGCTTGCTCGCTGACCCTTTATAGTTTTTTGATCCCTGATCTAATCCCTGTTTACCTCTCCAGCCTCCTTTGTACCATTCTTCTATATTTTAGCTTTTATGTTTAGTAATAATATCTCTCAATTTTAATAGTATCTCTGTTTTAATAATATTAAGTACAAAGGCTCCTTCCCAGCCTCATGTATCCTCTTGTATCATCTTCTCATTTTAATTTTTAGTGTACAAGGGTAATTTTGTAGCTATTTGTATAGTTCTTCTTATATTTCCTCTACTAGAATGTAAACTTCATAAAAGCAAAAAGCTTAATTCTGTCTCCAGCTATGTGCACAGAGTACATATTTGTAGAATGAATGTCTATTATAGAATCATCTTTAATTTGGAGAGGGCGGTATCATTTATTTTTGCAGATGTACCTGTGTGGTCTAAGTTGGAATCTGGTCACCTTCCATCCATGCAACAGCTTGTTCAAATTCTTGACAATGAAATGAAGCTCAACGTGCATATGGATTCAATCCCACACCATCGATCATAGCCCCAACTATCAGCACTGAAAACTCTTTTGTAAGTAGTTTAAAAATGCAGTAACTATAGGTATCAGTTAATTCTCATGAATCAGTAAGATATTACTTATATATTATATTAGTATACTAGATATACATATATAATAATAGATATTACATTTATTGTCAATTGAGTTTCCAACTTAAGATTTAACAAATGAATGTCTTTTTTATTAAAATTTATAAGTGTCCAAGAGAGTTTGGACCATAAAGTAAGGCTGTGCTATTAGCTTTATGTTTAAGGCTTAATAATTGGGCCTGTAATAGCATTTTTTTGACTACGAACTCCTAATGACTAGAATTAATGTACTATACCTGTATTGTACATATAAACCCTCCCTTTACCTTCAAATAACTAGTTCTTAAGACTATGCAATTTCTTTTCACATGCCCACGATAGGAAATTTATAAGCAAATGTGCATGAACATGGAGGGGTGAAAGTTAATTTTGTTTAGCAGAGATGTTCTCGGTTCTTTTCCGATAAAGTTAATTTTGTGAGTGAATTTTTTTTTCTTTGTATCTTTCAGACATTAAGGGATTTTTGCAAGAGCAGCGTGACTGACATTATGAAGGCCTGTACTGAAGACAGCAAGCTGTTAGTACAGACCAGATGCTTTCTTGGCAGGCTCGTTGTACCTCTTGGAAAACCTCAATGCAAGACAGTTTTTCAGTGCTGGCACATTTTGGAATTCTGCACATTCGTGGAGTGCAATAATACTGTATAGCTTTTTTTTCTTCCCCAGATCCACTCAGTTAATAGTTTTAAAAAAGCAGACATATTCCTTGTACTTTTTTTTTCTTGGTCATATTTTCAAAAGTAGAAAATTGAGTTACAGTTTTTTTTTTCAAAGAGTTCTGTTAAATCTGTTGTGATTTTATATGAATTTTCATTTTTTATAGTTTAAAATTGATCTTTTGGGGACTAGAGCTGAAGTTCCCAAATACTTTATAAGAGTTTATCAGACATCTCTAATTTGGTCATGTCCAATTTATATAGTTTTCAAAACACTGCAAATTGTGAACAGCATATTCTATGAGATTATGGGGGGGGGAATCCTATATCCAGAGTACTCTACCAGTTGTGTATGTGTGTGTGCGTGCGTGTGTGTTTACCAGAGACCTACTAAAAGACCAACCGCTTTTTAAATCCTGTTATGTAGTTCAAGTGTTCTGCCTTGACCAATTTAATGAGTTGATTAACTGGGCCTTTATACTTAACTCAATAAAAAACTAAACAGACATAAGTTAAATAAGAAGTTCAAGTTTATTGCCCAGCGTACCTATTAACATTATATTTAACAGTTGTCTACCTAAATTTTTGTTTTTGACTCACTGATAATTTCCTAGGTGACACACTTTAGATGCACACGTAAGTAATAGGTCACTCACCATTTTTAGGATAATTGAAACTTGCTTCACTAAAGAAAGTTTAGTTAAACCTCTTTACAACATTAATGTTAGGTACATGGTGATCACTTGTCTAATAATTTAACTTGACATCATATATCAGAATTATATTTGAGGAACAAAATTGAAGTTTTTTATTTGGTGAATTTAATGTCTTTCCAGAGTTCTTAAAAGGTAGGTTGTTTGGTTTTTTTTTAAATTTAAATTGATAAAGACTAATTTAGCCGAAATAGGGCCATAAAGTAGAAAAATAGTCATATAGCAACAGTCATAACATCCTTCAGCTTCCATGTAGGAACAGAAGTGGTAGGTCCAGTTTTGTTAGTGGAAGAAAAGGGATTATGGAGAAGTTAGGAGATGTTTCAATATTGAGTCCACCAAACACTTGGCACAATGCTATACTTCATTTGTCAGTGAATATTTGTTAAAGTGCATGTCTGGTTATTATCATGATTGTGACAGCCTCAAGGTAGAACACACTGTAGTCCCTAGCTGAACAGAAGTTAGCCTAATAATTCATGACAGAAAATTGATTAAATGCCTTATCCTTTTAATTAAGGCTGCAGAACTGTTACCTAAGATCACACTGTGGCAAGAGTCAATATAATTTAAGCTAGAGGTTACTAGGAGGTTATTACTCAGGTGTAATAACATTTCGCTGTCTTTGACTAGGGTTTAAAGCCCTATTAACTTGATTTGTACCAGCCCAGACTTTTTCCCTCTTAAAAGTTGAACACACTGCTGAGTTTGTTTAGGGACTTTCTTCAGCATCAGACATTCCACTAGTGATGGTTAGCCTTTTGACATTTAGAACTTCCAAACTTGAATCTTAGATAGTCCCGTGTGTCTGACAGGCCAGCCGTGAAGAATTTAAGATTTAATTCTAACTTTTTCCATGTTTTCCTTGGGTGAATGACTCGTCTTTTGAAAAGTAGCTTTAAGTGACGTGGTCACTGATAAAACTCAAGTATTTTGTTGACACCCTTCAATATTATTTTATGTTTGGCCATATTTAAATTTAAGATTTAATAGAGTCTAGTGAAGAAATTAGTGGAATGTGTGAATATAAAAAATACAAAAAAGAGAAAACTATTTAAAATGTGGCTTTATTATATTCCTAACATTTCAAAATTTATTACATAGTTGCTTATGAATTGCTGTGGCTGTATAGTTTATAAATGTTTATGTACTGTGTTAATTAGAAGACCATAGAACATGACACCAGTTTGGTTAATGTTATTGGGGTGTTTACGTAGTTGCTGTTGTGGAAGAGATTATATATTAGATTAATAAAAAAAAAGTTGGTAAAACCTGGCTTTATACGTCAGCAACAAAATGTACAAAAAACATAGGCTTTCAGGATATATGTGCATTATTAACTCATGGCACTGAGATTAATGATAGCAGTTGATCAAACATGACTATCAAAATTTAACAGGATCCTAATGATGATTCTGACTTTGAATTTTATTAGTTTGGGACTTTGATTGGTTGGCACTTTATCATTGTCACAATTTTAATTAATTTTGACTTTTAAAAATAGCCTACAGAACCTTAAAGCATGATTTGATATTTAATACTAAGACTTAAAATCTTTTTTGAGAGAAACATGAGGAATTGTAAAGTTGAGGGGCTTACCTCTATAGTATTGTGAAAATAAACTTTTATTAAGCTGATGTGAAAGGAATCCCTCCTTTCTGAAGCTGAATCTGTGCTAGAACACTTGATAACTGTATTTAGGAAATTTTACATTGTGAAAGTTGTTGTCAAGTAATGTTTTCTAATAGCTTCCTAACCCAGCCAGTGCTAACATGCCCCTGTTCCCCATCCATCTGCCATGAAGTGATGCGACTGGATGCCATAATCT
>SJYX01020872.1:356301-381037 GCA_006410675.1 Oreotragus oreotragus
GTGGTATGTTCTGTGCTGAGGTGGAGCAAAGAGGAGCAGTTTAGATTATTGTCCTTCATCCCAACTTCCAGAATCCCTGTGAAAGTCATGCTCACATCCCCAAATCTGGAGAGAAATAAAATGAGGGTTTCTGTCTTGACTGATACAGACCATTTAACAATCTCAGAAGAGAAGGCAAAGTTGTTTTTCCTTAAATCCAGCTGAGTCTTTTCCTTCAAAGTCCCTGGCTCCTTTCCTCTAGGCTTAAAAACAAATAGAAGCAGACACAGCTCTGAACTGAAGAAAAATAGAAATTGGTCTCAGAAACAGTGGGAAGAGTGTCAAATTACCCATTCTCTGTCGAGGCTTGTAGGATGTCTTTTGTTGCCTTTGTTAAGCATGAGCAAAATAAAAGCAAACAACATGATATCTAGGCAAACGTGTAATAGCAGTGGTTTTACAACTTGAGAGGATAATTAAGGCAAATTCTTGGATCCTGTCCTTAGAGATTCTTATTCATTTGGTCTGAGAGGGGTTCCAGTAATTTGTACTTTAGCCCAGCTTCCAGATAATGCTGATGCTGTCAGTTTGAGGTTCACACCGAAGAGCACAGTACCAGAGGTACCAGAGGTCAGAGTGCGAAGAGCTCAGGACAGATGTAGCTTGTGGAACAGAAGAATTTGCACATTCACTTCACATTTGTAGACTGACTTACTAAGAACAAGACAGTCAGTAAAATGAGAACCTCAAAGAAGAAACAGAATGAGATGAGATTCTTTTAAAGAAAATAAATTGAGGGTTTAATTGTTCCAGTTAATCTGTTTTATCAATACAGTATATTTGTTATCCTTTGGATTAATATATTAAGACTTAAAAAAAAAAAAAGACTTTTGGGGGTGGGTATTTTAAAAGGAAATGTTAAATCTTTGAGTATAAAATAATGCATTTGAATTGCCAGATTTTCTCAAGGCAGAGTATTTAAATTTTTACCATTCTGAGTAGGCAAAATGTATACTTTTAGTTTTATTGTAGTAACCAAAATAGAGTTCTTAAATCACTAGGGAAACCCACTCTAAACTTAAGCCCCCCAAAAGGAAAAGATTAACTTTCATGTAATAGAAAAATCCAAGGTAAAGTTGGTCTCATTTTCTATGAGCCTCCACCGTAATTGGGGAGATTTTGTGGGGGCCTGGGGAGAATGGGAAAGGAATACCAAATGTTGATAATCAAGTCTCAGATCACCTCGTTGAAACTTGAGTTACATTCTTTGGATTCTGTTTCTCGAATAATATCCACTCTAATAATTCTGACATGGTAAGTCTCCTTTTTTCTAATTATTGACTTTATTCCCTGCACACAACCTCCTTCCTATTCAGGATCATAACTGTGTAAGACAAGTTTATGGCTTTGTGGTTATAAGCTGCTGAGATCAAGTGCTTAGGACCTGGGAATTACCTGGAATGGATGGAGCCAGTGTTGAGTCGCTTGGCTTGGCTAGTAAAGTGTTACAACCTGGCCGGCAGGTTGCTGCAGTATTCCCTGGGGCCACTGGCTAGTCTCACTTGCTTTGTGTACTAGGAACTCTTACTAGAGAAAAAACAATTACCACTCTTGTTTATCCCTACTCTTGAGTTGCTAAGAACAGATCTGTTTGCAGGGAAGTATGCTGATGATATTTCCCCCTAAATACTTTTTTAATATATTAGAAAATGCTACTGCATTTCATCTCTTAATAGTCCAGATGATCTAGAGACGAGACACTGTTTTTAAGGTATTAAAACTATAGTGTATTTAATATATGAACCGTGAACTTCCAGATGTTCAAGCTGGTTTTAGAAAAGGCAGAAGAACCAGATCAAATTGCCAACATTTGCTGGATCATTGAAAAAGTAAGAGTTCCAGAAAAACATCTATTTCTGCTTTATTGACTATGCCAAAGCCTTTGACTGTGTGGATCACAACAAACTGGAAAATTCTGAAAGAGATGGGAATACCAGGCCACCTGACCTGCCTCTTGAGAAACCTGTATGCAGGTCAGGAAGCAACAGTTAGAACAGGACATGGAAAATCAGACTGGTTCCAAATAGGAAAAGGAGTATGTCAAGGCTGTATATTGTTACCCTGCTTATTTAAGTTATATGCAGAGTACATCATGAGAAACACTGGGCTGGAGGAACACAAACTGGAAGCAAGATTGCCAGGAGAAATATCAATAACCTCAGATACACAGATGACACCACCCTTATGGCAGAAAGTGAAGAAGAACTAAAGAGCCTCTTGAAAGTGAAAGAGGAGAGTGAAAAAGTTGGCTTAAAGCTCAACATTCAGAAAACTAAGATCATGGCATCCAGTCCCATCACTTCATACAAGTAGATGGGAAAACAGTGGCTGACTTTATATTTTTGGGCTCCAAAATCACTGCAGATGGTTGATTGCAGCCATGAAACTAAAAGATGCTTACTCCTTGGGAGGAAAGTTATGACCAATCTAGACAGCATATTAAAAAGCAGAGACATTACTTTGTCAACAAAGGTCAGTCTAGTCAAGGCTATGGTTTTTCCAGTGGTCATGTATGGATGTGAGAGTTTGACTATAAGGAAGGCTGAACGCCGAAGAATTGATGCTTTTGAAGTGTGGTGTTGGAGAAGACTCTTGAGAGTCCCTTGGACAGCAAGGAGATCCAACCAGTCCATCCTAAAGCAGATCGGTCCTGGGTGTTCATTGGAAGGACTGATGTTGAAGTTGAAATTCCAATATTTTGGCCACCTAATGTGAAGAGCTGACTCATTTGAAAAGACCCTGATGTTGGGAAAGATTGAAGGAAGGAGGAGAAGGGGACAACAGAGGATGAGATGGTTGGATGGCATCACCGACTTGGTAGACATGAGTTTGGGTAAATTCCGGGAGTTGGTGATGGACAGGGAGGCCTGGCGTGCTGTGGTTCATGGGGTCACAAAAAGTTGGACATGACTAAGCGACTGAACTGAACTGAAATAATAGGTTGGTTATTAGTGTGATTGTGCCAATAAAATTTATATGGAAATTTAGTGATATGAAAGATTTTGAGATTTGCTTCAGAATTCTGGAGAAAAGACTTAAGAGTTAAGTATCTTACCCTGATTGTTTAGCTTGTGGGAGTGCTAAACTGAAAGGAAAACAAAACCATATACGCTTGGTGAGGCTTGAGGAAGGAGGAGAACAGTAAAGAGCGCTTCATCAGGAATTACCGCTTGTGGGAAGAGAAGAGACCACTAACAAAGCCAACTTAAAAATTTAATCTCAGTTTCACTTCACAACTGTTCATTTGCTTTAGTTATGATGTGGAATTTTTCAACTAAACTGAAAAGGCAGGATACACCAGAAGAAATGGCAAGATTACGTGATAGTTTTCTTGTCCTGACATAACTGAAGTCAGGCTACAGATGGACCCTTCCCCCAGAAGGGATTTAGGAATCAGTTTTCCTGACCACTTCCCCTCCTTACTTTACATGATGAGAATTGCGAAAGAAGGAGGGTACCAGTCCTAGGGAAGGCAAAGCTCAATCTGTAAGATGAATTTGAAAATACTGTACCTGTCTCTGAGCTGGATTTTGGATCATAGGTTTTCTTGAAGTTCTTATAATTTTAACTCAAAGAAGGTGCTCCAACCCATTAAAGTAGGGCCTCTCAACCTTTGTGCTGAAGCGCATGTCTGCCTGGGATTGGCTTGATGTGACTTTGCAAAACAACAGTTTTGCCAAAGACCTATTTCAAAATCCGTGCAAGAAATGTACTCAAATTGTTCATGTTGCTTTTAACAAAACTTTTTTATTGTTCTAATAACTTCCTAAATCTTAAAATTTGCATTCCAGGAAGCCATTTCTCCTGAGACGTGTGTAACCCCTGCTGCACTGCTTATTTTTCTTGGGATGGGGTATGTGTGTGTACCTGTTTGTACCCATTATCTTAGGAAACATAGAGTTATTTGCTTTAAAATATACATAATTAGAATTATAGTCACTTGCTTTAAACGTACATAAAGTTTATATATAATCTGCACTACAGCATTATACTTAAGGATTATTACAGTAACTGAAGAGGATGTGTTCCAGGAAATTTGCATCCAGAAGAGGCATGTGGAAGATAATGTGAGAAGCGTAGCTGTGAGTTTTAAAATGTTAAAGAGAGTTACAATGCCAAGAAACCAATTAAATACTGTCCAGAGTTAAGTAATGACAAACATACTGGAAACCTAAGCCTCTGAAAGTCGAGAAAGGCTAAAATGCTGGTTTTATANGTGTATTCTTGCCACCTCTTCTTAATATCTTCTGCTTCTGTTAGGTCCAGACCATTTCTGTCCTTTATCGAGCCCATCTTTGCATGAAATGTTCCCTTGGTATCGCTAATTTTCTTGAAGAGATCTCTAGCCTTTCCCATTCTGTTGTTTTCCTCTATTTCTTTGCATTGGTTGCTAAAGAAGGCTTTCTTATCTCTTCTTGCTATTGTTTGGAACTCTGCATTCAGATGCTTATATCTTTTCGTTTCTCCTTTGCTTTTCGCCTCACTCCAGTATTCTTGCCTGGAGAATTCCATGAACAGAGGAGCCTGGCAGGCTACAGTCCATGGGGTTGCAGAGACTCCGACATGACTGAGCAAGTAACACTTTCGCTTTCACTTTCTATTGCAAAACACGCTGGCTTAAGTACCTTTTCTGTAGGTTGAATTGTTGCTGGTACTGCTGAGTTGCCTCAGTCATGTCTGAGTCTTTGCGATCCTATAGACTGTAGCCCACCAGTCTCCTCTCTCCATGGGATTCTCCAGGCAAGAATACTGGAGTAGGTTGCCATACCCACCCCTCCAGGAGATCTTCCTGACCCGTGGATTGAACCTCTGTCTCTTACATCTCCTGCATTGGTAGTCGGGTTCTTTACCACTAGCACCACCTGGGAAGCCCAAAGGTTGAATTATTGTGCCCCCCTGCAAAAGAGATTGTGAAGTCTTAACCTCTTAAGACCTATGAATGTGACCTTATTTGGAAACACATTTTTGCAAAATTTTTAGTTAAACTCCAATAACTGGGGTCCTTATAAGAAGGTCATATGAAGAAAAGAGAAATATACAAGGAAGAAGACCATGGATGTTTAAGACCAGAGTTTAGAGTGGGCATATTCCCTGCTACATTTTATGCCAAGGAATGCCAAGAATTGCCAGCAGCCACCCCAAACTAGAAAAATTAAAAAAAAAAGTTTCTTCCCTAAAGCCTTACGAGGAAGCATAGTTCTGGATGTACCCCAATTTTAGACTTCTAGCTTCCAGAATTGTGGAGGAATAAATTTCTGTTTTAAGTCACCCAGTGACTTGAACTCCTCAATTAACTCCTGATTTTGTGGGTCAGTTGTATAGTTCTAGTCTTGGCCAACTTGCCTGGTATCTGCTGGGCTTACTTATGCACCTGTCTGGACATCTGGAAGCTGGATGATCTCATGCATCTGTGGTCTGTTGGCCTCTCTCGCATGTCTGCAGGTTGGCATGCTGGCAGCCAAGATTCAAGATTCCTCAGATCTCATGCAGGGGTTGGGGAGGGAAAGAGTGTTGACTCAATGTCACACTGCAAAGGAGTTCGTGTAGGGGGGAAAGAATTCTTGACCATATTCATAACCTATCACTACACCTAAATCTGGGCTTCCCATTTGGTGCTAGTGTAAAGAACCCACCTGCCAATACAGGAGACCTAAGAGATGCAGATTCAATTCCTGGTTCAGGATGATCCTCTGGAGGAGGGCATGGCAACCCATCCAGTATTCTTGCCTGGAGAATTCCATGAACAGAGGAGCCTGGAGGGCTACAGTCCATAGGGTCACAAAGAGATGGACATGACTGAAGTGACTTAGCTAGCACACACACACACCTAAATCTGATCTACCTGAAGCCTTCTCCATCTCAGTGGCCAGCAATTCCATCCTTCCATGCATTCAGCCCAAAACCTTACAAGCATCTTTGACTGCTTTCTATCTCTCATGTGCAAATGCAAACTACCAGCTAATCCTATAGTCTCTAACTTTAAAACATATCCAGAGTCTACCATTTCTCATTACCTTTATAGCATCCTAATCTAAGCCAGTATCATCTTTCACCTGAATTACTACAATAACTTCCCAACAGGACTCTCTGCTTCTACTTTTACCTTCCTACCATCTATTACTCTCAACATAGCTTCCATAGTGATATTTTTAAAATATAAGTCAAATCATATCACTCTTCTGCTTAAAATCCTGAAAGATCCCCATCTGATTCAGAGTAAAAGCCTACACTCTTGAAATGGTTCATGAGCCTCACACAATCTGGCTGCCCTTTTTGTCTCTAACCTTATCACTTCTTGTTTAGTCACTTAGGCTACCATAACAAAAATACCGTTGGTTGAGTGGCTTATAAACCACAGAAGTATATTTCCCACAGTTCTGGAGGCTGGAAAGTCTAAGATCAAGTTTCTGGAAGGTTAAGTATCTAGGCAGAGCTCAATTCCTGGTCATAGGTAGACATCTTCTTGCTCTAACCCCACATGGTGGAAGAAGAGGTATCTCTCTGAGGCCTCTAATCCTATTCATGAATGTTCCACCTTCATGACTTAATCACCTCCCAAGCACCTCACCTCCTAATACTAGCACATTGGTTATTAAGATTTAAAATGTGAATGGGGGGGCAAAATAAATATTCAGTCTACAGCATTCCACGCCCCCCCCAAATTCAAGCCCTTCTCACATGCGAAACATGTTCATTTCTAGATATCATCTTAGTCAGACATTGCAAGCAGAGAGTGTAAGGGATACCAGAGAAAGAGAACTAGGCATGCTTTCTTGACATACAAGAAGCCCATTTTTGGCCTAAGCCATTTTGTGGTCTAAATCTGGCCACAATGCTTGCCTTTAAACAGGTCTCAGTGATTAATCATCTTAAGGGAAGGAAATAGCAAAGGAAAAGCAGTTAAGAAACAATAGTTCAGTGATCAAATAGAGACCTAGTCCCTCTTCAAGGGATATCTATATATATGTCCCTTAAGATATATATATATACACACACACACACACACACACACACACACATATATATATATACATCAGATTGTTTTCATATCTTCAAGTTCTGCAGGAACTAAGGCTCCCACCCAGGTGGAAGAGGTTAACTGCATGCTGAGATCTCAGACTTCTCAGAATCTAAGAGCCAGGATGCTGACTTTTTCTGACCCTTGTGATTTCAATAAACTAAAGCCTGGGTTTGACTGTGTGGATCACAAGAAACTGTGGAAAATTCTGAAAGAGATAGGAATACCAGATCACCTAACCTGCCTCTTGAGAAATCTGTATTTTATGACCAACCTAGATAGTATATTCAAAAGCAGAGACATTACCTTGCCGACTAAGGTCCGTCTAGTCAAGGCTATGGTTTTTCCTGTGGTCATGTATGGGTGTGAGAGTTGGACTGTGAAGAAGGCTGAGCACCTAAGAATTGATGCTTTTGAACTGTGGTGTTGGAGAAGACTGTTGAGAGTCCCTTGGACTGCAAGGAGATCCAACCAGTCCATTCTGAAGGAGATCAACCCTGGGATTTCTTTGAAAGGAATGATGCTAAAGCTGAAACTCCAGTACTTTGGCCACCTCATGAGAAGAGTTGACTCATTGGAGAAGACTCTGATGCTGGGAGGGATCGGGGGCAGGAGGAGAAGGGGACGACCGAGGATGAGATGGCTGGATGGCATCATGGACTCGATGGACGTGAGTCTGGGTGAACTCCGGGAGATGGTAGGGAGGCCTGGCGTGCTGCGATTCATGGGGTTGCAAAGAGTCAGACACAGCTGAGTGAGTGAACTGAACTGATACTGGAGTGGGTTGCCATTCCATTCTCCAAGGGATCCTTCCCAACCCAGGGATCAAACCCAGGTCTCCCACATTGCATGGCAAATTCTTTACCATCTGAGCTATAGCATGTTTTGCAATAGTTTGTTACATAAAAAAGTCTAACGAATACAGTGGCGAGAAGTGAGGAGTCCAATTTTGGACATGCTGAACTTATATTAACTCTTTCCCTAGCCTCACTTTTACTTGTAATTGCTTCATATTTCACTGAGAAAAGAAAAACAATCAGAGGAGAATTTTCACAAGCCTCCCCTACCCAATTTACCTACCTACAAGCATTGATTTTGTATACTTTGTCTTCCATTCAGGTAATGGTAGTAAACTCTCTGTGTTGCAATCTAAGTCCAGCCTCTTTGTTTATGTACTTACCTCTTGCCCTTTTAAGGTCATCATTCCAGCTATTCTGCTTTTCTTTCTTTCATCATCAGTTTTTCCATCTCAACCAGATCATCTTCATCAGCATAAAAATATGCTAGTAAAAACCATGCTATTATGTCTTCCATCCTAAAGAAAATAACTCTCTTGACCTCCTACTTCTGCTGTCAAATATTGCCCCCTTTTTTCCTCTTTGTTATAGTAAAATTCCCCCCAAAGGAGTTGTTTATATTTTGCCCAGTGGTCTCATGAGCCCACTAATCATGCTTTTGCCCCCTTAACACATATACACAGGCCTTTTCATTGAATTCATCTGCTCAAGTTCATTGACATCACCAGTCATGTTACTTGACTTACTGGCAGCTTTTAACATGGCTTATCTCTGATCACTGAACTTTTCTCCACTTGGTTTCCAGGACACTGTTTGATGAGCACTACACTTGGCAGCCTTTCCTGCTACCAAGTAGCAGGTGCTCTTGCTCACCAATGCCAAGCTCAGGGACTACTCATGGCTTCATTATATGGCTGCTGCAGGCAAAGGCTGCCGGCTGGTCCCCAGGCCAGTGGCAGGTGACCCATGTTGCTGAGCCCTGGGGGACCAAGGCCCAGAGGTGGTCTAGGCTGAGTATGGCCACAGCAGACCCCACTCTGCTGAGACTGGTGTGGGGACCCTTGCAAAACTCTGTGGAGTGAGTGTTTGAGGAAGTGAAATTTGCAAACGACCCTTCAAAGTCTCTCTTTTCTGCCATTAAGTGTTTGTATTCACTTTGGTAAAAAAAAATTTTTTTCCTTCTCTTTCTTATGCTCCTTCACTAGCTGTTGTAGTCAGTTCTCACTGCTATAGCAAAGCACCATAGACTGAATGGTTTAAACTTCACACATTTATTTCTCACAGACTTGGAGGCTGGCAAGTCCAAGATCAAGGTGCCTATGGATTCAATCTCTGGTGAAAGCCCTCTTCTTGCTTTGTAGGCAGCTGTCTTCTTGCTGTGTATTCTCACATGGCGCGTGCGCCCATCATGGGGGCTCCACCCTCATGACTGCATTTAAACATAATTACCTTCCAAAGATGCCACCTCCTAATACCATCACATCGGGATTAGAACTTTAATGGTGAATTTTTTGGGAAAAATCATGTATGTAGTCCATAGCATTTGTTTTATAGAGGTCAAGAACTTTCTTGATCTGCACTTAACAAATTATTACCCAAGTTTAAAACTACTTTCTGGCTGCATGAGAAAACATGATCTGCAAGTCATATTTAACTCTCCCATGTCTGAATCTTTTTTCCAATGTTCCTTGCCTATTTATTCAATGATAGTATCATGATCTCTTTGTGCCTCTGCTATGCAACGGGGAAGATGATGAGGATTCAAAGTTTAAATTTGAATACATTTAAAGTATACATTTAAAATTCTTAGAGTTGTGCCTGGGATAGTATGCACTCAATAAATGTTACCCGTTATTTATTCTCTGCATTATTATTCACAGGCAGGAAGGGCTAAGTTGTGCTTACTAAGACTGAATGCAAGAATTAGGCAGCTATATCAACCCAAGTCATGAGCAGGCCAGAGAGTGACTCATCCATGAAAGCACCTTTTCTTCAAGCCAGTAACCGAGTGAGTTGGCCGGAGGTATTCCCTGTAGGTTGCATCTGAATAGGCAGTTTCATTTGTCTCGTGCCTAGGAAGTTCTTCTGATGTTTAGCAGATGGGAAGCAGGGTGTCAGGTCCTGTAATTCATGAAGAATTATCCCTCCCATAATGTCAAAAATCCTGAAATTAAGGAATGCTATACTAGGTCTGATATATGTATTTTAAAAATTTATTTTTATTTATTTATCTTTTTAGGGAGAGAAGGATCAGAGACAACGGGCAAAGTATGGAATAAAATGAGTTTGACAAAAGTGAGGGATGCTCAGTCGTGTCTGACTTTTTGTGACTCCAAGGACTATATAGTCCATGGAATTCTCCATACCAGAATACTGGAGTGAGTAGCCTTTCCCTTCTCCAGGGGATCTTTGCAACCCAGGATCGAACCCAGGTCTCCCACATTGCAGGTGGATTCTTTACCAACTGGGCCACAGGGAAGCTCAAGAGTACTGGAGTGGGTAGCTTATCCCTTCTCCAGTGGATCTTCCTGACTCAGGAATCAAACTGGGGTCTCCTGCATTGCAAGCAGATTTTTTTTTACCAACTGAGCTATCAGGGAAGTTTGATGAAGCAGGCATGAGCTAGCTCATGCTTTGTGATAGTGTGGTACTGGGTTGATAGTGGCTGAGATGTTATATTCTCTGTTTTCAGACAACTGTTGAGAGCAATGGTAGAGAGGAAGGAGTGAGTGAGTGAGTGAAGGTGCTCAGTTGTGTCGAACTCTTTGTGACACCATGGACAGTAACCTACCAGGCTTCTCCGTCCATGGGATTTTCCAGGCAAGAATACTGGAGTGGGCTGCCATTTCCTTCTCCAGAGGATCTTCCGAACCCAGGGATCGAACCCAGGTCTCCTGCATTGCAGACAGACGCTTTACTGCCTGAGGCACCAGGGAAACCTGGGGCCAAATGTCAAGATCTTAATTCCACTGCATTAATAATAAGCTAAGGTAGTTAGTTCTCAGGAGAGAATGGAGAGGCGGAGGCATTGAAGAGCAATGCTATACTAGGAGTGTCCCTCCACATAGAAAGACGCTGGGAATCGGAAATTAGATTTATTTCCATGTTAAAACTGTTTGACTGGTACCTTTGTAGTCAGACAAAGATTTGAGAACCTCTTGATGAAAGTGAAAGAAGAGAGTAAAAAGTTGGCTTAAAACTCAACATTCAGAAAACTAAGATCATGGCATCTGGTCCCATCACTTCATGGCAAATAGATGGGGAAGCATTGGAAACAGTGGTAGACTTTATTTTTTAGGGCTCCAAAATCACTGCAGATGGTGACTGCAGCCATGAAATTGAAAGATGCTCGCTCCTTGGAAGAAAAGTTATGATCAGCTTAGACAGCATATTAAAAAGCAGAGACATTACTTTGCCAACAAAGGTCCCTCTAGTCAAAGCTATGGTTTTTCCAGTGGTCATGTATAGATGTGAGTTGGACTATAAAGGAAGCTAAGCACCGAGGAATTGATGCTTTTGAACTGTGGTGTTGGAGAAGACTCTTGAGAGTCCCTTGGACTGTAAGGAGATCCAACCAGTCCATCCTAAAGGAGATCAGTCCTGAATATTCATTGGAAGGGCTGATGCTGAAGCTGAAACTCCAATACTTTGGCCACCTGATGTGAAGAACTGACTCATCTGAAAAGACCCTGATTTGGGAAAAGATTGAAGGCGGGAGAAGAAGGGGACGACAGAGGATGAGATGGTTGGATGGCATCACCGACTCAATGGACATGAGTTTGAGTAGGCTCCTGAAGTTGGTGATGGACAGGGAAGCCAGGGGTGCTGCAGTCCACGGGGTTGCAAAGAGTCGAACATGACTGAGTGACTTAACTGAACTAAACCGAACTGAAACATTTGACTGTGTTTATATCTTGGGTTACCATTTTTATAATTCCTCCACTAACCTTGTTAAGTGCTAAATGTTACTCCTGAGGTGTCTGAGCTCATCTCAAAAAAAGTTGAGACTGACTTTGTTTTTCCCTAGTGGCTGTATGGATTTAGAATGGTTGTATTTTTTTTTTTCTTGCATTATATATTTTAATAATGGCAATGTTTCATTTTTCTGGTCTGCTTTAAAGGAAATTATTTATGCTTATGTAGGTTCTTTTTAGTTGTATTTTACATGTAGCTAAAGAAATAATTTCCATTTCTATGCTTGTTTTCCGTATTACTTTTTGGGATTTCCAGGAGGAAAGTTCTGACACTATGCTACCAATATTCCAAATGGACAACCCTTTGTGTTATTTTAAACCCATATTTAAAGTTCTAAATATACAAAGAAGACATAAAAATATTCCATTTTGAATTCAGTTTTGTTGTTTTGAATTTTGACTCTGCCTTAATGCTTACCTAAGGAGTTAGAATGAAGCTAAACATTGTGATTTTAATGTTTCAGTCTCTGTCAAGAGGCTAAGAATGTTCTTACACAAGTTAAAACATACAGCAGCTGTGAAAAGACAAAAAATAAAAATTATAAGTAAATGTCATTTGACAGTTTGATGGGTTTCATGAGAGCTGGATTTGTGTTGGAGTGATTTATATATTGGAGGGTTCTCAGATCTGGCTGCCCACCAGAGTAAGTAAAAAAGTTAAAAAAAATTAAAATAATGTAAATATATGGAACCACATCAGAAATCTTCATTTGGTAAGTTTGGGGTAGCGTTTAGGAATCTGTTTTTTTTTTTTTTTTTTTTTAAAGAGAATCTCAGCTCTATTGTGCTGCAGTATATATTAAACAATGCTGTAAATCATTCACAGATTTTAGGACATTTTCCCCCCTTGTAATTGCTTCTTTTACAGCAATTCTCCAGTTAGCATCTGTACTAACTATGGGGATGCAGGCTGGCTGGGGACAGAATGATTCTTTAAATCTGCATATAAATCTTCGTGTATAAATGTGTTGGAAGGTCTGTGCCATCGGTGGACCACAATGCTGTTGAAATTTTCCTTATAATTCTCTGCCATAGCCGTCCTCTTTGCTGTGACATCATTTCAGCTGCCAAAGAGAGAAATCCAGGTTATATAGGTAGGAACAAATGAACAACTTAATTTTTTTTGCAAAATATCTAACAACTCAAAAGTTGTTTTACCCCAAAGTAATAATATGTAGTTCTTCAGAACAGATGAAACAGCATGAATGATTTTCCTCTTCAGTGTTATATTTCTATAGAATTTCATAATTGGATTTGATTTATCAAATTAGCTTTTTGGTTTATATAATCTTCCATTATAATAAATCAGGTAAAATGTTCTAATGTGAATGTTTTCTTTTTATCTTCAGGAGACCATAAAAAGGATTCACTTCGTTGCAAAATGCATCTAAAAGATAATTATATCACTTTATACTTCAGATAAATTGTTCATAAAATGACTTAAAACTGCTTTTAGTGATAAATGCTTATATCTGATGATGCAAGGAAATGGGACATTATAAGTGGAAAATAAATGGTTTTTATATAAAGTCTTAAAGACTGTTTTTTATTACGTCTGTCATATTATAAAATGGTTTACTTCTTTAAATGTAGCTTATAAAACATATATATTGTGATTTTACTATAATGCTTTAAAAAAAGCAATTTGATTTTGACATACTTACCTTACCTCTGATAGAGCATCTTTATGAAATCTATTTTGCCTTGGATGTTAAACATTTCCTTTATTTGCTTGAGCTGTAAGGAAATGTAACTTAAAAATACTCATAATATTGGAGCATTATGATAAATACAATCTTGGGGGAAACTTCTCTGGAGACAAAGAGGTTGTTTGACATTTTTTTGGTGATTATTTTGTAACCACAGTCTCTGAACCCTGAGCATGGATGGTCACTGGACATTTAGTTGTAATATTTTTGACTATAAACTAAGTAATTATGCTTTTCCTGGTTAAAAATAATAAAAATGATAAATTTCTTAAATTTCCACTTATTTTATCTACAGGTGAAGAAAGAAAATCAATATATTTTCTGGGCAGGAATATCCTACGAATTATTATACATTCCCTTTGAGGGAGTTAAAATCATATTGCCTATGTATTAAATGTTACACTAATACATTTTAGTTTGGAATGTGTTCTGGATCAGAGGTAACATTCCCGATCAGTGAGACCTAGCCAGAAAATGTTTTGATTTTCTAAACATGTATGTTTACATAAGCAGGACTGCAATTTCCCTCTCCTGTTGTTGCTTTCTGATTCCAATGTGTATGCCAACTGCCCTTAGTTTGAGTGTACACATCACAAAATCAGAGAATTTACTTCCTACAACTCCCTTTTCTCCTTCATTTTGCCAAGTCTCCCGACCAGAATCTGTCTACTTTTGTTCATTCTTTAGTTTGGAGGTATTTTTCTGCTAATGTATAATTTCTAGTAGCTTCAGCCTCCAGTAAGATCTTCATTAATTACCAATTTTCATCTTTTCTCTCTTGAAAGCCTCTTTCTGATCTTATTTTCCATATGGTTGGAATACTTTCCTCAAAAATGATATCCTGGTGGTATGTTTTCTTTATATGTTTGTTGGCAGAACTCTGGGAGGTTTTCTTCAAGGCTTACCTTTGATAAAATGCATCTGATCTAATTATTGCATTTTTCAGAAAAATCAAGAATTTTTAGTTTTAGTCTCCATTTTCCTTCCTTTCACTCTCATCCTTTTCATTTGTTTCTTAATTTTCTCCCTTTGCTTTCTGTGAGATCATTTCAAGTTTGCACTTCTTACTTATTCAATATTTTTCAGTTTTAATTCTACAGTTTTTATCATAATAAAAATGTTTTGTTTTTGTCTTAATAGTCCTTTAATACTAAAATTTAAATTTTATTCTGCAGATCCTTTTGGTGCTCTTTAATTTTAACTTCGTTTTGTTGTCCCCTTGGATTTCTATTTCTTTCCCATAGAGGTTGTATCTTTTTAATTTTTTGAGAAAGTGGAATTGAAACCATATGGGTTTCATTTTGGGGTCTCTGAAGAGTTCCAGTACTCCAGTCCTTTAATTTCAGTGCAGAAAAGAATTCAGCGAGAGGCAAAGTGATAGATAAGCAGTGATTTTTCCGAATGGGACACTTGTGAGGCTTACAAGCAGGCAGGCTGGGGGTGTTATGCCTTGGGAACTTAGTGGGCTGCAGTCTTATAATCAAAGGAAAAGTGGGAAGGGAGAAAAAGAACTTCTTTGTCTTTCTCTTTAAAATTTTTTTGTTTATCTACTTGGCTCTGCTGGGTCTTTGTTTCGGCATGTAGGATCTAGTTCCCTGACCAGAGATTGAACCCGGGCCCCCTGCATTGGAAGCATGCAGTCTTAGCCACTGGACCATCAGCAAAGTCCTTTCTTTGTCTTTCTTGAGTAGACATCATGTTTCCATTGTCAGCTCCTCCTCCAGGTTGAGGAGGGGGAGTTTTTTTGTCCCTACATGGTCAAGCTAGATCCACAAATTATCATTTTTAATGTGTGCAGAGGACATGTCCTAGGGATCATGAACTTACTGAATTCCCTGGGCAGTATGTGGGTCTCACATCACCATTTTTTTTTTTTTTTGTCATTTGGGGGCATGTTTTGTGTTTCTTTTGCATGGTTTTGTTGCTAAGGATGTAGCAAGCCAATCTGGCTGTGATGCTAAGTGACTTGTTCTGCTTTTTGAGCAGAACATAACAAACAAGCCCACAATGTTTGAGAATTTTCCCAATACTTTCTTGAGTGGTCATTAACCTTATTGTGGTTTCCCAAAGCCTTTGGTGGCTTCCTTGATGACTCAGTAGGTAAAGAGTCTACCTGCAATGCAGGAGACACGGGTTCAATCCCTGGGTTGGGAAGAATCCTTGGAGTAAGAAAGGGTAACCCACTCTAGTATGCTTGCCTGAAATAAATCCCATGGACAGAGGAGCCTGGTGGGCTACAGTCCAAAGGATTGCAGAGAGTTGGACATGGCTGAGCAACTAAGCAACAAAGCCCCCTAAAGTTCCTTCTCTGTTTAGAATTCCCTAATGGAGTTGGCTTAAAGCTCAAATTCAGAAAACTAAGATCATGGCATCTGGTCCCATCACTTCATGACAAATAGATGGGGAAACAGTGGCTGACTTTATTTTTTTGGGCTCCAAAATCACTGCAGATGGTGATTGCAGCCATGAAATTAAAAGATGCTTACTCCTTGGAAGGAAAGTTATGACTAATCTAGACAGTATATTAAAAAGCAGAGACATTACTTTGTCAACAAAGGTCCGTCCAGTCAAGGCTATTATGGTTTTTCCAGTAGTCATGTATGGATGTGAGAGTTGGACTATACAGAAAGCTGAGTGCTGAAGAATTGAGGCTTTTGAACTGTGGTGTTGGAGAAGACTCTTGAGAGTCCCTTGGACTGCAAGGAGATCCAACCAGTCCATCCTAAAAGAGATCAGTCCTGGGTGTTCATTGGAAAGACTGATGTAGAAGCTGAAACCCCAATATTGTGGCCACCTGATGCAAAGAGCTGACTCATTTGAATAGACCCTGATGTTGGGAAAGATTGAAGGCAGAAGGAGAAGGGGATGATAGAGGATGAGATTGTTAGAGGCACCACCGACTCAATGGACATGAGTTTGGGTAAACTCTAGGAGTTGGTGATGGCAGGGAGGCCAGGCATGCTGCTCTTCATGGGGTTGCAGAGTTGGACACGACTGAGCCACTGAACTGAACTCTTTAATTTTCCTCTCTTTATTGTTTCTTATAGTAATAGCTGTCATTTACTGAGTGTCTACTCCAGCTTAGACACTGTGCTGGATATTTTATATGTCAGTGATTATTTTTTCCATGTAGTAGAGGAAAAAGCTGAGGCTTGCAGTGCAGAAGCTAGGATTAAAACTCATTCCATGTGAATTGAAAGACCATGCTTTCTCCACCATCTCTGGAATGAAGAGACTCCTAACTATATAGGATGCCCATGAACAGCCAAAGTGTTTGCATTACTGTCTACCAATGTGATGCTAGTTGAACTCCACATAAATTCCTTCCAGAAACAGGGTGGCCGTGTAGTTCTAATTCCCAGTGTCCAGCAGTCATCTATCTTTGCTGGCTTAATGAAGTGTGGGTTATTCTTTTACCATTTCTGCTTAAATTTTAACACTAGGAGGCAATTCAGGACCTGTATAATACCTGAACTTTTATTTCTAACAAAAGTACTTTACTACTGGGGTTTATATTACTGCAGAGGCATGTGACAACACAGGGCTTCCTTCTCTGTTTTTGAGCTGTTGTTTATTATTCCAACTGTTTACTGCAGTTGGAACTGAGATCTGCTCCTGTCTATGGAAAGATAAACTGAAGGCAGAGTTAAGATGCACAGCTGTGGCTGCTTCAAAATACAGTGTCCACTCAATTTGGGGTGGCTGCTCGGTTTTTCTTAGCGTGTAAGTCTCTTGCATTCCCGAGTAACTGATAGTGTATCTTCCCTACATCTTTTTAGGATGAGTAGCTTACTGTTTCTAGTTAGCAAAATATTCATATGTCATAAATTGTGTTTCTCAGTGTTCAATCAGTGACATTGATAAGGCATAATTATGGAAGAGTTCTTCTGGATTTCTGGCAATAGGTTGACTATCAGTCAATCTTTGTTGATTTTCTTTTTCTTTTTTTTGGTATTTCTAATAGATAGAAAAGGGAATAGATTACATCAGGGAATGAAACCCAAGTGTCATTTTTAATTAGTACCTCCAGTAGTTATTTTTGCAAATAATACTTCATTTTTTAAATGTAATCCTTTGACTAATATATAATCTTTTGGGAAGCTTGCATTTATTTCATACATTAAGGCAGAAGGGTCTTTGGGACCGTGAGAGATTCTGAATTGATGTTTTCTGTTTTGCTAGTCCTTTGCATTAAATTTGGGAAAAATGATAATGGCCTTTGTTTTTCCTATTATCACTGGCAAATGCATATTCCACTGAGATGTTCTGCTTTCTTGCACATTCTCTCTCATCCAGAACTTTGCCTTCTGAGTTTCACTGTTATTTTTAGGGTTGAGTATTTCAAGGAAACCACTAAAAATACCTGTGATTTCAGTTGTTTTCTTATATAATGGCACACTCACTTTACCTAGTTTTCAAACTGTAGATTTCTCAAAGATGCTTTGAAAGGAATTGAGAAAATACATATAGGATTTAGGAGAGAGATATTTCCTGATTGGCACAAATGCAACAGCTTTGGTGAGAATATATATGTATATATTTTCAATATAAATATACAGTGATGATGGGCAATTCAATATTTATAATTTTAACTTTATATTCAAAGTGTAAAGAGTTCTAACAACAATGTCTTCTATCTCACTGCAGCAATTCTGCAAATTACTCAGCTCAGTTATGTAATGTTCAGATTCTTGTGGCCTGTAAATTGCTAATACAGCTAGATTTCAAAGTGTTGCTCAGGATCCCTGAGTTTTTGAGACCCTTTCAGGCAGTTAATGCGATCAAAGTTATTTTATTATAATATTCAAACATTAGTTCCCCTTTTCATTTCCATTCTTTCAAAAGTGTACAGCAGAGTTTTCCAAAGGTTTCTTGCTGTATGATATTGCAGTGGATGAATGCAGAAGATCAAGTTGCCTTTGGTTAAGCCAGATACTAAAGAGAATTAAAAAAAAATAACATAGTGCCACTTGTGATGGACCAAAAAATAATCTCTCAAAAATGTCCACATCCTAACTTTTGGGACCTGTGAATATGTTACTTTATGATGCAAAAAGGACTTTGGGGATGTGATTAAATTGAGGATTTTGAGATGGAGAGATAATTTTGGATTATCTGCGGTGGATCCAGTGTAGTCACAAGGGTCCTTAAATATGGAAGTGGGACGTAGAATTGTTAAGTATCAGAGTACTGAGATATGAGAAAGACTTAATAGGACATTGATGGCTTTGAAGATGGAAATGAACCATAAGCCAAGTAGTGTGGGAGATTTCGAAAAACAGGCAAAGGAAAGCAAAACAGATGCTCCCTTGAGGCCTGTAGAAAGGAACACTTTCCTACCATCACTTTGATTTCAGCATAGTGAGATGTACTCTGGATTTCCCTTTTGTTTTTTATTTTTTAGTCTTGTAAAGTTCTTTATATTTTGGATTTTTGTCACATATGCAGCATAAGGAAATCATGTGGCTTAAATTTTTTCCAAACATCAAAAGTGCTATTTAAATAAGCAGTGGCCTGTACTGCTTATGACACACGTATGTGCATAGTTAAGCACTAAGCCATGTATGTGCAGAGGAAGCACCTGGAGATCTTATGAGGATGCAGGTTCTGATTCTGTACATCAGGAACGAGGCCTGAGATTTTATATTTTTGACAAGCTCCCAGATGACACAAGTGCTGCTGGTCCTCGAATCTCAGGTTGAGTAGTAAGGCTCTACGTAGATGAATTGATCTAATGCTCTCTATAATCTCAGGAGATCTGTACAACTATCGCTCCTATTTTAAAAATGAAGAAATGGAAATGCAGAGAGAAATTTGCCTAAGGTTACAACAGCTAGGAAGTGGCAGAGCCCAGCCGTTGCTCTAAGGATTCCTCTGTATAATCATCTCACTTTGCAAGTTTAAATGCAACCAAGCAGTGTAAGTATCATTTTGTTTTACCGTTAAACCCAAAACACACAAAGCTAAACTACGGTATTCTATTTAAAACAAATACTAGTCCTAATTCGAATTTCTGTTAAACATTTGAGCATTTATATGATTTTAGTCCACTCATATAATACCCCACCCCCAATACGCAGTTTAAAAAGGCTGCTTGAAGCATGTGGTCAGACAATTGTACTACCCTTCCCAAATAACTTAAGAATGGGCCACGCACCCAGGATGTGTGTGTCCAGGTGACAGGGTGTGTGTGTTTGTGTATGTGGTGGTTTAAGGGGTATTAGTGTGAAGAATCTGGAGACGGCGATGGCATCCCACTCCAGTACTCTTGCCTGGAAAATCCCATGGATGGCGGAGCCTGGTGGGCTGCCGTCTATGGGGTCGCACAGAGTCGGGGACACGACTGAAGCGACTTAGCAGCAGCAGCAGCAGTGTGAAGAATCAGGGTCTAAGGTACAATTAGATGTCTAGTAGTCAGAAGCTAGTTATCGAAATCCTCGCTACCTGAGTATGCTACTTTTGAGTCTCTCTAGCTCCTGGGAGAAGGAAATGGCAACCCACTCCAGTGTTCTTGCCTGGAGAATCCCAGGGACGAGGGAGCCTGGTGGGCTGCCGTCTATGGGGTCGCACAGAGTCGGACACGACTGAAGCCACTTAGCAGCAGCAGCCCCTGGGAGCTGGCCTGAGATGCAGACCCCGCCCTCTCACTAGCATCTGCTGAATCAGACTGTGCATTTTAACCTAAATCGCAGATGATGGTATGCACTTTAAAGCCTGAGACCACTGATCTACAGCCCAACTTGCTTTAGATTCATCCCAATACCAGAGTCTCTGGAAGGGCGTGGCCTTAAAGGCAATGAGGGTATACATTGCCTTTTCCAGGTGGACATTTGATTTTTCTCCCACCTGCAAAATCATTGGGCAAGGCAGGGCCGCCGGCCCTCTCGAGTTCACTTCCGGGTGCCTCCGGGGCGGGACCGAAGGCAGTCACACCCCTCCCACTCTCAGGTGCGGTTCGTTTACTCCACTGGACTGGAAGCCAGGCGGGTTGGCTGCACGTGGTCCCACGTGGACGCCGCCCGCCCAGCCTCCAGTTCCGAAGGCACAAGACACGGGAAGAGAAGACAGCCATGCTTTTCGCCCCGGGCTCTGGCACCGCGGACTTGCATCTTAGACCCGAGGCCGTCACCTTCCTCACCAAGCTGGTCAGGTAGACCGTGGTCCAGTAGCACCACCAGCACGAGCACCACCACAGCGGAAAACAGAGGCAAGGAGAGTCCCAAGCAAACCACGGTAGCGGCACCTGCGATCCTAGCGTCTGCTTTTCCAGATTCCTGAACACAGTGGACCTGGAAGGTAATGAATTTATGTTCTTTTTTTTTTTTTTTTAAACACATTGCTTTTATTTTTTTCAACTCCAAACCACTGTCTTTATTTTTTTAAATATAAATTTATTTATTTTAATTGGAGGTTAATTACTTTATAATATTGTATTGGTTTTGCCATACATCAACATGAATCCGCCACAGGTATGCATTCCTTTAAACTACTGAGTTTGAAGTAAACTGTTACAGCAGCAATAGGAAACTACTACAGCTTTCAGTGAAAGCCTCTTTTAAAGGCTGTACACCCTTCAGTCGACCTCCATTGGTTTCAGAAGAACATCAAGGGCTCTAGTTTGACTAAAAGGCTTTCTGTCATTTGCTTTTAACCATGAATTAAGGGTCGCATCTATTTTGCCTCCCTAATTTCCATCCTGTGTGCCACGCCTACAGAAGTATTGCTGTTTTCCCAAATGGCCAGCTTTTCCACACCCTTGTTCTGTTGCATGTGCTATGTTCCCTGGCTACATGATCCACTTTCACTTGTCCATTCAACTCCTACCTGTCCCTGTGAACTCACTTTTAAGGTCATCTCCTAGGCAAAGCCTTGCCCCAGCTGTTCAGTCTAGGTTCCCTCTTTCCTAAGTAGCACTTGCCACATTATGTCTAATTTATATATATCACTTATCTTCCTGTGGGAGCTGTAGTATGAGCTACTTGGGGAGATAATGATGTCATATTTGTGCACCTCCAGCATCTAGTGCATTGCTTAATTCACAGTAGTCCTCAATAAATGTTTTTTTTTTTTTTTTCCTGATTTCTCGATTGATTATTGGCCAGTGTCTCAATAGTTTATTTCCATGAATCAGCTTTCAAATATGATTCTATCGTATACACAACTGCATGGTGCCCTAATCTGTTGTTTCTCTTAGCTACCATCCTATTTCTCTTTTTCCTGCCAAATAGGTGGTAAGTGATCTTCAAATGTAGTTTTAATTTTCTTCCTCTCATGACCTCTTAACTCCTTGGCATATTTCTTTTTCAACGGTCCCTATTGATCTCTTCCTGTCTCTTTTGACCTCTCAGATAACTTTGACAAATCTCTCCCTCCTTCATTTTCCATGTAGTTACTGATCACTTCCTACTTCTGTGTGTGTGACTTTTTGCTAGTTCTTCTTCCTACACCTTAATTCTGGGAATTCCTCCAATATTAAATACTTAATCCCCAGTTCTCCTGTCTATGCATTTAATATCTTGAAGTCCTCATCCACTTTCATGGTTTCTCCGTCAACTACAAAGATGGTGTGTCTGTAGCCAAGACCTACTATAGCCTTGTCCGTTCAATAACTACAGTGGAGTCTCTGCCAGTGTCTAGAAGACAACTGATGTTGATTGAGTTTTCATCAGTAACGCTCCCTCCTTATTTGTCTTCCTCTGTGACTTCTCTGTTATGCTCATTTCTCATTTTATAATTTCTGTTTTTGTATTCTTATCTGTTTTCAAGTTATTTTTCTTCAGGTTATCGCTTAGATTTGTTTTTTTTTTGTGATTTTTTTTTCTCTATGACCACCATGCTGATCTAAGCCCTCAGTATCTTAAGGGCCACTTTATATTTCACTACTTTAATCAACTGTGCCTCCAATATTTCTTTGCTTTAATCAACCATGCATCCCATACTCTTTTCCCTAATTTACAGTGACTCCTACCACCACTTCTGCATCTAACACTCAACTCATCCAGTTCTTTTATGTTATCTTGCCACACAAGAA
This sequence comes from Oreotragus oreotragus, assembly GCA_006410675.1. Lineage (NCBI taxonomy): Eukaryota > Metazoa > Chordata > Mammalia > Artiodactyla > Bovidae > Oreotragus > Oreotragus oreotragus. Next base: position 378,870 of record SJYX01020872.1, read on the forward strand.
ACTATGGTCAATCTGTATTGGTTATTATACCATGCCTGTGTGGTCTTAGGCCCAACTAAACATTCAGACTCACTTTGACTATCAAAGGCTACATTAACACGAGCCTGCTCAAAGGGAGCAAGGCATAGATTGCACAGGGTGGTGGGAGGTCGTCTTCTTCAGAGGTAGTTGTAGCAATCTAATAGCTCAGGGGCAAGGGAACTATCTGGTTTAGAAGTATTGTGCATCACAGGTGCCAATTGCTCTTGCAGTAACCCCACAGTCATAGCTTCCAGGGTCCTTGCAAGGACATGTCAGTTAAAAGAGTGACCACATTCAGGGAAATCCAAAGTATGGCATCTGTACCTGTTCTTTAGAGTTCATTTATCTTCCCTCCTGATTCAGGCTCATTTTTACTGTAAGCAGTGTTATGTAGTAATATAGCAAACATCTTTATTAGGTTTTCAGAGGAATAGTGATGGCATGTTAATTGAGGGTTAGTGTCTTGTGCGGAGAAGGCAATGGCACCCCACTCCAGTACTCTTGCCTGGCAAATCCCATGGACGGAGGAGCCTGGTGGGCTGCAGTCCATGGGGTCGCTAGGAGTCGGACATGACTAAGAGACTTCCCTTTCACTTTTCACTTTCACGCATTGGAGAAGGAAATGGCAGCCCACTCCAATGTTCTTGCCTGGAGAATCCCAGGGACGGGGGAGCCTGCTGGGCTGCTGTCTATGGGGTCGCACAGAGTCGGACACGACTGAAGTGACTTAGCAGCAGCAGCAGCAGTCTTGTGCAGAAAAGAAAGGATTTTGTTAACTTTTGTCCAAAGTTACCAATCAAGTTGGAACTCTTTTGACTCATTACTAAGGTCAGGTCATTCATAATCTTACTTGACACCCCCTGCCCCATTTATTCAAACCTCTGTTCTGGTACTCCCCAGCTAGCCTTTTCTGACTTGCTTGTCTAATATAGTAAGAGTCTCAAATATGTTCTTCCTTCATTATAGCCCCAAATTCAGTGCCTGTTCTAATTCTGTTTCTATAATTCTAATTCTGTAATAGAAAGTGTTTAAGAAATAGCCACAGAATAACAGAATCTCAGAATTATGAGCAGCATTCCAAATTGATGGCTGGATTTCAGTGTTTTGCAGTGATATAAGATAAATGTAGAAGAAAACAAAACCCTTTTTGAACCACTGATGGATTGAGAGAGCACTGTTGCAAAACTTTTTTTAGCGGTGAAAAACTCATAGCTGAAAGTTTAAACAAAACAAAACACTTCAGCCCAAACACATAGCTGTATATATCCTAAAAGAAAAGCACAGTGGGATAAAGTGAAAACCAAAGTCGAATCATAAAATTGCTCAGGTTTCGGAAGTGTAGCAGAAGCTCACTTGCTCATGTGAAGGCAGGGAGCAGTGAGGCCAAGCAGAGAATGTGGAACCTGAGGCCTTAGGAGACAGAAGGCAATGGATGCGGTCCAGGCTGACTGGTTGTATGACTTCTGGCAAGTTAATTACCTTTTTCTGTGTTTTATTACATGTTCATGAATGCACATAGTGATCTTTTCTCATTATTTACCTGAAATAGTATGGTCAAGATTAATGAGGTGATATTGTGGAATGTCTCAACTTAACATGGGAGAGAAATTCAGCAGAATTATAGGATATTTAAAATTTTCCCATTGGAGATTAAAGAGGAGTAAGGAGACAGAGATTTATAAGAAAGCTGGTTTTAATTGTGTCTGCATGGGCCAATTAGAATAGAAATCAACACTTTTGCTATGGATTTGATCAATATAGACAAATTACCTCAGACTGTCCTGTGTTATTTCGTTTTTCAGTAAAGTGTTTTGGATCTAAATTATTCTTATACTTGCTTTCATTCCTCCTCGTTTTACTTTTTTTTTTTTTGGTGGAAGATCAAGAGAAAAATCTTTGATCCCTTTTTAAGTATCCCCTTTTGAATATCTCAAATTATATTTGGACAAACAATATAGGAAAAAGTACTTTTTATAAGAAAGAACAAAATAGAAAATTTTGTGAGCTACACATCTGACGCTTGTGTTGCCAAGGTAAAAATCAAAGTAGATGGATGAGTTTTAGGAAGATGGTAATGAGGACCCTGTATGCAGGACAGCAAGAGAGACGCAGATGTGTAGAGTGGACTTTTGGACTCTGAGGGAGAG
>SJYX01020873.1:0-35626 GCA_006410675.1 Oreotragus oreotragus
AGGTCCTAGTTGGAAGGTCCCAGCTCCAGGCTGGAGGCAAGGAAAAAGGTTCTGACCTAGAGATTCCAGGCCAGGTCCTCCACTCCAGAGCCCAGAGCATCCTCCTCCTCCCACAAGGGTCCGATTCCTCCTTCGACAGGACAGGGAAGAAGCAGTGGCCGGGAGCCTGGTGTCCTGACTATCTGGACCTCAGTGTGCCCCTGTGTCACTGGCCTGGGAGGGCTACCTGGCCTGTGGGAAAGGCCCAGGCTGCTTGCCCAGAAGCCTGGTGGTCTGGCCCTCAGCCATTCCTCCCACCACACCAGGATCCCCTGCCCAGGGCCATCACCATCGACCAGCCTGACCACCTGGATCTCTGCTTGCGGTTGTGGCCGCTTGGTGGCTGGCCCTGACAGGGTTTCCCTGGCCACGCCCCATAGGACCAGAAAAAGCAGGAGCCTGGGTCTGGGCCAGGGCTCTCCAAGAAGAGCTGGAGGGGCGGCTTCATGACTCAGCCCCACGGAAGGGAACAACCCCTCACCAGACCTGCCCCTTCCTTCCCCTTTGTCTGATCATTGCTGCTGCCTCCAACTGGGTGGGGATTAGAGGTTAGGGCTCCACCACCCCATGCTGGGCTGACTGGTCCTGTGGCCTGGGCCCTCCTTCACTCCCTCATTTCCCTTATGCTGAGATCAGCGTGGCTAGGGAAATCTGGCAGCCCTCCTTCCGCCTGGGAGCAGCCCACCCCTTCCCATTTCTGGCCTGGGGAGGTGGCAGGAGAGATCACCCAGGATGCCTGGGTGCCAGTCCCGATCCACTGCCTCACAGCAGGCAGGAGAGGGCTGTAACCTGAGGCTGACTGGGACAGGGTGGGAGGCAAGGCAGCAGGGGTGCGGGTGGGGGGTCATGAATCTTTGATGCGAGAGGCTCAGGTGTCCCAGCCCTGGCCTCTGGATTATTGATGGTGCCTGAGGAGACATGGAGGACGGTGTGTCTTCTGCTACTGGGTGTCACTTTGTCCTGGTAACTCTAGAAGGGGTGTGTCAGCCTCTCCCTTGGGGGAGGTCTGAGCAGGTAATAGCCTGCCCTGCTGTCATTGCAGTAATAAGAATGAATAATTGTTATTAGGACAGACTAATGCTGTGGGAGGTATTAACTTCATCTTATAGAGGAGTTTGAGGTTCAGTGAGGTAAGAGGTCACGTACATCTGGTGGAACCTCAGGCCTGGAGTCCACTGAGGGGCAGATCTATCCTGGCTCAGTGGGGCTCTGTCTCCATACCATGCTGCTGTCAACCCCAAGGGCCTGCCTGGCTTAGCTGCAATTCCGCCCACCCTGTGGCCTTGGAGGGTGGTACACAGCACCGCCCTGGGAATCATGCTCACGGTCACCCTGCATGATGGGCACCTGAGGACATGACCAGAGTTTGTTTTCCTAAAGGCCCCCCCGCACCCACCCTCGAGCTGCCAGTCGGGCCCTATAAATATTCTCTGACCTCAACCCTCCAGCTGTGTTCCCACACAATTCTCCTGACCCCTGGGCAGCCCCAAGGTCATGCTGGCCTGGCCCTGTGCAGTCCTCTGGAGACCCAAGTAGGTCCTTCCCAACTTGGACCTTTGCTCCCGCATCTGAACCACCAGTGGATCTGTGATTTCCACATTGCCCTAGCTCTGACCATGATCCTCTCGTCTGCAGCTGTGTTCCTGGTCATTGGCTTTCACCTTTTGGCTCTGTGGCTCAGGGGCCACAGTCAGGGTCTGTTTTGGAGAGTTCCTGAGAGTCACTTCTCTTCCTGGCTGCCTGGGGGTGGAGGTTTATCGCCCCCTGGCAGGACTGAGCCAGGGCCGGCCTGCCTCTTCAGGGCCTCCCAGCGTTAGGCAGCCTGGCTGGGGGAATGGGGCTGGGTGTGTGTGTGTGTGTGCGTGCGCGCGCTCACGCATGTGTGCGCAGCAGTGTGTACCTCTGTGTTTCTGTGTACAGCCACTTGCCTGCACACATTTGTTAGCCATGCTCTGCATTTGCTTGTGTCTGAATTTATTAGCAACCTGGGGACTGTATCCGTGTGTGTGTATGTGTGTGTGTGTGTGTGTGTGTGTGTGTGTGTGTTTGTGAATAGACATAGTGGTCAACGCATGTTGGGGGCTCCTCTAATTTTGTCTGTGGATATGAGGATGCTGGGTGTGTCCCAGGCTAGCCCTGTGCTCGGCCTTCTTGGGGGTGCAGGGAACAGGTGGGAGCTGTTCATTCTGGCTGGATTGGCCTATCCCATTCCTGGGTGGGCTGTCTCATCTCCATGTGCCCTGTCAACAGAGCCGTCCCAGCCAGCAGGCTGCCTGCCTGCCACCTCTGCTGGCTAAATTTGGGAGCTTGCGTTCAGCGGCCATCTCGGGTTCCCAGTCACATGGGGGGCCGTATTTAATCTGGCTCCCAGCTCCGCCACCAGACCCCCAGGACAGAGCAAGCCCCGAGCGTGTCCCTGCCCACACTGTTCCCTGTGCCTGCTCAGCGCCCACCATGTTTCTTGTTCTCGTAGCCACCGAAGAGCTGAAGGAGTTCTTTGCCAAGGCGCGGGCTGGCTCTGTGCGACTCATCAAAGTTGTCATTGAGGACGGTGAGTGCTTCCTGTGGGCGAGGGGACAGGCTGGCGGCTGGACCCTACTGCTTCCCTGGGAGGCGGGGGGAACGTGGTCCTTCAGCCCCTCAGGACCTCAGTCTCCCATCTGAAAATGAGAGGTGCCTTGTGGGAGAGCCTCGGTGGTGGGCATGGTCCTTACGCCCGTTACGCAGGAGCTGGGGACATAGCAAGGAGAGCCCTGCCCAAGGGTCCTGCCGAGCCTTTCCAGAGGCTCTGTTGTCGTCTGCTGGCCTAGTCAGGGGCGGGGCAGGGCCAGCTCGCAGGGGATGAGTAAGGCCAGGCACTGCCCTCGGTGTCTAGTGCCGTTCCCCTCCCTGGGTGGTCGACAGGCCTGGCCTCACTTGGCCGCTGGCTGGGGAAGATTCCTAAGGACAAGCCGGAGCCCTGTCCAGGGGAAGTGCCCTCACGGTGGGGAGAAGGGACTTGTGTCGGTCTCTTTGAGAGCAGGACCAAGGAATTCCAGGTTTGGCCGGGCCGTGACTTGAACCTGGGGCTTCCATAGGGGTGGTGCTAGTGGTCTAGGGCTTGGGGTGTCAGTGAGCTTGAGCTGAGGCCTAAAGTGGGGAGGGAATTTGGGGAGGCAGAGGATTAGACTGAGGCTTGGGGAGCTCTGGGTAGAGAAGTCCTGGGGTACAGGACTGTCCCTGGAGGTGAGGGGTATAGACTCCAGAACTGGGAATGGGCCAGGCCCCCACAAATCCTTCCAGCCCTTCTTGATAGCCATGCAGTAGCGGGCCCTTCTGGGTGCCTCCTGAATGGGCTTGGTGCCCAGCTGACTTTTCACATGCTGAGCTGGGTCAAAGCTGGGTCTGCCCAGAACGAAAATCCACCCAGACTTTAGAGCTAGAGGTCTGTTGGATGGTGTCCAGGGTCCCCAAATTCAGATGCCCTCAGAGGCTGGGTTGGGGATATTGGGGTAGGTCAGCCCCCTGCACCCCTCCAGAGAGAGGAACTCGTGGACCCCAGACCTCAGCCTTCCCTGTCACCTCCCAGACGGAACATCCCTGAGACATTGAGCAGGAGGAGTCTCTCGGTGGGCCCTTACCTGCAGTCTGCTGTTGGGCACCTGGGAGCCCCAGAGGGTCCAGGCCTCCTGCCGGCAGCCTATCTGAGTGTGGCTTGATCCTCCTGGTTTTTCTAGAAAATCCAGGAATTCCACACGTTACATCAGACTTTCCAGTTTGAAAAATGTTGACAACAAATGAGACAATTTTGGCAGTGCTGTTGCCCAGCCGCCGCCCGCCCCTGCCCGGCCCCGCCTTCCCCGGCCTTGGTCAGCCCATGACTGCTAGTTTTTAGCCTTGATCTATCTGAGTTCTGGGAGGATAGGTGAGGAGGCCAAGGCCAGAGGGAGGTGGATGAGCTGGCAGGCCCGGCTTGTAGGCGCTCTTGGATAGCCAGCCCTTTGCCCTCATCAGGAGGGCTTGGTGCTCGGGTGCTGGTACCCTCTGGCTAGGTGGTAGTTGTCCACTTATCCCAGTTCTTCCTCCAGCCTGGGCCTGTGCATGCATGGGCTGGGCTTTGGTGCCACACGAAGACACCTGGTGGGGGTTGGTGGGTCGAGCGTGTGTCAGCCACTCTGCGCCAGCCAGGAAGGCGGCGGGACTGGTCAGCCCTAGGTGTTAAGAGGTTGGCTGCTCTTGATTGGTTACTTTTGGGGAAGGGGACTATAGCAGGTAGAGGGCAGCAGGGTACCTGTTTCTGCAGTGTCTGGTGGGAGCCCCTGCCTCCCTCTTTCCCACAAGCCTTTTTGCCTTCAGATCCCTGTGGCCTGAGGCTGTGACAGCACTTCCGACAGCATGTTCGTTCTGAGAAGGGTGTGCCGGGGCCGAGGGAGGAGGGGCCGTCCACTGGGTGTATTCCAGTGGGGTGAGGGGCGTGGGTATCTGTAAGGGGCCGCGTTGGTGGTGGCTGTGAGTACAGGGCTGCTTGTCTTGGTGCGGTTGTCTGTGTTGGGTCATCTGTTGGCATGTTCTCAAGGCCACACGTGTGTGTGTGTGTGTGTGTGTGTAGAGGGACCAGCCTCGGGCTGGCAGCTCTGCGCCCTCATTCATTCATTCACTCACACACTGATTGAGTCACAGCCTTCAGGGGAAGGCACGGAGGGTGGTCAGTGGGTCTGAGTCACCTCCAGGGGCCAAGCCCACAGTGAGAGGTGGCTGTGGGACATGGCTACTCCTTGGCTCACCTGGCCTCTGCCCCCAGAACAGCTCGTGCTGGGCGCCTTTCGGGAGCTGGTGGGCTGCTGGGACCAGGACTATGACGGGGCCGTGCTGCCGCTGCTGGATGCCCGACAGCCCTGCTACCTGCTCTACCGCCTGGACTCGCAGAATGCCCAGGGCTTCGAGTGGCTCTTCCTCGCCTGGTCACCTGATAACTCCCCCGTGAGTCTTTGGAGCTCCTGCCCAGCCTTGGGATCGGTTGAGGGGGTTGGGGGGAGCTGGTTCCGATCAAGATAACATGGCGCTGCCCTGGAGAGTCTAAAGGGGGAGATGTCAGATCCTGCTCTAGGGAGTATGGATGAGGGAGGGACAAGGCCCAGCACTTGGAGCCTGGCATCTCAGAATTTCCCAGCGGGGTCAGCCTGGCTCGCAGAGGCAAAGGTTGTGCTGGGTGAGGGTTCCCTCTGCTGTCCGGACCACCCTATTGCAGCCTCACCTTCGTGCTGCGCCCTCTGCTGGGTGTGTGGGCACAATGAGGGGACCTGGTCCCCACCAGAGGCTCCTGCCTGCTCCTGGACAGGCAGCCCTGCCTGGAGAGAGGTCTCATGGCTTGGCCCCTGCCCTTCAGGTGCGGCTGAAGATGCTCTATGCAGCCACACGGGCCACAGTGAAGAAGGAGTTTGGAGGCGGCCACATCAAGGATGAGCTGTTCGGGACTGTGAAGGTAGTTGCACCCCCCACCCTACCACCCCAGACCAGGACCCTACCAGACTAGGGTCACGGGCCCACAGAAGGTGGGCTGTTATGCCAGGTTACAGAGCAAGTGGGTGCCAGGGGATGAGTAGGGAGGGCTGGGAGAGTCCTAGGTCTGCAAGCTGGGGTGCTCAGTGGGCTTCTGCCAGCCCATCCTAAGGTGCTCACTTACGCCTCTGCATCCACTGGTCAGGATGACCTCTCCTTTGCCGGGTACCAGAAGCACCTGTCGTCCTGTGCAGCACCTGCCCCACTGACCTCGGCTGAAAGAGAACTCCAGCAGATCCGTATTAACGAGGTGGGCACACCGGGCAGAAGTCCCAGCCCAAGGCCTCCAGGTCAAGTCAGGCCCCACTGGCTGAGCCTGCACTCCCCAAGTGGCTACCCCCAGGTGTGGGCAGGAGAGGGCCTCGCTCACTGTTCACCTGTCCCCAGGTGAAGACAGAGATCAGCGTGGAGAGCAAACACCAGACCTTGCAGGGCCTGGCCTTCCCCCTGCAGCCGCAGGCCCAGCGGGCACTTCAGCAGCTCAGACAGAAGGCAATCAACTACATCCAGCTGGTGGGTGCCGGTTCCCTGCCCCAGGCGCACACTTGGGGTACGCTGTGCCCCACCTGTTCCCACTCCCACGCACGAGCTCACTTCAGCTGCCCCCCTGCCTGCCTGTCTCCTGCAGTCGCTGTGTGTAGTGCCTGCAGTCTGTTCCCTGCCCAGCCCGGGCCCCACTCACCCGTAGGGATGCCTGACACACTGTCCCTCATTCCACCCTCCACGCTGTGTGCACAGGGCACCCTTAGTTCCCCCCTCAGCCCCGAACTCCTTCCTGTCCCAGACTCCCTCTGCAGCCCCCCTGATCACCCGCCTTTCCCCAGCCAGTGGCTCAGTGATCCGGCCTTCCCCCTTTCAAACAGAGTGGCTCTTCCACCGTGAGGATGGGCTGGCCCAGGGATGCTGCCTCCCTGTGGTCAAAGCCTTCACCCCTGACCTGTCCATCATCCTTGGTGGGACTTCCTTCTCTAGCAGAGTGTTCAAAGGGGCAGAGTTAGGACTGGGCTCAGGAGTAGCCTCTTCGGAGTGGGATCGGGGGGAGCCCTGGGAGAGGAGCTGACAGTGGCTTCCCACCTCGGGGCATTGTTGTCAGGGAGGGTGGGCCTGGGCCCTCGCCCGCACAGTGCCCTCACATCTCCCGCTGCCCCTCGGCAGAAGCTGGACCTGGAGCGGGAGACCATCGAGCTGGTGCACACGGAGCCCACGGACGTGGCCCAGCTGCCGTCCCGGGTGCCCCGAGACGCTGCCCGTTACCACTTCTTCCTCTACAAGCACACCCACGAGGGTGACCCCCTGGAGTCTGTGGGTGAGTGGGCGTGGCGGGCCTCCCACTGCTCAAGTGGCTGTGCAGGAGCCACACTGGCCCACGGCCGGGCGGGCCGCCTGCAGGGGCTGTGGGGGCAGCAGGAGTGCCAGGCCCGCATCAGCTCACCTCCCCGTCCCCCGCAGTGTTCATCTACTCCATGCCCGGCTACAAGTGCAGCATCAAGGAGCGCATGCTCTACTCCAGCTGCAAGAGCCGCCTCCTCGACTCCGTGGAGCAGGACTTCCAGCTGGAGATCGCCAAGAAGGTGGGTGCTGCTCCCTCGGGCCCTATCACCACCCCCTACATGGGACGTCAGGGTCCCGAGACAACGACAGAGCAGGGGGCATTGTTGCCCTGTTGGATGGAGGGGGAGACTGAGGCCCAAGGGGGCGTGTGTGTCGCTGGTGGCCTGGACAAGCCCCAGCTGTGACACCCGTGTCTCTCCTTTCCCTGAGTTTGGAAGGCAGGTGGAAGGTGACAAGGCCTTCCACCAGCAGGCCTCCAGCTCTGTGCTCCTGGGGGTGGCATTTCATGTGGGCATCTGGGAGGACACCCCAGGGCTAGAGAGCAAGAGATCCAAGGGGTGCTCCAGGAGTGGGGGTGACCGAGGGTGGTGCGTGTCAGGCCCCTGCACCCTCGGAGTGACCCAACCACGGCTTGCCCTGGACAGATCGAGATTGGTGATGGGGCGGAGCTGACAGCTGACTTCCTCTACGACGAGGTGCACCCCAAGCAGCACCTCGCCAAGCGGGCCTTCGCCAAGCCCAGGGGCCCCGAGGGCAAGCGGGGCCACAAGCGCCTCATCCGTGGCCCCGGCGAGAACGGGGACGACAGCTAGGTAGCGGGACCTGAGCCCTGCTGGCGTGTGGAACTGTGGGGCTGCCCCCACCCTACCCCCACGGCCGCCTCCCTCCTTGCAGCCGGGCTCTGGGGTGGGGGTTGCCTCCTCTGGGTAGGAGGGCTGGTAACTGAACATCCTTGCAGTTTCCGAGGGCCCCTGGGCTGGCATTTTGTGATCCTCCCCCACTGCTGTCCCTGCCTCTCATCCCTGTGCCCAGGGCATCTGGGGACCCTGCTCGGCTGGTTCAAGGGGATGCGTGGGGGGACTGGCATGAACCGAGTCCCCCCCAGGGGAACTAAGACTAAGGCCCCAGCATGGCCCAGAACCCTTTGGCCACAAGGGGTGAGGTCATTCGGGGTTGGGGCAGAGGGACACCGCAGGACGAGATGGTTGAATGCTGTATTTTTTAAAGAATAAAATATTTTTAAATCAACAGCTGAGTTTGGCCCTGAGGGAAGACCACACACACACACACACACACACACACACACACACACACACACCCTGGGCACAGCAAAGACCCAGGTCACACACACACACACACACATGAAGGGGCCTGTGGGCCTGCTGGGTGGAGCACACACACACACACACACATGAAGGGGCCTGTGCCTGCTGGGTGGAGCACACACATACACACACACACAGACACGAAGGGGTCTGTGGGCCTGCTGGGTGGAGCCCCAGCCCGCCTGGCTGCAGGCATGTGGAAGAGCTGTGTCCGTGTGCGCATGTGCAGGCTTCACTGTCAGCTCATTGGCCCTCTCTTGAGTACCTTGGGTACCTCTCTTGTCTCCCTTGGGTACCTCTCTTGTCTCAAAGGGCCTAGGTTTCTGGTCCCCGGGACTCTGGGGGAATCTCCCTTGGGCTTGGGATTTAGCAGCAGCCAGAACTTCATTTTCTGCCTCTGAGAAGTGTGTAGAAGACCCCTGCTATCCCAGATGGGAAGAGTGCGGGGTTGGGGACGGATGGGGCCGATGATGGATTCACCTGCTGGAAGGGCACTGTCTTTTTTCTGGAAAGTGCCTCTTGGGCTGGGACTCAGGGCAGTGTCCCATCCCTGGGGCCTTTCTCTGCCTCTACTGAAGTAAGTAGAATTGTAGGGAGTGGAGCTGGAACCCAAGCCAGGACCCATAGAAGGCAGACTGACCTTGGCCACCTCAAACACTGGTTCTCAAGTGGGCAGGAAGACAACACCATTGTTCCCATGCTGTCAAACCCCCTGGACCTGTGCACCAGCTGGGTGCCGGGCAGCTTGGAGCCTGCCTGCCATGACACCCACCCAGAGGTGCGCTCAGAGAAGCAGGGGTAGCAGATGTCCAGCCCTGCCCTGTCCCACCTGCTGTTTGTTCATTCATTCCCTCATCCACTTAGCCATCACTCAGAAACACTCTGTGCTGCCCAGAGCTGACTGTGGAGGCCCATGAATTCAGCAAGTGTTGAGTGCCTACAGACAACTTTAACAACCTTATGGCTTTTGCCTTTATGATCCCCTGAACTCTTTCTCTTCCCTGAAACACTCTTTCATTTTACCCAAATCTGTGTCTCCAGAATTGCAATTTCTAACTTCAAATAAACTCTTCATTTGCAAACAAAACAAAAATGTTAACAAATCAGGTAAAGCTCAGGAGTACTCCATCTGGGGTAGGGGCTTTATAAGAAGATCAGAGAAGGCCTCATTTAAAGGGTAGTGTGTGTCGAGAGATGTAAGGGTGGTGAGGGAGGGGGCCATGTGAGTTATCTGGAAAAAGAGCGTCAAGACACAGGGAACAATACGTTCAAAGGCCCTGGGGCAGGAGAAGTACATGCGTGTGTTCGAGTCACAGCCAGGAGGCCAGTGTGTCTGAAGACGGCAGGGAGCAAGGGGCAGGCAGATAGCATAGGACCCTGCTGGCTATTGTGCGGACTGTGCCTCTGGCCCCAGAAAGGGCCATGGAGGGGTCTGAGCAGAGGAGGGACCTAATGTGACTTAGGGGCCTAATAAGAACAAACTGTGGACCTTGAGAGCAGAAGCAGGACAATCCTGAGGAGGTGACAACTGCAGTGGTCTAGGCAGGAGGAGATGGCAGCTCAGACCAGGCTGGTGGATGTGGAAGTGGGGGCAGGGTGGAAAATGGGCACATTCTGAACATGGAGCCAGCAGGACTTGCTGAGGGTCCTGGGGCATCCTGCAGCTTGGGGCCTGAGTGATCTGTTGCAATCACCTGGGTCAGAAGGATTGTGGGGGGAGCCTCAGGGGAGGACGAGCCAGGAGGTCTCAGCAGATACATCGGCGGGGTTTGTGCTCTGATGGTGCTCTGGGAATGCAGAGGAGGGCCTGCTCCTGGAGGAAGCTGCCGCTGTGGCAGGGGCAGATGACCCTGGGCAAGGCCAGTGCTGCCCCCTGCCCCATATGCCAGGCCCAGCATCACACAGAGCTCTAGGACTTGTACCGCAGGGCAGGAAAGGGCAGTGAAGGAGCTGCCAGCCTGGGGGGGGCAGGGGCTGAGAAGGCTGAGGCATACCCCACCAGGTCTGACACTGCTCCTAATTCCAATCTCTTGCCAATCTTAGACTGAGCTCTGGGCCTTCACCTCTCCCCAGACTTCCCAGAGGACAGGTGTGAGGCCCACGTGGGATGTGATAGATAGTTCAGACTGGGGTGGGGGGTGGGGAGTAGAAAGAGGAAGGGGTTGACGGAGCGATTTGCCACCTGACTATGCAAATGGCCTCTCTGACTCATTATGTCCCCTATACCCCACCCCTGCCATGAGCGTAGGGAGGAAGGGGGCTACTAGGTTATTACAAAATTCTCACTTCCTCTGTTCTCTGAGCCGTCAGCACGGGAAGTGGGCGCCAAGCATCCTTCCCTGCAGCTGCCGCCCAACCTGCCCGCCAGACCCTCTGGAGAAGCCGCATTCCCTGTCATGGTAGGATAGCAGCCCTCGGCCCCCAGGGAAGGGAACAAGGTGGGAAGGAATTGATGGGGAGAAACATGGGCTTGGGAGCTACAGACAAAGGTAGGCGAAAGGGACAGTCACCCAGGTGGCTCTGGGGAAATGTACTGAGGCCTGAAGTCATGAGCCATGAGACCCAAACTCACTGCTTGGGTGAGGAGGCTGGGGCTAAGGGCTGCTCTTAGTGGTGGTGCTGGGCTCACTGGTGGTGCTGGGCTGCAAGCCACGGGGACGCCAGGGCTGTGCCCTGTCTGCCCTTTGCTGCCCAACCTTCCCTCCAATTCGTTCTGACCCACAGCAGTTTGAGTGCCTGGGCTGGGTAAGGTGGGCAGAGCATGAAAGAGCTAGGCGGTGGGCAGAGCATGAAAGAGCTAGGCAGTGGCCAGCCTGGCTAAGGCCCTGGGCAGTGGTCAGCCTGAACCCCAGCAGGAGACCTTCATTTCCACCTCTTGGCCAAACAGAGCAGGAGTGGTTGGGGGGAGCCTGACAGAGAGCGAGGGAGGTTTTCAGGGGTGCTGGAGGGAAGGGAAGATGCCTCTTTGCTTGGGAGAGAAGAGAAATGACCTCTGAGGAATGGAAGGGGGAAGCGAGGGTGTGCCTGGGGAGCCTGTTGACCACCAGCCTGGCTCTCCTGTCCAGCTAGGGTTTGGTTTTGAGTGAAAGCCTCCATCACGAGTCTAGATTGCAGGTCTCAGGATGAGCTCTGATTCCTTTCTCTGAGTCAAAGGCTGGGTCTCAGAGCTGAGTCCAAGTTCCCCCATGGGCTTTGGAGATGTGATGGGCACTGGAGAGAGAAACAGGAACCTCCCTGGAGGGCTGGGAGAGACGGACGTGGAAGTCCTCCTGGGAAAGCCCCAGGGAGGCGGGGCAGAGGAGGTGGAGCTGGGGCCATGTCCTCACCCGGCGCCCACCTTGCAGGGCGCCTACCGTGCCCCGCACCCCCTTTCTCTCCTGGTGCAGGCGGCGGCATTGGCAGCAGCCCTGGCCCAGGGCGCCCTGCCTGCCTTCCTGCCCTGTGAGCTCCAGCCCCGCGGCCAGGTGAACTGCAACTGGCTGCTCCTGAAGTCCGTGCCGCGCTTTTCGGCTGGCGCCCCCCGGGCCAATGTCACCAGCCTCTCCTTAATCTCCAACCGCATCCACCACTTGCACGACTCTGACTTCGCCCACCTGTCCAACCTGCGGGTCCTCAACCTCAAGTGGAACTGCCCACCGGCCGGCCTCAGCCCCATGCACTTCCCCTGCCTCATGACCATCGAGCCCAACACCTTCCTGGCTGTGCCCACCTTGGAGGAGCTGAACCTGAGCTACAATGGCATCACGACCGTGCCTGCCCTGCCCAGTTCCCTCGTGTCCCTGTCGCTGAGCCGCACCAGCATCCTGGTGCTAGGCCCCACCCACTTCACCGGCCTGCCCGCCCTGCGCTTTCTGTACATGGACGGCAACTGCTACTACAAGAATCCCTGCCAGCAGGCCGTGGAGGTGGCGCCGGGGGCCCTCCTTGGCCTGGGCAACCTCACGCACCTGTCGCTCAAGTACAACAACCTCACGGAGGTGCCCCGCCGCCTGCCCCCCAGCCTGGACACCCTGCTGCTGTCCTACAACCACATCGTCACCCTGGCACCCGAGGACCTGGCCAATCTGACTGCCCTGCGTGTGCTCGACGTGGGCGGGAACTGCCGCCGCTGCGACCACGCCCGCAACCCCTGCAGGGAGTGCCCAAAGAACTTCCCCAAGCTGCACCGTGACACCTTCAGCCACCTGAGCCGCCTCGAAGGCCTGGTGTTGAAGGACAGTTCTCTCTACAAACTGGAGAAAGACTGGTTCCGCGGCCTGGACAGGCTCCAAGTGCTCGACCTGAGTGAGAACTTCCTCTATGACTACATCACCAAGACCAGCATCTTCAGGAACCTGACCCAGCTGCGCAGACTCAACCTGTCCTTCAACTACCACAAGAAGGTGTCCTTCGCCCACCTGCAACTGGCATCCTCCTTTGGGGGCCTGGTGTCCCTGGAGAAGCTGGACATGCATGGCATCTTCTTCCGCTCCCTCACCGAGACCACGCTCCGGCCGCTGACCCAGCTGCCCAAGCTCCAGAGTCTGCGTCTGCAGCTGAACTTCATCAACCAGGCCCAGCTCAGCATCTTTGGGGCCTTCCCGAGCCTGCTCTTCGTGGACCTGTCGGACAACCGCATCAGCGGAGCCGCGAGGCCGGCGGCCGCCCTGGGGGAGGTGGACAGCGGGGTGGAAGTCTGGCGGTCGCCCAGGGGCCTCGCCCCAGGCCCACTGGTCACCGTCAGCTCAAAGGACTTCATGCCAAGCTGCAACCTCAACTTCACGTTGGACCTGTCGCGGAACAACCTGGTGACGATCCAGCAGGAGATGTTTACCCGCCTCTCCCGCCTCCAGTGCCTGCGCCTGAGCCACAACAGCATCTCGCAGGCGGTCAATGGCTCGCAGTTCGTGCCGCTGACCGGCCTGCGAGTGCTCGACCTGTCCCACAACAAGCTGGACCTGTACCACGGGCGCTCGTTCACGGAGCTGCCGCAGCTGGAGGCACTGGACCTCAGCTACAACAGCCAGCCCTTCAGCATGCAGGGCGTGGGCCACAACCTCAGCTTCGTGGCCCAGCTGCCCTCCCTGCGCTACCTCAGCCTCGCGCACAACGGCATCCACAGCCGCGTGTCACAGAAGCTCAGCAGCGCCTCGCTGCGCGCCCTGGACTTCAGCGGCAACTCCCTGAGCCAGATGTGGGCCGAGGGAGACCTCTATCTCTGCTTCTTCAAAGGCTTGAGGAACCTGGTCCAGCTGGACCTGTCCGAGAACCATCTGCACACTCTCCTGCCTCGTCACCTGGACAACCTGCCCAAGAGCCTGCGGCAGCTGCGTCTCCGGGACAATAACCTGGCCTTCTTCAACTGGAGCAGCCTGACCGTCCTGCCCTGGCTGGAAACCCTGGATCTGGCGGGAAACCAGCTGAAGGCCCTGAGCAACGGCAGCCTGCCGCATGGCACCCAGCTCCGGAAGCTGGACGTGAGCAGCAACAGCATCGGCTTCGTGACCCCTGGCTTCTTCGTCTTCGCCGCGGGGCTGAAAGAGCTTAACCTCAGCGCCAACGCCCTGAAGACAGTGGATCCCTCCTGGTTCGGTCGCTTAACAGACACCCTGAAAATCCTAGACGTGAGTGCCAACCCGCTCCACTGCGCCTGCGGGGCGGCCTTCGTGGACTTCCTGCTGGAGATGCAGGAGGCCGTGCCCGGGCTGTCCAGGCGCGTCACGTGTGGCAGCCCGGGCCAGCTCCAGGGCCGCAGCATCTTCGCACAGGACCTGCGCCTCTGCCTGGATGAGACCCTCTCCTCGGACTGCTTTGGCCTCTCGCTGCTAATGGTGGCGCTGGGCCTGGTGGTACCCATGCTGCACCATCTCTGTGGCTGGGACCTCTGGTACTGCTTCCACCTGTGTCTGGCCCATTTGCCGCGACGGCGGCGGCAGCGGGGCGAGGACACCCTGCTCTACGATGCCTTCGTGGTCTTCGACAAGACGCAGAGTGCAGTGGCCGACTGGGTGTACAACGAGCTCCGCGTGCAGCTGGAGGAACGCCGCGGGCGCCGGGCGCTCCGCCTCTGCCTGGAGGAGCGAGACTGGCTCCCCGGCAAGACGCTCTTCGAGAACCTGTGGGCCTCGGTCTACAGCAGCCGCAAGACCATGTTCGTGCTGGACCACACGGACCGGGTCAGCGGCCTCCTGCGCGCCAGCTTCCTGCTGGCCCAGCAGCGCCTGTTGGAGGACCGCAAGGACGTCGTGGTGCTGGTGATCCTGCGCCCCGCCGCCTACCGGTCCCGCTACGTGCGGCTGCGCCAGCGCCTCTGCCGCCAGAGCGTGCTCCTCTGGCCCCACCAGCCCAGTGGCCAGGGTAGCTTCTGGGCCAACCTGGGCATGGCCCTGACCAGGGACAACCGGCACTTCTACAACCGGAACTTCTGCCGGGGCCCCACGACGGCCGGATAGCAGAGTGACCGCCCAGCTCTCCTTTAACCCCACCCCCCCAATCCCCACCCCCCCAGAGTCCTCACACCCCCCCCCCCACTTTTGGCTCTCTGCCTGGGATGCCCCAACCTGCCGCCCTTTGCAATCCCACCGCCCTGGCATAGAGCAGACACACAAATAAATGCTGCTGGAGGGCCAACAACTAACCCTGAGCTCATTGGAGGTGCTATTGGGAGGAAAAAGGGAGAATTCACCGGGCCGAAAACAAAGGCGGGGAGCAAGAGGTGATTGGCGGTAATCGCCATGGAGAAAAGGGGAGGGGCCACAGGGCTTAGGCTGGCAGGGTTAGGGGGAAGCTGCTAAGGGCAGCTGTGTTCACTGTCGTCTTTTTCCGACAGTGAGGTCTTTGTCCTTCCCAGAGAAGAGACTGGGTCTCCTGACCCTTTCAACTCCTCCCTCAATTCCCAGTCCTCCTGAGCTCGGCATTCCTCTGTAATTGGCCTCAGGATCTGTCTCCCTCACCAGCAGGGCCTAGGGTGCCTCAAGGGCAGGCAGGGAATCTGCAGGCCTGCTTCATTTCTGACTGGCACCAGATTCCTAAGAGGTGGTAACCCTGCAGAATGTTCATTCCTAAAGCCATCGGGAAGATACGCAGCAAGCTCAGACGGGGTGATTGCGCCTTCTGGTGGCCATTTTTATGCTGCACTGGGGAGGCTGGTCCAGGCTGGGGAGAGGAAGGCCTGTGGGTGAATCCTGGCAGCAGTGGGCTGAGAGCTAGGGAAGTCTAAGGTGAGTTCACAACCCATCCCTTTCTGTTTCCACCTTGAGTGCATGCTGAGTCTCTCTGTTCTGCATCAAAGGGACACCTCGATGAGCCATCACCTGGCTACAAAGGAGGGGCCTCCCTTTCCTGCTCCTGCCTCTCATACCATCACCTGGCTACAAAGGAGGGGCCTCCCTTTCCTGCTCCTGCCTCTCATAGCTGACTGACATAGGTGGGGGTTGCACCCACGATGGAGTGTGTGTGTGTGTTTCTACTTTTGGTGCTAGATTTCTGTGTAGACTTTGGGATACTGCTGGGAGCCTCGATGCCCATTGTTTGGAGAGAGCCTGTTCCGTATCTCCACAAGTGTGTGAGGAGTCATGGGTCCTGTTAGGCCCAGGGTCCTTGAGCTGCTCTGCTCAGGCTGGCTATCTCCCGTCCCTACAAGTGAACCTGCCCTTTGAGGAGCAGAGGAGCCACGCAGCCTCTTGGTTGGAGCTGGCGTCTGGGGCGCTGGGAGAGAGGACCCAGCTGAGCTGGCTGTGGGCCCAGTTTGGGGCAGCTTAGAAGTTCAGGGCCTCTGGGCTGGAAGGCTCGCACTCAGGCAGACTTGGCTAACCGTGCAGGCTGTTTGTGGGGATCCCTCGTAAGGACAGGAGGCTGCTTTTCCCCCTCCCTCCAGGCTATTGCTGGGAGAAAAGTCTAGGCCACCTTCTCCTTTCTGACCTGGGTACAGAGGCTCCTGCTGGAGGCTGGCATCCCCTATTATCTGCCTGCCTAACAGAAAGACAGAGGAGGGTCTCTGACCCACATATCTGTAGCCCCATGAGGGTCCTGATCCAGGCCAGCTTCTGGAGGAGCAGGCTAGCATGCACTTCCTTAACCCACACTTGGGGAGAAAATAAAACAATAACTGTCATTCCCCTAGGCTGGAGTCTTGTGGGCGGGGGAGAGGGGGCTGCTGAGTGGCTCTGAGACTGTTCTGGCCACATCTGGGAGCAGAAGTCAGGGCCCTGCCCAGGGCACCACATTTTGCCTGTGGGAAACACAATGTGCCTGTCTCTGAGCAACAGAGTCTGCCCTGGAGCAGACTCCAGCTAGGACTTCTGCATTCCCGGCCATGCACTCATGCTCCCAGTCCTGGTTTTTCTGAGGATTCAGAAGAAAGCATCATGGAGATGAAGCATGGGGGCTATGGTAGGAGCATGCTTGGGCTCCACTTAAGTCAGTCTAGAGGCGTCTATGGTGCTCAGTTCAATTTGCAGGGGAAAGTTCCGCTGTGATCGACCACAGCTAGGAGCAGAGCCACTAGCCTGGGCCCTGCAGGGGGTGCCAGGAGCTGGGCTCCTGTGGCCAGGAAGGATGCTGGTGCTGGCCCTCTTCTCCACACTCCCGCACGTCCTTAACTATCAACACTGCCCACAACACGGCTTTGCAAGGCTGGGGAAGAGATGGGCCTTGAATCAGATTACCCAGGGGGACCACCAACTCTGCTATTTGGATTATCCTGGGCAAGTGCCCTCCCCTGTAGAGACTGCACATCTGCCTGTGAGAATGGCCAGAGTTACTCTGCAGGCTGTTACAAGTATTTATGGTAATGTGTTTCAAGTCTGGGAGACCTAGCTGGTCACCCAGTGGTTATTTTTAGGTAAGGTACTTACACTGAGGACTACCTCTCACTGGGACTGAGAGAGATTTTTCTCTCTCCATCCAGAGATGGATCCTTCTGAGTCAGGGCCCTTCTGAGTCAGGGCCAGTGCACTGAAAGGGGTTCAGAGGCAACTGTGGTGGAACTGATTTCGGATGCACGCAGCAGTAAGTGCCAGTTTGCAGCAAGCAGCAGGGAGCCATTGCTGGAAGCAGGGTCTTACTTTCCCAGTCTGGGAGTCCTAACCGCTGGACCACAGTGGAGCTGAAGAGGAAAAGTTAAAATTTTACATCACCTCCTTCTCCTTCTGCCTCTGTAACTCAGCTTGCCCCTTGCAAAGTCTAGATCACGTAGGTCATGTAGTCTCCAAAAGGGGGGACTTGCAATACTAGGAACTGCAGTTTATCTCACTCACCCTTGTCCTGCTCTTTGAAATCGTCCAGCCCCTGCGAATCTGNCTTCTCCTTCTGCCTCTGTAACTCAGCTTGCCCCTTGCAAAGTCTAGATCACGTAGGTCATGTAGTCTCCAAAAGGGGGGACTTGCAATACTAGGAACTGGAGTTTATCTCACTCACCCTTGTCCTGCTCTTTGAAATCGTCCAGCCCCTGCGAATCTGCTTAATCATGCCTGTCCAAGCCAGGCATCCCCCTCCCCATCTTGACCACTGTACCCATGCACGCAAAACCCTTTAGTTTAAAGCAGCCTATTAACAGCTAGTGTTGCCCACTACAGTCTGTCTAGAAAAACTCTGTAATCCCTTTGTTCGGGACTCAGAGGTTGGAGTGTTAACTCCTCTGGGCCCGCCAGCATAATAAATCTGAGTTCTCTAACTCTCCAAGTGTGGTGCTTCGTTTCTCGAGTACTGGTTTCTGCAAGAGAGCCAGCAGTTAGGCTACGGTCCCTAGTCTTTGCCTGCTTAGTCAAGAATGAGGTGAGGCGGTAGAAGGTAAAGGGCAAAGTAAACAGTTTATTGAAAAGAAAAGTACATATGGAAAGGCACACAGGTGAGCTGAGAGAGAGTCTCGCCTTTTTGAAGTTTAAATCCTTTATAAGGGACTGGTTTTCCGGGTCTTTGTCTTCCCTCAGGCCAATCATCTTGCTCACTCTCCCCCTGGTTAATTTGTCTCAGGACCCTCACCTGAGGTTTGCACACATACACCTTAGCCAAGATGGATCTCAAAGTGAAGGCTTCTGGGAGGAGCAAGACTCATTATGGCCTGGAATATCCTGATTTTCGACTCCAAGGAGCCATCCTGAGCATGTGTAATGCCTCCCTTATCCTTTACGCAGGCAGGGTTCTTGCCTCTCTTTGTCCTTGTCATGATTATTCCCTTGAGATGTTTACAAGACACAAAGATTGGCTATTTACCCTGTTTCTGTGGTCACTTCCATTTTGGGGAGGAAACAGGAGGCTGGTAGTAAATTCCTCAGCAGGAGCCCACCTATCTCTCGCCTCAGGAAATTCAAAGAGGAGCTGGGTGATTGTAAATATCCAATCTGGAGCCTGTCTATCTCCTGCCTCAGAAGCAGAGGCTCAGGAACTTTGTGCTTCCCGGCCATCGGGGATCAGTGAGCGCTAGACAAGTCGAGGTCTGGGCACAAGACTTAGGACAACTTGACGGGAAGAAATGTAAAAGTAAGGAAATTCTACCTGCTAAGATTCTAAGTTACAGCTCTCCTATTTCCCCCTAGGACACATTATTTAATGCCTTGAAAGTGAAACTGTTAGTCCCTTAGTCCTCTCCAACTCTCTGGGACCCCATGGACTGTACCCCTTCAGGGTCCTCTCTCCATGGAATTCTCCAGGCAAGAATACTGGAGTGGGTTGCCATTCCCTTCTCTAGAGAACTTCCTGAACCAGGCAGGGATCGAACCTGGGTCTCCTCCATTGCAGGCAGATTTTTTACCATCTGAGCCACTGGGGAAGCCCATTTAATGCCCCAGGCTTCTGAATATTCTTAGGGAGCTTCCATGACATCATCCATTTTCACACTTGCATCTTTATTAGAAACCTTGCTTACACGAACTTTCCCTATGTAAGCAGTTGATGAATCCTTCTGCTCCTGCAGCAGTGCTCCCGGACAGTTTTGGCACCAGGGACCCGTTTTGTGGAAGGAAATTTTTCCACTGACAGGCACTATACAGGGAGATGGGTTTGGGATGATTCAAGAGCGTTACATTTATTGTGCACTTTATTTCTATTACTATTATATCACCTCCACCTCAGATCATCAGGCATTATTAGATTCTAGAGGTTGGGGACCCCTGCTCTGCAGAACATTCCATCATCCTTTGTCCTCATAATCACACACAGCAGGGAGAAGCTGAGCTAATGACCTTGTTGACCCCTCGTGGCTCTGAGTCTAAATGAGAAGGAAGGTGAGTCTTGTTAAGCACTGGGAGAGAAACGTGACCCAAAGTAGAGTGGAAACTACCAGACGGAAAGGAGGTGGAGGCAGTTCCAGGCGTGGGAATCTGGAGAACAATGGAAGGGCCCTGAAGGCTGTCCTGGGGGAACAGGGCTGGGAAAGCTGAATGAGGGCATTTCCTGAGCTGAAAGGAACCTCCTGGTGGTTCCCAGGGGATATGACTTCCATCTTACCCAGGGGGCCTGCCCGGGTGTGTGGCTTTATCTGATGGGACCAGGACTCAGCCAGCTCTCTCATCACCTGGCCCGGTTAGGGCCATGGACCCACCCCCAGAGGCTTGGAGCTGAGGCCAGGAGTCTCTCATTCCTCCAGTTGCTTGGCTGTTCTTTAGCTCATCTCCATTCTAGAAAAGTAACCTTGTAGGTTTTCACAGGTCACTGTTGTAGGCTGAACGTTTTTGTCCCCTCCTTGGTTGAAATCCTAACCTCAGGTGATGGTGTTTGGAGGTGGGGCCTTTGAAGGGTAATTAGATTTAAACTAGGGTAGGAGGTAGGCCCTCCGTGGTAGGATTAGTGGTTTTATAAAAAGAAGAGGGGGGATTTTCTGGTGGTCCAGTGGTTGAGGCTCTGTCTTCCAATACAGGTTTGATCCCTGGCAGGACTAAGCTCCCACATAGCGTGGGAGAACTGAGTTCGCAGGCAACAAATAGTGACCCGGCACTTCTCTGGGGCACACCGTCTGCAACTACTGAGCCTGCGCATGTTGGAGCCCACGTGCCTCAAGCAGCTACTGCGCATGTGCACTCTGGGGCACACCTTCTGCAACTACTGAGCCTGTGCACGTTGGAGCCCACGTGCCTCAAGCAGCTACTGCGCATGTGCACTCTGGGGCACACGTTCTGCAACTACTGAGCCTGCGCACGTTGGAGCCCAGGTGCAACAAGCAGCTACTGCGCATGTGCACTCTGGAGCACACTTGCAACTACTGAGTCTGCACTCTGGAGCTCACGTGCTGAAGTTACTGAGCCTTCGCAGCTCTGAAGCACAGGCGCCTCAAGAAAAGGCCCGTGTGGCACAACAACTCGACGCAGCCAAAAAGAATAAAGTAATTTTTTTAAAAAAAGAGGAAGAGGTAAAGGTCACATGCATTTATAGCGAGAAGACAGTTGTCTGCAGGCCAGGAAGAGGACTTCTACCAGTAACGGAATCTGTTGGCGGCTTGACCGAAGACGTACAGCCTTCAGAACGGTGAGAAACGTTGTTTCTTGAGAAACGACGGTGTTGTTTAAGCCCCGCCCTCTGTGGTGTATAGTTACAGCAGAGACAGACCCCTTTTGCTTACTAAGCACATTTGCTTCGCGTTCGCTGTGTCAGGCCCTGTGCGTGGCGCGGGACTCCAGAGCGACGGAGAAATGATCTGCAGGGTGAGCGACCAGGGCTTTGAAGGGCAGCGCAAGGGGGGAGGCCAGAGCACACTACAGGGAATGTCTTAGCTCTGGCATTCAGGGAAGGTCTCTCTGAGGATTTTTCTGAGTGAAGAGAGGCAGTCACATCACGAGCCTGGGAAGAGAAATCCGGGGAAGAAACAATGGCTAACACCAACCCCTGGAAGCTGGTGAGAACCTCTGTGGGTATTTGAGAGCCAGCAGTCTGTGTCTAGACCTGAGGCTGGGTGAACAGGTGAGGGTGGGATGGCTGATGAAGTTGCAGAGATGGATGGGATCTTGACGCCAGAGAATCTCATCAGCCTATTGTGACAGGCTAGAATCTTTAAATAGAATTTATCTATTTGGCCGCGCTGGGTCTTAGTTGTGGCGCGCAAACTCAATGCGGCTCTTGTTCCCTGATCAGGGCTGGAACCTAGGTCCCTTGCATTAGGAGCTTGGAGTCTTACGCCCTGGAGAACCAGGGAAGTCCCGACCATCTGGAATCTTAACTGGTACAATTTGAAAACCTAGAAAAATTTTCTGCAGGGGAGGGACAGGACGTGATTTGGGGGGCGGAGGTAGGAGGGGGCTGCGGCTTATGGGATCTTAGTTCTCTGACCAGGGATTGAACCTGAGCCCTCGGCAGTGTAAGCGCTGAAGCCTAACCGCTGGGCTGACAGGGAGCTCCCTGTTTTTTTAAAGCTCTCTCAGGCTGCTGCGTGGGGTAGAGGCTGGGGCTGGGGCTGGGGCAGATGCCAGGGGGATGGCACAAGCTAGAGAGAAGCAGTAGCGGTCTCGGGAAGTGGCCTGGCTTGCGGTCTATCTCTGAGATAGAACTTACACGGGTTGTTAACAGCGTCATGTGCGTCGATGAGAGCTGACTTCCACACGAGAGGCCGGAGTCAGTGGATAGACCATGGCAAGATAAGAAGTGGGTAGCAGAGGAGTGGGCAGCCCTGGGCGCCGCCAGGAGCTGCGCGGTTCAGATGCGGCTTGAACTGAAACCCAGGGTGGCGTGTGTGTTGGAGGCATGGAGAGATCCTCAGAGAGGATCCGCAGAGAGGGGAAGCCTGACGTGCAGTCAGAGATGAATCCAGTGGGCACTCAACATTCAGAGAACGACCAGCTCAGGAAGGAGGAGGAGAGTCAGGAGAGGTCAGTGGCCCAGAAGCTTAGAGAAAGCTATAAAAAGGCTAAGGACAACCACCTCAAATGCCAATGAGAGGCAAACAGAACGGGCCGCTGGATTTGGCAAAGACAAGCACGATGTGGCAAGAAAAGAGTGGCCTCCACAAAGAACAGGCTGAAGGACGAAGTGGGGAGGGCTAAGCAGAAAGGGCAGAACAGAGGCGGTAGCTAGGTGGGGCTCAAGACCGAGGGAGAGCTTGTTTTATTATAGGATGGTGAGCGCCTGCTGCAGGCCCACAGGAAGAATGTAAGAGCCGGTTGCAGGAAAGCACAAGAAGCTGTGGGACTCAGAACACCAGGGGCAGGGGGCAGGGGCAGGGGCACGAAGGGTTGGAGACCACAGGTGCAGCGAGCACTGGAGGACCTGCTGGGACAGAGCAGCCTGGACTGCCCGACTTTCACAGGGAGGCGTGAGGGCCAGGGCTGGGGGAGCAGCGGCCGCAGCGCTGACTGTTCCCTGTGGGGAGAGGCTTGGACTGAAGCGGCTGCAGCTGCGGTTGTGCCCTCAGAACTGCTTGCGGTTGGGGCACAGCTGGTCCGGCCACTGCCTGGCAGGCATTAAAGCCGTGCTGACTTCCCTGTCCTGCCTCTTGTTAGTGCTGCAGGGAACACTGGGGCGCCTGGTGCACGTGTCTTTACAAATTAGTTTTTTCTGGATGTATGCCCAGGAGTGGGATTGCTGAATCTTTGTTTTTAGTTTAAGGAACCTTCATACTGTTCTTCACAGTGGTTGTACCAACTTACATTCCCACCAACAGTGTAGAATGCCCCCTGACTCATTCCTTTTCTCCACACCCTCTCCAGCATTTATTGTTTGTAGATTTTTTTGATGGTGGCCATTCTGATGGTGTGAGGTCATACCTCTGTGTTTGGCTGAGTAATATTCCATTGTATATATGTAATCTTTGACAAAGGAGGCAAGAATATACAATGGAGAAAATACAGCCTCTTCAGTAAGTGGTGCTGGGAAAACTGGACAGCTACATGTAAAAGAATGAAATTAGAATACTTCCTAACACCTCTACATAGTTTTGATTTGCATTCCCTGGTGATTCTCAGATGATAAAGAATCTGCATGCAGTGCAGGAGACCCGAGTTTGAGTCCTGGGTTGGGAAGATCCCCTGAAGGAGGGAATGGCAACCCACTCCAGTGTTCTTGCCTGCAGAGTTCCATGGACAGAGGAGCCTGGCAGCTACAGTCGCCAGGTGGACACAACTTTGAGTGACTAACACTTTCACTTCTAATTATTAGCCATGTTGAACACATCTTTTCATGTTTGTTGGCCATCTGTGTGTCCTCTTTGGAGAGATGTGTTTAGGTCTTTTGCCAATTTTTTGATAGGGTCGTGTGTTTTTGATACTGAGCTGCATGAATGAGCGTCTTGTTATTTTGGAGACTAATCCTTTCTTGCTTTGTTTGCAAATATTTTAGCCCAAAGAGGGCTGTCTTTTCATCTTGTTTATGGCTTTCTTTGCTGTGCAGAAGCTTTTAAGTTTAATTAGGTCACATTCGTTTTTATTTTCATTACTCTAAGAGGTGGGTCAAAAAAGATCTTGCTGTGATTTATGTCAAAGATTGTTCTGCCTATGTTTTTTCTAAGAGTTTAATAGTGTCTCACCTTACATTTAAGTCTTTAATCCAGTTTGAGTTTATTTTTGTGTATGGTGTTAGGAAGTATTCTAATTTCATTCTTTTACATGTAGCTGTCCAGTTTCCCAGCACCACTTAACTGAAGAGGATGTATTTTCTCCTTGTATATTCTTGCCTTTGTCAAAGATTGCATATATACAATGGAATATTACTCAGCCAGAAAAAGGAACAAATCTGTCTTTTGTAGTGATGTGGACGGACTTAGAGTCTGTCATGCAGAGTGATTAACTCAAAAAGAGAAAACAAAGATTGTATATGAACACATGTATGTGGAATCTAGAAAAATGGTACAGGTGAGCCTGTTTGCAGGGCAGGAGCAGAGATGCAGACTTGGAGAACGGGCATGTGGCCGCCACCAGGGAGGGGCTGCTGAGTCGCTTCAGTCGTGTCCAGCTCTGTGGAGGGTAGGACAAATTGGAAGATTGGGCTTGACATATTACTACCGAGTGTAGAACAGATAGCAAGTGGGAAGCTGCTGGATAACACAGGGAGCTCAGCTCCGTGCTCTGTGATGACCCAGAGAGGTGGGATAGGGGGCAGTGGGAGGGAGGTTCAGAGGCAGGGCACATGTGTATAGGTATAGATGCTTCACTTTGTTGTATAGCAGAAATGAACACAACATTGCAAAGCAATCATACTCTAATTTTCAAAAAAGGACATGCTAGCTTCCGGGGGAGAAGGCAGTGGCACCCCACTCCAGTACTCTTGCCTGGAAAATCCCATGGGCGGAGGAGCCTGGTGGGCTGCAGTCCATGGGGTCTCGAAGAGTTGGACACGAGTGAGTGACTTCGCTTTCCCCTTTCACTTTCATGCATTGGAGAAGGAAATGGCAACTCACTCCAGTGTTCTTGCCTGGAGAATCCCAGGGACGGGGGAGCCTGGTGGGCTGCGGTCTATGGGGTCGCACAGAGTCGGACATGACTGAAGTGATTCAGCAGCGGCGGCAGCAGCTTCCGGCATTCTGAGAGGCCGTGCCATCCTGGGTAGGGTCTGGAGCCACTACCTGGGACCGGGATATTTTCACCCATCTCACACATCTCAGCAACACAGACTGAGTTTAAAGGGATGAATGACTTTTTGATTCAGTAGCCAATAAAAAGAGGAACCCTGATTTAGACAAGAATTTATTTTCTGGACTATATGTTAACCGTAGATTAAAATTAATATAATTTAATTCACATACAAAGACAACTGTGGAGGGACGACCTGGATACAGTGTGACTTGGGGTAGGTGGAGTAACTTAGGGAGCAGCACATTCAGGCCTGAGCAGATACCAGCTTGCTCATACCAGAGAAGTAGGATTTCTCTCTTTCGCTCATCATTTCAAAATGCAGTGGCCTCCTGCAGAAGTTGCACTCGGCTGAGGAATGTGGCTTGAGTTCCAGCCCAACTCGCTTCCATGTGGCCAGCAGATGATCTGTGAGGAGCAAGTTTTTTAAAATTAGAGGAAGTACATACCCAGGACAAATGGAAATATATGTCCCCAATAATAACTTGTACACAAGTGTTCACAGCATCATTCTTTTTTTTTTCATAATAGTCAAAAAGTGGAAACAATCCAAACATCCACCAATTGATGGATAAACAAAACGTGGTATATCTGTACTGAGGAGAATTATCTGGTAGGAATGAAGTGCTGATTCAAGCTACAACATAGATGAGGCCGTGAACACACTCTGCTGTGAAATAAGCCAGGCCTAAAGGGCCGCAGCTTGTGCGATTCCACACATAAAATGTTATGTTAGTCAAGCCCACAGACACAAAGTGGATCAGGGCTGGGATGTGGCTGCTAAGTGGTGTACAGTTTCTCTCTGAGGTGATAAAAACATTTCTGGCATCAGAATGCTGACGGTTGCACAACATTACTTAAAAACCACTGAGTTATGTATTTTGAAAGGTTAGAATTTGTTTTATCTGAATTCTAGCTTAATAGGCTATTACTTAAAAAAGAGAGAAAACCCAGGTCTGGCTTTACTTTACACCCTTCAGAGAAGAAGTCGCTTCTACATGGCTGCACTGTGTGGAACGGATTATTCCTTGCAGAGGAGCCTGAAAGGCTAGAGGCAGGGAACCACTGTGGGTGGCGGTGGAGGCTTAGGAGGGCAACACGCCTCCGAGGCAGAGGCAGCTATAAGTTCAGTCTCTGCCTTCAGCTGGACGCAGGGGGAAAGGCCTGCGTTACACAAAACTATGAGAATACGAAATGCTGAACAGAAGGGGTTAGGTGTGTAGTCAGTTTTCAGAGAAGAGAGAAGTGCAGAGCTGAGCCCTGGAGGCCCCGGGCAGGTTTAGGCTGTCAGGGGCATCTCTCCTGCAGCAGCCACCAGTGGGGGTCCCTGGGTCACACAGAGAGAGGCACGGATGGGAACAGCGAGCCGATAGCAGGCTCCCTCCGTGCTTCCCACGAAGTGGAGCAAACGACTAAACGTCTTTCACACTTCTGTACCGCCTGAGAATATTCTTAATTACTTGGAAAAAGAAGAGACAAATCTGAATGGCTTGAATTATAAATGCTGCAGATAGCTTCACGCCACTCTCCCGCAGGGCTCTGGCAGCTCCCGGGCTACTCACCCACAAAATAGCTCATCATCTGCGGCGTGTGGTGGGGCGTGGGGGCGATGCGCAGCAGCTCCTCGCCCCGGGGCACTGTGGGGTGATTGATCGCTTGGACATAGATATTATGTCTAGTCATTAGTTCATCACAGACCTCCGTGTTTTTAGCAGCATCTGCCACCTAAGATTGATAATAACAGAAGATAAGGCGGGAACCAGACAGCAGACACAGTCACACGCGTGTCCAAGTGGCTTGGGCTCGACCTGCATATGCAAGCCTGGCAGAGAGGCAGAGTGCTGCCCCGACACCTGCAGTTTAAAGGGTTGTTCACCACAGATCAGAGAACTGAAACCACAGTAGAAGTGACTTTCACACTGATCTCCCTCCCGGGATCCAAAGGGGGGAATCAGGAGCTCCCGTGGGCCTATTGTGACGGCAGTGGGTGTGTGCACCCCGGGATGAAGACAGCTCTGGTGATACCAGCTCTGTTACTCAGACGAATTCAACTGTGACGCCAACAGGGCTGCCCTTTGTAGCAGGCAGAGCAAGACCTATGTCACAAGGAAATGAATAAAAAGCAATACTTCAGAGCTAGCCAAGCTCCGGCTTTCAGAGCTTCCCAGACACAAGCTCTGTGTTTACCCTGTCAAGGCTAGTGTGCTGGAGAAGGAACCTCTGCTCCAGCCTGCTGGGCTCAAAGGCTTCATTCTCATTGTGAAGTCAGCCAAAGGCAGAAACATGGCAGACGGCCACTGGCTACAGCCCTTGGCCCCAACAGTCACCCTGCCCAGCCCAAGTTCAGGAAGGTGTGAGTCAGAACATCTCCTGGTCAAGTGCAGAGACCCAGCCTCCAGCAAGTCCGGTCACAGACAGGTCATTACCCGGACAGGGATGATGTGACTGGGGCAGTGGACCACTGGCAGGCCGGCATCCATCAGCATCTGCCTCATGAGCTTCACGTTGCGCTGGTGTTGGCGGCGAAGTGCCCGGCCCTCAGCGCTCCTCAGGATCCGCACAGACTCCAGTGCTCCAGCCAGCAGCATGGGCGGCAGGGAGGTGGTGAAGATGAAGCCCGCTGCATAGGACCGGACGGTGTCGATCAGGGAACTTGTGCTGGCGATGTACCCTCCAACGCAGCCAATGGCTTTGCCTAGGAGGAGATGGGTTCATTTATTACAGCGACTGCCTTAAGTGTGCACAGCCAGGTGCTGCAGAGCCTCAGAAGACTTACTCTTCTCTCTCTCCTTTGTTTGTCCTAAGACTGAAATCAAGGGACAGCAGCCCAATTCCAAAAGGGAAAAAGCTGAGAGTGTTACGCAAGGGTCTTGCCCAAAGTCAAATGGCCAAGCTGGTGTCTGATCAGGATCAAAGTGCCGGTCTCCAGACTAGGTCTGGCACCAGTGGCTGGTCCCAGCGTGCCTAATACCAAGTGCCACCTCCCCTCTGTCCTCCCTGCCCACCCAGGTCGCCTGCATCCTCCACACTCTGCACTGTGCCTGCTCTGGACCGGGTCCAGCTGGGTGCTCACTGTGTTACCCTTGAGGCCAGAATGTCAGCCAGCTAAAGACACTAATCTGTTTTGGCAGGACTGGTATTAATTTCTATTTAAGTAATCACAAAACTCCAACAAGGAGTGTTTGCTGGATAAACATGAAAACTCAGACTCTGTTATGGTTGATTTAGGGCTGGCCTCATTTTTCCTTCTTGAGTTTCCTTATATAATTGGTATCTCAGGTTTCAAGATTAAGGACTCCAGAAGCGTCCTCCTCGATCTTAAAACATTATGTTCTGTAATTAACATTCCTGCCTCAGCCCCACACATGATTGGACTGGTATAAGCTGTCACAATGGAACATTTTTCTCTCCAGCCCTTTTCATCTCTCAGGGACCTTACCTTCAAAGGGCCCACGTCACGAGAGCTCTTTACAAGAGAAGAGCGGCTGGAATCAGGACAGGACACTAGAACAAGAGTTCTCCAGGCAGGGCTCTGCCCCGAGAGCCCCAGGCTCTCCTGCTCTGCACGGCGTTCTCATGCCCCTTGATGGGGCTGAAGGACACTCTTTTTTGCTTGCCATTCCTTTACCAAGTGCAGGCTGTAAAGTGGCATTTTAGCCAGCCACTTAGTGTGTCTCCAGCTGCTTTGCTAACTTCTGAAATTCTCAAATTTGTATAGATGACATTTTTATTTCATAGACGAAGAGAAGGCCTATAGTAACTGTCTGTATACTGTTCACTTACAGTCTTCAAACTGAGGTGGGGGTCTGCTGTTACCTCCATGAGGAAACTAAGGCACAGAGAAGTTAACCACCAGTCCAAGGTCACACTGATAGTGAGTTACACAGGCAAGACTTACACCCAGCAGGCAGCATGGCTATGGAGTCTGGAGTTGCTCCAAGAGACGTTGCCTCTCAACTAGGAGGAGCAGAGGATATACAAAGACACTGGGTGAACTGGACTGTCCCCACGTGCTAGGGACAGAGCTCAGTGCTTCACACCCAGCACCCGGACCTGTAGCTCCAGGAGAACAGCATGAAAATTCTTCCTTTTAATTTCTTTTTAATGTAAGGGAACAGTCTGATGCAGAGAGAGTAAAGGCCATTGTCACGGTGTATACCTAGACCCACAACTACGTTTGGAATGAGCTCAACAAATGGTACTTCCGTCATGTCAGGCTATGAGATTTACTTTGATTCTGCTGGCCAGGCCTCCATGACTCAAGGGATTCTGCTAAACTGTGCCACTAACTGAGAAAATAAAAACTTGCTCAAAAAAGTGACCCAGGCTTTAGATGCTATCAGACCATCTCCTCACCTGACCCATTAGACCAGCAGCCCTTGGTTTTGTTGTTTAGTTGCTAAATGTTGTCCAACTCTTTTGCAACCCCATAGACTAGTCCCCAGGCTCCTCTGTCCCCTGGATTTCCTAGGCGAAAATACTGGAGTGGGTTGCCATTTCCTGCTCTAGGGGATCTTTCGGACCTAGGGATGGAACTGTCACCTCCTGCACTGGCAGGTGGGTTCTTTACCACTGAGGCAGAATTTAATTTTAGCATGGATTACAGACTGCAGAGCACTTACCAAGTGTTCCGGAAATGATGTCCATTTTTGGCATGACTCCATCCCGATCGCCAATCCCTCCGCCTTGCAGCCCGTAGAGCCCCACTGCGTGGACCTCATCCACGAAGGTGATTGCTCCAAACTCGTGGGCCACGTCACATAGCTCTTCTAGCGGGCACACTGCCCCTGAGGAGAGACCACAGACCGTGCTGAAGCGCTTGCTATGCCACAGACTTCTCTTTTGGTAAGGATTGGAACACAATAAGTTACCCTCTGAGATGTTTTTAATATTGGGGAAAGCAATGAACTTCCTCCAGTTTCTGGACTGTTTTGAGATTTGGAGCTTAGTAAAAACCAAAGTAGAATATCTACAATCACCCAAATCTATACAGTGTCCCCCAACTACAAAATCCTGGCAGAAAGTGAAAAGAAAAGAAACTACAAAAATAACATCACGCTTTTAAGTTCAGGCCTTGTTTTCATTAAACGTTTTCAGGCTGGCCTCTAGATAGACTTACCGTCCATTGAGTGGACAGTTTCAAAGGCGACAATCTTGGGGATGGCAGGATCAGACCTTTGCAGCAGTTCTCGGAGGTGGCTGACATCGTTGTGGCGGAAGATGTACTTGGGCACTCCGCTGTTCCGAATCCCTTGGATCATGGAGGCATGGTTCCCAGCGTCAGAGTAAATCTCACAGCCTAACAAGACAAAAATGCGCTTTATTGCCATCTGTACCAAAGCTAAATTATTTTCCCAACAGTCAAGGACAGCAGACTCTGCCCTGAAAATGCTACTTTGCCCCGTAGGAAAAAGACCCTGCGTGCCAGCTTCTTTCTGGCAAAATAACTAACTAGTGCTTCTCCTCTGGGAAG
The DNA here is from genome assembly GCA_006410675.1 of Oreotragus oreotragus. Taxonomy (NCBI): domain Eukaryota; kingdom Metazoa; phylum Chordata; class Mammalia; order Artiodactyla; family Bovidae; genus Oreotragus; species Oreotragus oreotragus. Next base: position 30,174 of record SJYX01020873.1, read on the forward strand.
GCCCACAGATATAAAATAACCCAGAGGCACACAGTTAATCTGCTTTTAAATCTGGCTGCCTCACTCCAAACTCAATCAAAAGATAACTACACATGATTAAGAGAATTCTCCAAAAGATTTTCTTGGAATACAAAGCACACTGGAAGCAATTACTGTAAGAACAAGCCCTATGAGTCTGATTGTTCATTGTTTTCCTGCTCTACTGGAACTCAGAATGTAACACTTCATGAAGTGTTAACTCAGTTCATGAGTTCCTAGCGTATCTCTAGAGTGGTCTGGGTTAAGTCTTTTTTGTCATCTTCCTGTTACTACTAAGAAACCCAGAAAGTTCTAAGGCACCCACAGCAGGCTTCCTACCTGGCATCATCTTAGCCAGAGTGAAGAGGGTCGAGTCATTGGCCACAAAACACGAGGAGAACAAGAGTGCAGCATCTTTTCCATGGAGGTCAGCCAGCTCCCGCTCCAGGTCCACGTGGAATTTACTAGTTCCAGAAATATTTCTAGTACCCCCTGCTCCAGTACCATGCTGTTTCAAAGTGTCTCTTAAAAAAAAAAAGCAGACAGAAAATAAATCTCATGGTTCTGAATACTGTAAGAACAATTCCTCCCTCTAGGATCCAGGAGACTGAAACTGATGTTGATGTAGCGCTTCTTTCCCTGTGAATATCGGGCCAGAAGTTTCAACCACTTCCTGTCTAGACTGGGTGGGAGAGTCTCAACACCAGGGTGATGATGCCTCTGGGGGGATCAAGAGCAAGTGTCCACTTAACAATCTTAGTTGAGTTTAGTTAATTTACGAAGGTTTCTTTTCTCTGACAAACATCTCTTTCTCCAATAACATGACCTCAGGCTCTAGAGGGACACCTTGACTGATTGTCAGTTATACCCTTTGCGAACCAGTCCCATAACCTTAGGCTGTCTCTATTACTAAACCTCAGACTGGGCTCTCTGGCAAGGCTCCTTGGGGAATTTGGCCAGCAACTCTCTCAGGTGTCCATACCATGGCAAGCCTCCTGAAGGACATGAGTGACGTGCTCTACCATCCCCTGCTGCTCGATTTGTATTTCTCCATCCACACTTACAAGGCAGGGCACGTATGTGCAAGACTGCTTGGTGAGAGGGGTCCTTGCTTATGGAGAAGTCGGAAGTGAGCAGACACATAGTCAACGAGCCCATAAACTTGAACCCTTGCACAAAGAGGGGCTCCATCAACTACTTACACTTTAGAGCTCTCTAAAATTAATGTGTACGTATTTTTAAAGGCTAAAAATTTAGCTTTAAAAAATTGCCCCGGTAAAAGATCCAATCCCTGTAAACTGTCAGTGTCTTGCAAAGTCATGCTTATGCCAGTGGTACCTGAAAGCTGAGAGCTACTCACATGGCGGCTCCACACACCCGCGGGTGGCGGCTCATTCCCAGGTAGTCATTGCTGCACCAGACGGACACTTGCTGTTTGCGGATGAGAGAGCCCGAATAGTCATCTGCCATGGGGAAGGACTGCNTTGCAAAGTCATGCTTATGCCAGTGGTACCTGAAAGCTGAGAGCTACTCACATGGCGGCTCCACACACCCGCGGGTGGCGGCTCATTCCCAGGTAGTCATTGCTGCACCAGACGGACACTTGCTGTTTGCGGATGAGAGAGCCCGAATAGTCATCTGCCATGGGGAAGGACTGCGCCTTCCGGTTCACGGTTTTGAAAACTCGATAGCTATGGTCATTTTTTTTCTCATCAATTTTCTTCTCAAAGAAATGATCATACTGAAAAGTGCAAACAGCTAAAAACCAAACAAAAGATGGTACAATCTGATGGTTAAAAAGCACATCTAGGCTTTGGTGAAGACCTGGGTTCCCATCCCAGCTCAGTCACTTGGCAGAAGGGAGGTTCTGGACAAATGAAGCAAGTACTCATCTGGGCAAGTTTTTTGATGCCCTCATCTTAAGACTGTGTATGTCTCAAAGGACACTGTATGTGCCAAGCATTTAACATAACCCCCACCCTGACAGCTCAGTTGGTAAAGAATCTTCCAGTAATGCAGGAGACCCCGGTTTAATTCATGGCTCAGGAAGATCCCCTGGAGAAGGGAAAGGCTACCCACTCCAGTATAATGGTCTGGAGAATTCCATGGACTGTATACTCCATGGGGTTGCAAAGAGGCGGACTGAGCGACTTTCACTTTTCACTTTCCGTGAGCACAGTAGGTGCTAAGAGAGAGGAGGCAGGCTCTCAACAGGACTGGCATTTACCATAGACAAGAGCACCAACCTGCATCAAGCAAGGGGCATGGTTTTTAATTAATTTGGCTGCACTGGGTCTTATTAATAGCTGCAGCATGTAGAATCTTCTGTTAGTTGTGGTACGAGGGATCTTTAGTTGTGGCGTGTGGGATCTAGTTACCTTATCCGGGATGCAACTCGGGTCCCCTGCCTTGGGAGTGCTAAGTCTTAACCACTGGACCACCAGGGAAGTCCCAGGGACATGGTTTTTAATCCTCAACTCACCATGCAATTATATGTTTAATCTGATGTATGTTTTAAGTTATAAACGGTCTTCCACTGGGCAAATATCAAGGAGACTTACATTTTGGCAAGTTATCTTGAAGAAGGTGGGACACTCCTTCTGGTCGTTGCTTTCGCATGATATCCTGAAAGTTCTTCAACAGTCCATTCAGCTCCCCTCCTTCGGTCTTCACGCTAATCATACTGGGATTCACTGAGGTTTGGGCAACCTCTGGAATACAAGTAACAAGAGGCACAGGGGATCAGTGTTCTATTCTGAGTCCACAATACCTTCCAGACATATTGTCAAAAATGGCTTACTGCCTAGTTCATAAAAATAGCCCATCATAAACAAAGTGGGATGTAACTGAATATATGAAGCCTCTCTTCTTTAGTTACTGTTTGGTTTTGTTTTCAGAGCTACCAGCCAGCTTTGAGGAACATTCAACTCTGAAGCTTTTTTTTTCCCCCTGGCTGGTTAGCATGCCTTCCCCACTGCACGCCCCAACCCTCACTGAGACAATTTTCTTTATAGAAAACAGTTCCAGCCATTTGATCATTTCTGCTGGCGAGGGTTCTTGGGGACCTTGTGTGTTCCATGGATACAGCCACAGATGGAGTAAAGGCTACCCACAGCTACCACCACTGAGACAGCTTGGGAGTCCTACGACCAGCACTAACTGCAGCAACACTGCTTCTTCCCTTTATCCCACCAGATGATGGGGAAGAAACACGGGGCAACCAGTTAACAGTTTATGCCTATGGGGTATTTTCAGAAATTAGTTACTGTAAAAGCTGGTCACACCCTACACAACACAGAGAAAAGAAACCCCCACATTTTACCACACAGTCCCCTATCTGGATGACCTTTCCCCTTGGCCCTAAAAGAGGAAGATGTGGACAGCAATACTCCCCTATTAATAGCTCAAGACAAGTCTGAGGGTCTGGAGGAGCCAAGGGCCTCTTCACTCTTGTGGGGCCCCTGCCGGCTTACCTTCCCTGGAGGAGCCGAAGGGCCTCTTCACTCTTGTGGGGCCCCTGCCGGCTTACCTTCCCTGGAGGAGCCAAGGGCCTCTTCACTCTTGTGGGGCCCCTGCTGGCTTACCTTCCCTGGAGGAGCCGAAGGGCCTCTTCACTCTTGTGGGGCCCCCTGCTGGCTTGCCTCCCCTCGCCGCGTGCGTCTCCTGCACGTCCTCCTGAAGTGCCAGGCTGGCTTTGCGGAAGACGCTGCCGCCGCCCTGGCCCATCTCGGCTGCCAGGAAAGGGCACCTGCTCCCAGTGCCCCGGCTCGAGGCAAGGGAAGGCTGTCCAGACGGAAGCTGCGTGCCGTCTGCAGTCTGCTGGGGGCCATCAGGCGCCTGCTGCGATCCGTCAGGAACCTGCTGCTCATCGGCTTTGGCGGTTTTGTCCTCTGAGGGGGGAAATGGAAAAACTGAAGCATCGGATCTGGCTGCTCGGGACACAGAGACCCACTTGTTTCTTCATCTTGTTGCCTCGAAGACACACTTTATACTTCCTCTACCTCAGGATCCAGACACCAGTTTATTCTTACTGGGTTCTGCAAATTCAGCTGCTTTCCCATCTGTCTCACTGGAAACAATGCTCCTGTGAAGAGTTAACTGGCACAGTCCACCTACTGCTCCAACCCACAGTACCTCTCACTTATCAATCCCCAAAGTAGTACTTTCTAGTTCTAGATGGCCCTGCATTCTTGAGTTGGATTATTTTCAGTAAATCTGCCCCAAGTACACTCAGCATATTTCATGAGAGGACACACTCTTGAAGGTAATTGGAAATGGTCATACAGCTTTTTCTCTGTTAATATTTTCTAGACCGAAAACATTCATTGGTTTAGATTCTTGACTAAAAAAAGCATTCTGTTGCTTAACATATAAACTATCAGTTTTCTCTAAATGGCTCAAAGAAGTTCATGACTTAACATAGTTGGCTGGGAATTAATTTCCTGGACTTTCCTCTCCCCTTGAGCAAGTGTGTTCATCTTCCTTCTGGAAGTCTCATCATCCTGGGATACTCCTGTGAGTCATGGGCCAGGCTCTCCTATAACTTGGGTAAGATGTCTCCATACAGTAATACAGTTTTTATTAAAATCTTCTAAAAGGAAAGTAAAAAAAAACCCCAGAAATGGGACTTTCCTGGCAGTCCAGTGGTTAGGACTCTGCATTTCCATTACAGAAGGGCACAGGTTCAATCCCTGATCAGGGAACTATGATCTCATATGCCATGTCTCATGGCCAAAGAAATTGCATTCAAGTTCATTTGTCATTCACTATAAAAGTCATTAAATACATACTCAGTGTAGGAAGTCTAGAAAAATAGAGTTCTATCATTCAAAACATAACCATTAAAAAAAATAATAAGCATTTCAGGACTTCCTTGGTGGTCTAGTAGCTGAGACTACACGGGCACAGGTTCAATTCCTGGCTGGGGACGTTGCACATGCTGTGTGGTGTGGCAAAACAAAGACACCACAAAACCAGAAAGCCAACAACCCCCCGCCATAACCACTGCAGACAGCTCGGCATATTAACTGTCTTTTCCCCTTTTGTGCCTGTATGTTGTTGAAGTGAAAGTCGCCTAGTAATGTCTGACTCTTTGTGACCCCATGGACTACGCAGTCCATGGAATTCTGGCCAGAATACTGAAGTGGGTAGCTGTTTCCTTCTCCAGGGGATCTTCCCAACCCAGGGGACGAACTCAGGTCTCCCCCACTGCAGGCAGATTCTTGACCAGCTGAGCCACCTGTATGCTTGTTTTAACATGCCTTTTCATTATTAAGATCTATATAAGCTAGTAAATATTTTGAGTATCATCTGGGATGGTTACATGACAGTCTATCAAGTGGACAAGTCACATTTTACTCAACCAGGAATACAAGAGGACTCTATTGCTAGGACAGACTGGTAAAGCAGGGTTTTGATTGTTCAGTTAAAAAAAA
>SJYX01020873.1:38262-113124 GCA_006410675.1 Oreotragus oreotragus
GTGGGGTTAGGATTGAGTTGCCACAGCGTTTCATTCTGGGACAATGAAAAGAGTTCTGGACATTGCATGGTGGTGATGGCTGCAGAGCAGTATGAATATACTTAATACCACTGTATACTTAAAGTGGTTGCAAGGGGAAGTTTTATATGTACTTTGCCACAGTAAAAAAAAAAAAAAATGTAAAAAAGCGAATAAGGACAGCATGCTTGCATTTAGTTGGAGCTCTGTTACTAGTTCTGGCCAACAGCTGTTATGTGTTGCTTCCTGGCTAAAATACCCAAGAGCTGGGGGGGATCAGTGAGTATCTGATGATATTAGGAAGCTGCATCATCTTTTAGATGTGATAATGGTACCGTGATGGTGGTTTTAGAACTCGTATCTTTTAAAGGTACAATACTGATATTTACAGAGGAGATTTCCGGAACCAGTTTCAAAATAGTACAGTGGGAGTAGACACGGTAAATGGGGACACAAGTGAAACAGAGCTGGCCCTCACTGATTTCTGTTGTTCAAAATCGAATTCACTGTTATGAACAGCTTTTAAAAGATGAGCTGATGTGAGACCTTCTCACTTTCCCATCATGCGGTAGTGACCCAAAAGCCATGGATTTCAGAGGTAAAGCTGTAGGACACCAAAGTGTGAACCCCAGGTCACTGCTTAGAAGAAAATGGCCCTGATGACCCCAAGTGTGAACAAGATGCCCTACCTTGTATGAACAAGATAGGAATCTTGTGTGTTAAGCCCGTGAGATTCAGGGGTTGCTAGATACCTCAGTGTAGCCTAACGTAACTGAAAAGCACACAGGCACAGTTGACCTGGGTTTTCCTGGTGGCTCAGGTGGTACAGAACCTGCCTGGAGAAGGAAACGGCAAGCCACTCCAATACTCTTGCCTGGAGAGTCCTGTGGACAGAGGAGAGTGACAGGCTATAGCCCGTGGGGTCGCAAAGCGTCGGACCCAACTGAGCAACTAACAGAGTTGACTTTGAAGATGGTTTAGTCTGGAATAGCCCACATGGTCTGGAACCAGACAGAGAGATGAAAGTATAAGATAAGTGACTGTCTGAGACTTCCCTTATGGTCTAGTGGCTGAGACTCTGCTTCCCAATTCCTGAGGCTTGGGATTGATCCCTGGTCAGGGAACTAGATTACACATGTTGCAACTAAGACCTTGGTATAGCCAAATAAACAAGTGATTAAAAAAAAAAAAAGGTGTGACTGCCTAAGTAATTAGCAGGAATTTGGGAAGGCATAGCACAAAGAAAGCAGTTGAGGGCAAAAGGCACAGGTCAGGCAACATAGCAAAGGCAAGGAAAAAAAAGAAGAAGAAAAAAAATTTAGAAGTTATAGGCTTCCAGATTCCATCTTTACAGAAAGATTCCAGATTCTTAGGCTTACATGAATGAGGCACTGACAAACTCCCAACAGATACCAACATGCAATCCGTAAGGTGGAACACTGGCCACTGTTTCACCTTTAAAGATGTGAAAACTAGAAGTGCCTACTTTGTGGAGTTAGGATGATGATTCCATGAGATAATCTATGCAAAGAACTGAGCCTGGCACAGAGTAACCCCCTCAGCGTGACCCTCCTCAGCACTGTGCACAAGAACTGCTTCCAGGGTCTTGTAATGAACGCAGACATCCCACCACCCTCTATTTCATTGCTAAGGACACTTACTCTCATTAGCTGGAGGGGTTTCTGTGACCTGCTGGCAGAGTACTGCTGAAGTGGACAGGGCCCGAGGGGCTGGCTTGGCCCCAATTTCCATCATCTTAGGGCAGTTTTGGGCATAGAACAATAGAGATTTGCCTGCCTTCTGCAGAAAGGCTTGAGGCACTCGGGATAAGAATGGGCAGCGACGAACAACAGTCTCCATCTCCCGGAGGTACACTGATCCTGCACAAAAATGAGGAGTGACACCAACACTTGTTAATATTCGTGCAAATACCACCCCAAGGTCACTGGATTGTCACCTGAAATTTGTAGCAAGGGTACCCTGGGATACTAACGAGTCTCACTCAAAAATGTCTAAGGGCAGCACTGATGAGGGACTAAGAAGTAATGATCACAGGCAACCCAGATCACCATCTCCTTCATTCCCCAGCTCCCTACAAAGGCACCTGCAAAGCTACTTTGCCAAATGCCGTAAATAACGATGCTTAATAACCAAGGGGTTGGGACATGAGGGACAAGTCAGGAACAGGTCTGGGAAGTCAGAGGCTCCTTGGGGAAGATGCACAGTGCAGATAAGACACCTTGGCACCCACCCAGGTGGTGCAGTGAGGCCAGGGAAGAAGCCACTGTCATCCATCCAGGCAGAGAGGACTCTTAGGGATCCTGACCTTCTCCTGGTCCCCACACACTCCCAAACCTCTCAAGAAGGCATCCAGGCCAGCCCTGGGTTCCTGAGGCCAGGATTTCCCCGAGGGTATGCCCCTACCGTTCCATGAACTGGGCATAACTGAGAAAGGAGAGGCGTACAGAAGGCCAAGGGTACAAGGGGAAGTGCCGCTTGGACTAACTGGGAAGAAGCAAGGGTTAAAAAACCAGGGCCTTGGGTCTGGCGGAAAGCGGTGGTCCTGGGCAGGGGAGGTCAGAAGTTATGGGTAGAGTTGGGGGAGGAAGTGTCTAGGGCTTGAGATTAACGAGGTGTCTAAGACAGGTATTCGAAAGCGGTTAGGGTTAGGGTTAAATGGGGAATGGCCATTCGAAAGCGGTCAGTTAAATGGGGAATGGCAGAAGGGGCCGTTGTGGTAGGAGATCGGGCACAAAAAAAGTTGACCGCGAGGTGGTGGGTGATTAGTGCGGTGGGGGATGGGGTCCCAACGGCTAGGGCAGCGGGGGCGCCGGTAGGCAGGGCACGCGGGGGTCGGGTTGCCCCCGGCTGCGCCGCAAGCAGAGCGCGGGGCCCTCACCTGCGCGGGGACTCGGCGGAGGTGGCGGAGGCCGCAGGTACCCAAGTGGAAGCGTGGAAGCGTCGCACCAAGCCTTGCCCTTGTCTGCGAGAACCCTCAGGCCGCGATCCCTCTCGTCCTAATATACACCAAGATGAGCAGCTGCGCTTGCGCCGCGGGCGAGTGCGGCCTCTGCGCAGGCGTGCCGCGGAAAGGGCGGGGCGAGGCGGGGCGAGGCGGGGCGAGGCGAGGCGGCGCTCCTCGGGCTTTGACTTGGTGGAGAGGGGTTTACCGGGACTGCCTGCAGCGGGGATGAAGCGCAGAGCTGTGGGCGGCCACCTTCATCCCGCACCACCCTGCCGCTTCCCCCACCAAGTACCCCTATGCTTCAGAAACATTTTTGGGGATAAAAGGGCAGAGGTGACCGGGGGGCGGGGGGGAAGCACCTCTAGGGCAACTGAGGGGTTCAGTTCAGTTCAGTTCAGTCGCTCAGTCGTGTCCGACTCTGGCGACCCCGTGAATCGCAGCACGCCAGGCCTCCCTGTCCATCACCAACTCCCGGAGTTCACTCAGACTCCATCGAGTCCGTGATGCCATCCAGCCCATCTCATCCTCTGTCGTCCCCTTCTCCTCCTGCCCCCAATCCCTCCCAGCATCAAAGTCTTTTCCAGTGAGTCAACTCTTCGTATGAGGTGGCCAAAGTACTGGAATTTCAGCTTTAGCATCATTTCTTCCAAAGAAATCCCAGGGCTGATCTCCTTCAGAATGGACTGGTTAGACCTCCTTGCAGTCCAAGGGACTCTCAGGAGTCTTCTCCAACACCACAGTTCAAAGGCATCAATTCTTCGGTGCTCAGCCTTCTTCACAGTCCAACTCTCACATCCATACATGACCACTGGAAAAACCATAGCCTTGACTAGATGGACCTTAGTGGGCAAAATAATGTCTCTGCTTTGGAATATGCTATCTAGGTTGGTCATAACTTTTCTTCCAAGGAGTAAGCATCTTTTAATTTCATGGCTGCAGTCACCATCTGCAGTGATTTTGGAGTCCAAAAAAACAAAGTCTGACGCTGTTCCCCTGTTTCCTCATCCATTTCCCATGAAGTGATGGGACCGGATGCCATGATCTTTGTTTTTTGAATGTTGAGCTTTAAGCCAACTTTTTCACTCTCCTCTTTCACTTTCATTGAGAGGCTTTTTAGTTCCTCTTCACTTTCTGCCATAAGGGTGGTGTCATCAGCATATCTGAGGTTATTGATATTTCTCCCGGCAATCTTGATTCCAGCTTGTGTTTCTTCCAGTCCAGCGTTTCTCATGATGTACTCTGCATATATACAGCTCTAAAAATAGGTACTGTGGGAGCAGAGGAGAGAGGGGAAACTAGGAGTTCCAGACCATGGTCTTAAGCAGTATCTGACCCACCCAGGCTTGTTTTCATGTGGGTGGGAGTGGGGAAAGGGAGGGACAGGGGAGGCTTCCTGGAGGAGATGGGACTGTATTGATTTAAGCATGGTGTGGTCCTGGGTCCTGGGGGTGATTTCCAGGGACCTGGAGGGAGGAATTCTAGGAGCAGAAGCGCAAGGAGACCTATCCATCGCACTGTGGTCTGAGATAAAGGGACTTAACCTGATGCAGAGAAGGAGTGCAAGGAACAGGGCTGGATGGAACCCACACACTACACACTCCGGGGCCGGCAGTGGAAGCATAGGGTGTGACCTGAAGTTGGGGTTTGGCCCATATTGATTATTTTTATTTTCCATTGTGGGCTGTCCAAAGTCCCTTGCTGGCTGCCCGGTCTGGGCACCAACTGGGTGACTCAGGGATTTCTCCCAGAGTTGAACTGGCTCTACCTCCTTTGAGTCTCTCCCAGACCACACCTGTGGGGTACAGCTTGACACAGCCCTGTTAAGAACGCCAGCGTGGCCTCCTTGCTCCACACCCTTCCCAGCTTAACTGGGGCTTGGTTGAGCTGGGCCTGCACCAGGCTCAGGGTTGCTCTCCCCTTGTCCTGAGGAAAGGGCTGCCCAGGTAGCTCCTTCCTCGGGTGGGTGTTAATTAGAGGGACAAAGTCTAGAGTGATGGTGGTCAAGGTGGGTCCAGTACTTCCCAGTTGCCTCTCTCCGAGTCTCCAGCCAGCTGCCAGACAGGTGAAGGAAGTCAGCCTGCAGAGGAGGCACCAGGGTCCGAAGTGGCACTGGGCCCAGTTCAGGGGTCCAAGATGAGGGCTTTGCCTGGGAATCTAGGGCTCAACTCTGCCCCATCCTGCTGAGGGGCCCTGTGCAGTGCCCAACAGCTGGAGAGAATGTAAGTGAAAAGATCAGACTCAAGTGCAGCCAGAACAGAGTAAACATGGTACTACTGGGCGCTTTGCCCATCCCTGGGCCTCACTTTCTCTACCTGAGCAATGGGATCATAAACCCCATTCTGCCTACCTTGCGGGGCTGTTTGAGTGATCAGAGGCAAAGCAGAAGCTGGAAGAACTGGATATCAGAGCTGGACATGGGTTCTAACCTCAGCTCGATCTTGTTTGGTCTCAGGTGGGCCACAACCTCTCTAAGGCTCTGTTCCTCCTTGTAAAGCTCTCCCAGCCTCGCCACTTGTGTTTGGCAGAGGGTCAGGTGAAGTCATGGATTTCGGAGGCCAATTGTTTAAACCAACAAGTTTCCAGCCCTCTGGGAATTTCCTGTTTAATAGAAGGAAAGGTTAGAAAACAGAAGACTCCCACAGAAAGTGAAATAGAATGTTGTAAATAATTCCAGATGGAGGAAGAGGCTATTATTCCAACAGGCACTGGAGGAGAGGGGAATCCCAGCTACAAGGAAGGCTTCCAGAAGAAAGGTACTGGCTGGAGGGGTGGGTGTCTGTGGGATTGCGAGACTTATGGGTGAGGCACAGAGTGGGAAAACCCAGCTCTGTCCTGGAGGGCAGTGTGAGTCAGCTTGAATAGCTGGGCTGCAGGAATGCAGCCAGGTAGTTAGATGAGAAAAGTCACAACAGAACTACATAGCTTCGCGGTATAGGACCGAAATAATCAGCCCCAGGAATCTGCGTCTTAACCAGGCCTCCGTCCTGGTAACGTGGGGATAGGGCAGTTTGAGGCCACATCTTGGGAAATGCTGCACGAGTGGTTTCCAGATTGAGGTCTTGGGTTTTTTTTTTTCTTTTAAAGAACTTTATGTATTTTACTTTTAAAAGTTTTGATGGCATTGAGTCTTCATTGCAGCAGGCAGGCTTAGTTGTGCTGTGTCATGTGGGATCTTAGTTCCCCGACCAGGGATTGAACCCCTGTCCTCTGCATGAGAAGGCAGATTCTTATTAATTGGCTGTGCTAGGGCTTCAGTGCTGCCTGGGCTTTTCCTCGTTGTGGCGCGTGGGCTTCTCGTTGCAGTGGCTTTTCTTGTTGCAGCACACAGGCTCTCGGGCATGCAGATTTCAGAAGTTGTACTACATGGGCTCGGCAGTTGCAGCTCCTGGGTGGTGGCGCACGGGCTTAGTTGCTCCAAGGCATGTGGGATCTTCCCAGACCAGGGATTGAACCTACGTCTCTTGCATCGGCAGGCAGATTCTTTACCACTGAGCCACCAGGGAAGCCCTGGAAGGTGGAGTTTTACCCACTAGACCGCCGTGGAAGTCCCTGAGACCTTGCTAGAAGGGCAAAGGCTAAGGCCATGAATTCTACTCTTGAATGTGCTACTTTTTGATTTTGGAGTCTTGGGCAAATTACCCCATACCCTAAGCCTCAGTTTTTGCATCTGTGAAGTGAGAGTGCCCCTCTGTCAACTGGGTGGGCCCCATTTTGACAGAGTTGAGATCCCTCTCCTGAGTTCAGCCTTCTTGCTCTCCTCTCCCTCCCTCTGCTTTTTCCTTCCCTCTCTTTTCTCCCCTTCACTGCTGTCTTGCTTCCCTCCTGAGAGCTGTGGTGTAAAACACTCATCTTATCACCCTGGTCCCGAGCAGGGGAGCACAAGCCTCCGTAGTTCAGGCAAGGTCAGGCTCCATTCTGGGAATGACGCTAGGACCCAGCCTCCCCGACTCCCCTGTCTGCGTCATCCTCACCGTCAGGGGCCGTTTCATCGTTTTCCACTCTGTGTCTGAGGAGCTATTTTTAGCAGGGCCCTTCTATAAGGATCACAAAGCCCAGGGACCTTGAGCAAGCTTCGTGCTTTCCTCTGGGCCTCAGTTTCCACATCTGCCAGCCAGGTGAGAAAACTTGCCAGCCTTCCTGGAGACCCCAGTGGACATGGGACGGTTTTGAAGACAAGCAAAACCTTCAGCCTGTGCTACTGATGCTCAGTGTGGCCTTGGCCTTGGGCCCGCAGTGCCCGTTGGGGTGTTGGTGCCTATATGAAGAATGGTGGGTGAGGGGCCAGCCTTGTAGAGGGGCTAGAGGTTCTGGAAACAGCTCAGCTCTGCTCTGGAGGGTTGGAAACACGAGCTCCATGGTTTATAGTGATCAGTCCCAGAAGTTATAATAGGAATTTGGGAATTGGCTGGGACAGGAGGGTTCTGAAAAACCCACCACTTGCCTTGTTCTGGTCCTTCCAGGCTCTGGCTTACCTGGGGCAGGCCTGGGCCTGGGTTTGTGAAGCCATCTGTGGGGCAGGGGATAGGCTCCTGTTGACTAGGGGGAGAAGGGGCCACAGTGGAGGAAAGCCATCAAGTGCTCCAGGAGGCAGGTCTAGGGTGGTCCACAAGGAACAGCACCCCGCACTCTTGTTGAAAGAGAGCAAGAAATGCCCCCAAAAGCAAACACTTATCTTCCCAGAAAGCCCCAGAGGACCCCAGAATCTAAGCTTCCAGCCTAGCACCCATAAACTGTGTTCTGTTTGACCTACATGGTGCTTTTAAAAACGTTGAGTTAGTTGGCAAGATGTAGCAATCCGGAGATTGTTAAACTGAAACTCGGATTTTTAGCTTCTCTTGAGCACCCTGCAGCCCTGGAACCCCTGGGCTGGCCCAGGCAGGACCTGCTGTCTCCACTTTTCTACCAGCGCTCCCTCCAGGAAGTTCCCAACCCTGAGGACATGTGATATCCAAGCAGTGACAGCTGTCTGACCTTGCAGACATCTGAGTGTGTGTCTGTAGCCCTAACCCATTTTAGAGCCCGGGTGACTAAGACCCAGAGAGGGGAGAGGACTTGCTCAGGGCCACACAGCAGATGAGGTTTGGGTTGCAAAGGGAACCAGATGTAATGGTTCCCTGCTCTCTAGCCCACATACTGGGCTCTTTTGCCCTCAGCCTCTGGAGGAGGGTCTGGGGTGGGGGGCTAGGGGAAGGATCAGACTGGTCCAGAGGTGGTTCCTCAGAGCTTGTCCTCAGCTCCCAGCCCTGGTCTGCAGGTAAGGCCTTAGCAGGCCCCCTGAGGTGATGGAGCAGTGATGGGGTGATGACATAGGGTGGAGCGAAGGGAACTGACTGAGCCCACCTCCTCTGGCCAGTGCTGGATGCAGAGTGCAAAGGAGCCTGTCTCCCTGCCCTGAGCTGCTGAGGACACACCCTAGGAAAGGGACCGCTACAGACTGTGACCAGCGTGAACAAGGCATAGGGACAGACCATGGTGGGAAGGAGGGGACCCACCTGGGAGCTGGGACCTGGCGTCGAGGAGATACTGCTCTTATGGAACAGCCACACTGAGGGCCTCGCAGAGAAGGCTGGAGGAGCCTAGTGTGGAGGAGGGAACTGGGGCGGGGGGGGTGAGGGAGGCTAGAGGCAAGAGGGAGACAAGGGAGGTATGTGGGGTGGGGGTCAGAGTCCCAGCCGACCGTTACCAGAATCCCACCGTTACCAACTATGTGGTTATCAACCGAGGCGAGGACCTTCATTTCTCCCTGGCTGTGCAGGCATTTAAAGGCCTATTTTGCTGCATTCTGACCAGAGGAGGGAGGAGCTGGGACGATGGAGGGAGGAGGAGAGAGTGAGTGAGCAAGGCTGAGAGCAGTAGGGCTGGGTGGACTGGGGCAGTAAGAAGGCTGGGAGGATGACACTACCATGAACAAGTGGCAGCTCTGTTCAGATGTAGGCCCTGGTCACCACGAGGAAGCCGTCTAGGCCATGCAGTGATTAGCCACATACATTGGACAGAAATTCAGGATGCTGAAGGAACTCGCCCAGGTCACACAGCCAGCAGGTGGAGAACAGGGCTGACCTGCTGGCCTCTGATCCAGTGCCCCACCCCAGGGAGATTAAGGGAGCTGGGAGGAACGAGGCTGGGACTATGTCTAAGGGTTTTAGCTCTCCGCGGAAGCCTTTCTCTACTTCTGGATGTTGGTCCAGTTTGGTTGGGCAGATGGGAGTGCCCAGCCAAGGAGATGGCCCAGCCAAGGAGACGGCCCAGCCTGACCCTTAGAGGAAATCATCCACTTCCAGAAACCTCTGGGCAGCCAGCCACAGGCTCAGGAGGCGAGACTTCATTCTGACTCCACGCACCGGCGACGCTGTGCTCCTTCTCTCTCCCCTGCACTTGGGTCAGAGGCTCTGGACTTGGCTGCCTGGCACTGGGACTTCCGGCCTGCTGGAGGCTGCCTTCTGCCCCGCTCCCCTTGCTCCTTGGGGACCCTGGAGGCTGTAGGTTCTCTGTCCTCGACTCTAGAGCCCATCTCTGATGGGGAGAAGCAATGCTCCTCTCTGCCTCTTCTCCCTGTTCCCGCACCATTCCATCCATCCTTTCTCAGGACTAACAGTGATTCCCTAAAACCAACCACCGCCCTACTGAATTCTGGTCCCAGGCGGTTCTGTGCCTTTTCCTATCTAATTCCCAGACGTGGAGTAGCCATCCGTAGCCCTGTTCTCAGAGCGAAGGCAGACTCTTGTTTGTGTTCAACTCCCAGCTCCATCCCTCCGTGGGTTCCTTAGCCTTAAGCAATTGCCACAGCCTCTCTGAGATTCAGTTTCCTCATGCACAGAAGGAAGTAATACATTATGTGGTGGTTAAATGTTATGTATCAGCCCGGCTAGGTGATACTGCTTGTTTGTTTAAACACCAACCTAGATGTGACTGTGATGTACTTTGTACGTATGATTAACGTCTGCAGTAAGCTGACTGTAAGTAAGGGAGGTTGTCCACAGTAATGTGACTGGGCCTAACGCAGTCAGCTGAAGGCTTTGAGAGGAAAACCCGAGGTTTCCTAGAGCTGGACTTTTGTTGCAAGCAGTAATATAGAAATTCTGCCTGACTTTCCAGCCTCCTGGCCTGCCCTCCAGATATCAGTTTTGCCAGCCCTCACAGTCATGTGAGCCAGTTCCTTAAAATGAAATAAACCTCTCTTTCTCTCCTTCTCCATCTGTGCTAAATATGTATCTTAGTGGTTCTCCAAGGTTGACAGGAGGACTCCCTGAAACACCGACCTTACCTGGAAACAGCATACAGTTAGTGTGAGCTACGGACAAGGGAACTGAGGTGTGGAGAGGTGACTTGTCTAGAGTTTCAGAGCTGGAGTCAGGAATCGAGCCAGGCCTGTCTTCCCAGCTCTCTCAATGTGTCCTTGCCTTGTCACCCGTCTCCTTGCCGTGACCCTCAAGTCAAGGTGCCCAAGGGGCCTCCGGTGACTCCCTCCCTCCTGGGGTTCCCTTTGGGTTTAATTAGAGCCCTCAAGTCCCAGTTGGGGGTGAGACCAGAGGCGTTGTTGGGGCCTGCCTGGTACTGAGTTAACTGATTCTTGTGCAAGACCAGCAGTCTTGTGACACGTCAGCCCTCACCAGCCTTCGCACTGTGGTGGCCCTGCTGTGGCTTTTAGCGTCGTTACGAGTGAAATCAACCAGGAGTGATGGCTAAATACCCACCCCTTCACCTGGGGGAAGACTTCTCTGCCCCACTCCATACTCTGCAGACCTACGCTCACCTCTTTGCAGCATGGACCTGGGTTAGCAGCACAGAGCCCCACAGGGGCCTGATGGGGTGGGGCAGTATGGGCCCTGCGCCCCCTGGGCTTAGGGACAGCCCCATCTCAGCTGCAGCTGTTGTCATTCTCAAGAACACAGCCCTGTGTGGCCAGGCCTTCTTCCCATTTTTTCAAGAAAAGCCTCATATCCAGGTTTTGACGTGAGCACTCTGAATTCTTGTTTTTTTTTTTTTTTTTTTTTAAATAGCAAAACCCTATTTATTTGAATAGATAGTATTTGCATATGCCGAAAGTGCAAATAGCGTGGTTCAGGGTAAACAACGAAAGTTCCCCTCCTCTGGGTCTTTCCGCAGACACTGCCACTGCTCCTAGGTTCACTGGGTCCTTCCAGAAAGATTCCACTCATTTATTCAGCGTTTGTCAGTTGGTCGTCTACTACGTGCCCAGTGCTGCGCTTACGGAGCACGGTCCTTTTTGCTCTTTGTACTTAACGCTAATAGCTTGGAGAGAGCCCTGTCGGTGATGAGGGAGTGCCCATCCTTCCCCACAGCTGTGTGATAATACCACCACACTTGCTCATCGTTCACCCGCATAGTCCTTAGTGACCGTTTGGTGGCTTTCAGTAGGTTGCACCCTCAGACATCCTCATATAGGGTGAGGGCGTCTGTGGGATATTTAGAAATGAAATCACTAGGTCAAAGGTCAAATAGAAGGTTAAAAATCTTTATTTTTTGTTAAAGTTTTGAATTTTATATTAGAGCATAGTTGATGTACAATGCTGTGTTAGTTTTAGGTGTAAGCAAAGGGAGCGAGTTATACATATATATGTAATATTCTTTTTCAGATTCTTTTCTCATGTAAGTTATTAAGGAACGCGGCGTTCCCTGCGTTCTACATCAGGTCCTTGTTGGTTATTATATTAATTATTATATTAATATATAATATTATACTATTATATTAATGTGTATATGTTCATCCCAACACTCTAACTTATCCCTCCTCCTCCTTCCCCTTTGGTACCCATGAGTTTGTTTCCTTTCTTTCTTTCTTTTATAATTTTATTTACTTATTTATTTTGGGCTGTGCTGGACCTTCATTGCTGTGCCTGGGCTCGCTTTAGTTGTGATGTGCAGGCTTCTCATTGTAGTGGCTCTGCTGTGGCAGAAATAGGCTCTAAGGTGTGTGAGCGTCAGTGGTGGCGGTTCCTGGGCTCGGGAGCACAGGCTCAATGCTTGTGGCCCTTGGGCTAAGTTGCTCTGCAGCACGTGAGATCCTCCCAGACCAGGGACTGAGCTCCTGTCCCTGCGTCAGCAGCGGATTCTTTACCGCTGAGCCGCCAGGGAAGCCCTCACATGTTCGTTCTCTAAGTCTAGGAGTCTGTTTCTGTTTTGTAAATTAGTTTATTTGTATTTTTTTTTTTTTAGATTTCCTATAAAAGTGTTATCATGTGATATTTGTCCTTTTCTGTCTGGCTTCACTTAGTGTGATCATCTGTAGGTCCATCCATGTTGCTGCAAACAGCATTGCTTCATTTTTTTTTGGCAGAGAAATAGTCCATTGTACCACATATGTGTATGTCGTCTACACTTAGATGTGTACCACATTTTATTTCCACTCATCTGTTGGTGGACATTTAGGTTGCTCCCATGTTTCGGCTACTGTAAATAATACTGCAGTGAACATTAGGGTGCGTGTATTTTATAGTTTTCTCTGGATATATGCCCAGGAGTGGGATTGTTAGGTCAAATGGTAGCTCTGTGTTTCATTTTTTAAGGAGGCTCTGTACTGTTCTCCATAGTGGGTACATCAGTTTACATCCCTACTAATAGTGTAGGATGGTTCCCTTTTCTCTACACCCTCTCCAGCATTTATTGTCTATAGAGAAGGTCAAAATCTTTGATTCCAACTTTGCTTTTTCTCTCATATAGAATTGTATGCCCTGTTATAAACAACCTCAGATTCTTGATGGAACGAGGTAGTCTTCAGGAAATAGATAAATAGGTTTACTTATTCAGTAAATACTTACTGTGCACCTGTTGTTTACTGGGCACGGAGCTAGGTTCCAGGGAGGCAGCCCAGCTCTCATGGAGTAGACAGTCTAGCAGGGGAGACAGATGTAAGCACAAGCCCATCCAAACACATGATCAGGTGAGAGTGAGAGCTCACACGGGAGGTCTGAGTGGCCAGGACATGGGCTGCTTTCCCTGGGGATTTGGAAAAGCCTCATAGGGATGGGACATTCCGTGTAAGTCGTGAAGAATGAGAAGAGCAACCAGGTGATGGATGGGGAGGAGCAGGCCGGACTGGGGGTCCACGACCTCGGTTGTCTCGGCTCTAGTCACTACGCTTCGTGACGTTGTTGTTGTTCAGTTGCTAAGCCATGTCTGACCATTTGCGACCCGAAGGATGGCAGCATGCTGGGCTTCCCTGTCCTTCACCATCTCCCAGAGCTTGCTCAAACTCCTGTCCATCGAGTCGGTGATGCCATCCAACCATCTCATTCTGTGTCACCCGCTTCTCTTGGGGGTCCACGACCTCGGTTGTCTCGGCTCTAGTCACTACGCTTCGTGACGTTGTTGTTGTTCAGTTGCTAAGCCATGTCTGACCATTTGCGACCCGAAGGACGGCAGCATGCTGGGCTTCCCTGTCCTTCACCATCTCCCAGAGCTTGCTCAAACTCCTGTCCATCGAGTCGGTGATGCCATCCAACCATCTCATTCTGTGTCACCCGCTTCTCCTCCTGCCTTCAGTCTTTCTCAGCATCAAGGTCTTTTCCAGTGAGTCGACTCTTCCCATCATGATATGGGCAATCACCTGTTGACTGAAATAGCACCTGTTGGTGAAAATATCACCTGTTGCATCAGGCAGCAAGGAAGTGCTGGATACATCTCATCACATTACTGTTATTATAGTAAAATGTGAATGAGAAGGCATGGATGAAAAGTTGGGGCTAATGGGCAGTGCTCAGAAGATGGGCTTGGACTCTTTAAGCCTTTGAGGACCCTGAGGAAGGTGGATGGGGAGGAGCTTGAAAGCCTCTAAGCCCTCGCTGAAGTCATAGAGGTGGGGTTGCTGGTGGGATGTGGTGTGGGGGGCAGCAGAGGCCATCCAGGCCCCAACTGAAAGGGTCCCCAGAGCTGGCTGAGAGGTGAACTTCTTCCCATGGGGCCTGGGGGTAGGGAACAGTTGTGAAGCCTTGGGGTCAATCCTAGGTGAGACACACCCTGGTGTTCAGGCAGCATGAAGTGCCAGACCGCAGGCAGGGGATCCCGGGGTCGGGGGAGGGCAGTCTTCACATCTACCCAACCTCCATATCCCATCTGGCTTGATGCTGAGGTCTGGTTGTGACACCAGCTTAGCGCTTCCCTCCAGCTAACGGCCACCATCCCACCCAGCCCCTGAGTTCCTCTTTTCTGAGCCCCTACATCAAGGTCCGTTGGGACTTTGCCTTCATTGCTTTGACTTGGGCGGTCTAGGGGGGCTAGAGGGGCTCAGTAGAGCTGTTGGCTCAGAGGAGGTTCTCCTTGAGAATTTGATGGATGAATGAATGAGTGAATGAATGAGTGGAGTGGGTAAACAGGCGGATCTTCTCTGTGGGCTCTGTGAGTGGTGAGTTCTCAGGCCCCAGAACTGGGGGCAGTTTGTGGGCAGGCTGTGTCACCGGAGAGGGAAACGTGAAAAGTGGGAAGCTGATGGCTGGGCAGGAGGCTCTGAACAAGGTCGTTACCACGCACCCGGTCGCTCAGGCATTTGTGCACGTCTGCCCCCGGGGAGATCTGCGGGCATCCTGCCACCGCACCCCTCCTCGTCCACACATGGGCTCACAGGCCCCTTCCTGGGGTCCACGTCATCCTCTGTGCTCACCCTGGGCTGGCCGTCTCTGATCCTGCTCTGTAGACCATGGGAGTGCTCAGGAAACCAGCTGAGGCCCTGTGGAGCTGGGCTGGGCGGGGAGCTGCAGGACGGATGGGCACAGGGCAGGTGGCGCGTCTCCCCGTCCCAGGCCCTGAGCCTTTCTCCTGGCCCTTGTCCCGCTGCCTGTGGCCATGGCCCTGCGTGGGAGGGCTCCCACATTGTGTCTGGGTAACTACATTTAGAAAGTAGTTTTTCCACAGCCTGCTCATGTCTTAGCAGACAGGAAGCTGCTGGCAGCTCTGAAGTCACAGTTTAGGTTTGGGAATTCTCCGGGCCAGAGCAGCCCGGTGGTCATTCACAGGTGTACACGCCGGATGTCTCAAATGCACACTTGGCCCAGGACCCACAGGTGCCAGAGTCACTAGCACCCCTTGTGTGCAGCCACATGCCAAGCCACTCCAGTCACGGGCCGGCACGCTCACACTAGCAGCCGCGTGTAGCTGCAGAGTCACACTTGGTACAGGCAGACCAGCAGGGACGGGCCGCTGTGCGCCGCGGTTGTGGCCTGGTGCACACTGTCGCACACGGGGCCAGGCGGTGTGGGGCCACAGGGTCGCGCACTGCTGCTTTGCCCCCCACCGAGCGCCCACTAGCTCCCCGGAATGCGACATCACTGCTCCCCCACCTGCGTTTCTGGTGAGGTCAGTATGCGCCCCCTTGGGAGCTTGGGAAAGGACAGTGCGTTTGGAAATCACCCGGGTCCAGTCGGGGTCATCTTGGGACATTCGTGCACTTTCCAGAGTGTGTGGGTATTATTAGGCACCGGCAGGAGTCCAGAAAGGATACATCAAAGTACGCCACAGAGGGGCACTGGTCAGTGTTCGGGCTGTTGAACAGGTGTTCTCTGAAAAAAATGTTCTGTCGTCACATAGGTTAGGAATGTGTATTATATAATTCAGCCGGGCTGAACAAAGGTGAACTGGTTTCTTGTTTGTAGGTTTCGGCAGAGCCGTGTGCTGCCAGAGCTCTCCGGAATGGGGCGGGATGGGTGGGGAGGCCATAGCGTGGGTCTCGTTGCCCATCCACACTGCCTTCTCAGGGCCTCAGGTGGGCTGGGGGCACCTGAGCAAGACTGCTTGGCAGCACCAGCAATCCCTGGACCCTTCTGCGCCCACTGCGGGGGTGTGGATCCAGCTGCGCGCCCTAGAGCCTGCATTTCTGCCAGTTCTCAAGTGTTGCTGGGGCTACACGTGGAAAACCACAGACCTCAGAGGAGGCAGAGGAAGCTTTTCAAAGCAAAACTTGCCTGGGGTTGCGCCTCTGCTCAGAGCTCCCCCCGGCTCAGAGGAAGGCACGTCCTCACCGTCTGCGAGGCCCACCCACTAGATGACCCCCAGCTAGTTATCCTGTCCCTTAAGCCCATGCAGCGAATCCCCGCCTCGGGCCTTTGTGTTGCTGCCGCTTCTGCCCGGAAACGCCCCTTCCTCAGATCTTGGTGGGGACCAGGCCTCCCCGCCATCCCTTCCTTCTCACCCCTCCAACCCCACGCTCGTACACCGAGGCCTGCCATGACCACACCAGCACCGGCGGCCATCTGCGTCCAAGCCTGGAGGCCAAGGCCATGCCGTCGTGTTCTTGGCTCCATTCCCAGCACCAAACGTGGTGCTGGGGGAGGGGAGGGTCGGAAGGGGAGGAACAGAGCTGGAGGGGCCAGCAGGGCTAGAACTCCTGTCAGCCAGGCCTGAGCACCTGGAGCCCCCACACAGGAGGACCCCAGGGGGGCTCCCTGGTCCGATGCCACGTCTGCTGCCCTGGGAGGGGGTGGGGGGGAGAGGACAGGTGCCCTGGCCGGGGCAGTGGGGAGTGGCCCTGCGGGCAGCCAGGCTCTGTCACCAGCAACACGTTCCTTATCAGCACTGACCTGTGTCCTCTCCTTGGAGCATTTGGCATCCTGACGTACCTCCCCAGGGGTCATGGCAGTGTGGATAAACTCCACTCACCCGCAGTGCACAGTGATGTGGGTGAGGTCGGAGGGTGTCCTGTGGCAGAAACCAGAAGGTTCTGGGGAGCTGGGGCCAGGCTTGTTTTCCCCCGACACACCTTCTACTGAGTCTGGCCTGCCCTAGGGGTGTAGCCAGATGGAAGAGGGCAGCTCCAGAAGAGGAGTTAGCCCGGCCTGACTGCGGGTGCAGGTGACTGATGGGGAGAGGCTCGGGGGGCAGAGCCCCTCTGACCTAGTCCTCTACGGGGTCTGTAGGGTGGCCGCCCGGAATCTGCACCGGCGTCCCTGGGGCCTGTCTGATTGTGTCCTGCCTCCTTCCCGAAGCAGCTGTAGCCCTCCCCACCGCATGTCAAGGCTGTAGGTTGAAGCAGCCTTGGGTGTCGGGATAGTCCGTGAAATTGCTCATGATGTCAGTGATGGCCTTGCTCGGGGCTCTCAAGGAATCCGCTGACAAGCAAGGCTTTTAAAATTTATTCCTTTATATTTATCATGGTTTCTGGCCGCACTGCACAGCATTTGGGGTCTTAGTTCCGTGACCGGGGATGGAACCCATGCCGCCTGCAGTGAAGCACAGTCTTCAGCCCCGGACCACCAGGGAAGCCCCTGACACGCAAGGCTTTGACTGTAGGGTCCTCCTGCTCAGGGAGCTAGCAGCAGGCCCTGAGGCTTGCTGAGTGGCGGTGCCTGGCAGATGGACTGCAGGCCGAGCTCTCCTGGGTGTAACTGTGAGCAGTGTCCTGCTTCCCAGGTCCCTGTGTCTGTCCACACACACTCGTGTGCATGCGCAGCAAAGTCTGCAGTCTGCGTTCCTGCATTCCCAACCCCCACCCCTGCCTGCCTCTCCCCTTTTTTAATTGACAGAACATCAAGTTAATGTCAGGTGTACGGTGTAATGGTTCGATATTTGTATGTATTACAAAACAGTCACCACAGTGAGTCGGTTGACGTCCATCACCGTGATACACGGTTACATAAAAATTATTTTCCTTGTGATGAGAACTTTCAAGATCCACTCTCCTAACTAGGTTCAAATATGCAGGATATAGTATCATTACCTATGGTCACCATGCTGTACCTTTCCTCACCATGAATTATTCATTTTATAATTGGAAATTTTTTTTTCGTGGAGCTTACTGTACGCCAAGCCTGTGATTTAATCCTCCTGCAACCCGATGCCATAGGGTTGTGTCCCCCCAAAGATACGTTGAAGTCATAACGCACCCGCATAGCTGTGAATGGAACTTTGCTAGAGAATAGGCTTCCCTGGTGGCTCAGCTGGTAAAGAGTCCGCCTGCAATGCAGGAGACCCCGGTTCAACTCCTGGGTCTGGAAGATCCCCTGGAGCAGGGATAGGCTACCCACTCCAGTATTCTTGGGCTTCCCTGGTGGCTCAGCTGGTAAAGAATCCATCTGCAATGTGGGAGACCTGGGTTTGATCCCTGGGGTGGGAAGATCCCCTGGAGAAGAGAACGGCTACCCACTCCAGTATTCTGGCCTGGAGAATTCCGTGGACTACATAGTCCATGGGGTCACAAAGAGTCGGACACGACTGAGCAACTTTCACTTTCAGGGTTGTTAAAAACATAATGAAGTTAAAGTGAGGTCCTACTGGATGATAGTGTACTCTAATCCTACTGCTGGCGTCCTTTATAAGAAGGCCAGAGGCACATAGAGAGGAAGGCATGTGAGGAAGGAGGTGGAGACGAGTTGTGCTCCACAAGAGCTAAGAAACTCCTGAGGCAGAAACAAGACGGGCGTCCTTTCCTAGAGGCTTTGGGAGGAGCATGGCCCTGCCAGCCCCTCGATTTCTGACTTCTAACCTCCAGAAGCAGGAGAGAATGAATTTCCCTTGTTTTTAGCCACTGATTTGTGGTGTCTTGTTACAACCCTAGGAAAGCAATACATTTAGTTTCTGTTAGGATCTCTCTTGTACAGGAGGAAATAAGATTCAGAGATGTTAAGCAGTCGCCTACCCGTACACAGCAAGTCAGTGTTACACCTGGGATTGGAGCCCAGATCTGCACAGCTCCAAGCCTGTGAGCTCAGCCTCTCCCCATCGGACCTCCTTTGGCTCCATTTCTTGACCCACTACAGCATCCCACTCCCTGCAGCCTCAGGGGAGACCCCATCCCCTCCCTGTTGGGGGCCTCCAATGTTCTTCACTAGCTTCTAAAACTCTTCCATGTCCTGGCTTCCCCAAGCTCTCGTCTGACCTCCTTCCTTCCCTTCCCCAGCAGGCTGCAGGGGTGCCCCTCACCATCCCCCAGACCCCGCATGGCCTCGGTCCTTGGTGCTGTCCTCAACTGTCTGCAGAGGCATTCTGGTGCCCCCACAGCCTGGACCCCCATGCTCCTGTGCATCTCTGTGCAGTCATGATCTCCCTGTAGTTGTACCCCTTCTTCCTGTTGCTCCCAGGTCTCCATACCAGGACTCTGTCCCCAGGCCTCTCCCCTTCCAGCCCTGGTCAGGAGGGACCCTCTGTAGGGGAGCACCGACCGTACCCCCTCCCTGGCACCCCAAGCTTCCAACATGCCCCACTGCCCCCAAAGTGGCGTTTGAGACACTGTCCAGGCTCCTGGGCACTGTGAGGTTCAGACAGAGGAGGCCCCAGTTGCCTTCTCTGCATAGGGCCTCCCCTGTCTCCCTGCCCTCAGCCTGCTTTGACCCCCAGCCTCTACCCTGGCCCAAGGGTGGAAGCTGCCACTGCCCAAAGCGGGTCCGGGTCTGTTCAGCCAAAGTTGGAGACCCAGCATGATTCGTCAACTCCTGAGCCAGCCTGTTCAGGGAAGGGGAGGAGGGCAAGGCCGGAGCTCGTTTGATGTTGTAATGACCTTCTGTTGGTCCAGCAGAGGTTTGCACAAGGAGGGGTCGCTGGAGTCCGTGTGTCCCTGTGATGTAACGGGGCATCAGTTTGTACACCGCTACATCGGCATGCGAGGTAACAGCTGTTGTTGGCGCTCTGCCTGCTCCCTCCCACTTACTGTTTGGGGTACACAAGCCTGAGCTCTTACTGGCAGAGACCCCCGCTGAGGGCCTTCTGTGTCCCAGACACCCCTAGGCTGAAGGTGCCAGGCTCTGAAGTGTGGGTGGCTAGGCCCTCACCCCAGGTGAGGTGACCCTGAGGAATGTCCTGGACTGGGTCCAGGCTCTCTAGCGACATCAGGCTCCAGTCGCCCAAGGTGGTAACTTGCTTAATAATACCCTTCGTGATTCCTCCTCCTCTGTCTCACGCTCACGCTCCCTACTGGTATTCTCTCAAACACACGAATTAGCCTTAATCCTTTCTCAGCTTCTGGAAGAACCCAAACCAAGACATACAGGTACACAAGTCAAAGTTATCCCGTAAGCATGCAGGGAAGTGCAGCAGACACACAATCCCATGCAAGAACTCAGAGGCACAGGTGGGTCACACACAGTCACACACCTTCCTCCATTCCATGTGCTCTCGAGAGGGGCCTGGATGAACTGACAGGACCCTCCATCTAGAAGCACTTGGATCCTCATCCTGCTTGGCCTTCAGATCCCCACCCCTGCCTTTTCCTGGAAGCCTTCTCCCTATCCTGCCAGCAGAGGGACACGCTCAGTGCTGGGCCAGCACCCCTAAAGGGACATTCAGAGGGCTCGGCCTGCTTGGTGGCCCTTTCCCTGTCTGAGTCCCCTGGAGCAGAGGCTAGCTCATCTCCTGCCACCCCCACTGAGGGGGTGCAGGGGCAGCTATATACCTGACCCTCCATAATGCCCAGGGACCCCGGAACAGAGTGGGGCATGCAGCTGGCATTCCACAGATGCTTGTGGAATAGAACTGTCTGCTCCCGCCACTATAGCAAGCCCTTCTCTGAGCCCCAGCATCACAGGGACCCCCCGGGAGGGATTTCCTAGTGTTCCTCAGGTCCAGTGGTTCCAGGGAGTGAATTGTCCAAAAATTTCGGCGACTATTCCCTGTGCCAAGCCAGGGCTGAATGTCTAGGACCCTCCTGTGATTAGCAGGGTGTGGTCGTCGCTCTCACTGCATCATAGCCTGGGGGAGATAGACGAGAAAACTCCAGCATATAAAGAGTGAGGGGTATGGAGGCATGAGGGATGCCTGGGGTGGGGCCAGCGGAAATGGCTCCTCAAAAGGCAGGGGCAGGCTGTCCAGGCCCTCCTGGTGCCCAGAATTTATCAGTTCCCTGGACCACTACATCAGAATCACCAGAGGGGAAGACTTCCCTGGCAGTTCTGTGGTTAAGACTCCATGCTTCCAATACATGGGGCATGGGTTTGATGCCCGGTCAGTGAACTTAGCAGCAGCAGCAGCAGTGAACTAAGATCCCACATGCCCATGGGTGTGGCCAAAAAAAAAAAAAAAAAGAATCACCAGAGGGTTTATTATAAATATGGGCTCCCAGCTCCACCCGGCTCTTTGGCTGGTCTGGGAACTGGCATTTAAACCAGCTGCACCCTAGATTCTGGAAAACCCCATGTAGGCCTGGCCTTGACAATCTCACTCCATTTAATGACCAGCTGAGTGACTGTTCTATAGCCCTGCTTCTCAAACTGAGGGTGGAATGGTGGTGGTTATGAAACCACAGGGTAAACGGGTATATTTCTGAATATCAGTGTGACTTGGAGTTAACTGGTCAATCATTAAAACTAATTTGATATTTAAAAGATATTAAAAGAGAATATTTGCTAAAATTCATGGTTTAAGATAAAATATGAGACAGCAAAGGACTTTGTAGTGTGGGATTGGACACCTTGGGACAGTTTCAGTCCCCATCTCTGTTGTTGGGGGTGAGATCTTGAGGCCCCCTTTTCTTTCCACCAGGGCCTGAACTTTTTAAGGGTTGTTATCCTTCTTCCTGTATACATTAGGATTAAGGGTCCAGGTTGTGCAGACAGACTTGGGTTCAATCCTGGTTTCCTACATATTGATAATAACTCTGTGCCTCAGTTCTCCCATCAGTAAAACACCGTACTGCTCCTGGCCTTGTAGTTAAAACTTCACATGGATCTTGCTATACTCCTTCAGTTCAGTTCAGTCTCTCAGTCGTGTCTGACTCTTTGCAACCCCATGGACTGCAGCACACCAGGCTTCCCTGTCCATTACCAACTCCCAGAGTTTGCTCAGACTCATGTGTATCGAGTTGGTGATGCCATCCAGCCATCTCATCCTCTGTCGTCCCCTTCTCCTCCTGCCCTCAATCTTTCCCAGCATCAGGGTATTTTCCAAGGAGTCAGTTCTTTACATCAGATGGCCAAAGTATTGGAGTTTCAGGTTCAGCATCAGTTCTTCCAATAGATATTCAGGACTGATTTCCTTTAGGATTGACTGGTTGGATCTCCTTGCAGTGCCAAGGAGTCTTCTCCAATACCACAGTTCAAAAGCATCAGCTCTTTGGCACTCAGCTTTCTTTATGGTCCAACTCTCACAACCTTACATGACTACTGGAAAAGTCATAGCTCTGACTAGGCAGACCTTTGTCAGCAAAGTAATGTCTCTGCTTTTTAAAATGCTATCTAGCTTGGTCATAGCTTTTCTTTGAATGGGCAAGCGTCTTTTAATTTCATGGCTGTAGTCACCATCTGCAGTGATGGTGCCCAAGAAAATAAAGTCTGTCACTGTTTTCGTTGTTTTCCCATCTATTTGCCATGAAGTTATGAGACTGAATGCAATGATCTTTGTTTTCTGAATGTTGAGTTTTAAGCCAGCTTTTTCACTCTCCTCTTTCACTTTCATCAAGAGGCTCTTTAGTTCTTCTTCACTTTCTGCCATAAGGGTGGTGTCATCTGTGTATCTGAGGTTATTGATATTTCTCCCTGCAATCTTGATTCCAGCTTGTGCTTCATCCAGCCTGGCATTTCGCATGGTGTACTCTGCGTATAAGTTAAATGATAATATACAGCCTTGACATACTCCTTTCCCAATTTGGAACCTCTTTTTCACTCTCCTCTTTCACTTTCATCAAGAGGCTCTTTAGTTCTTCTTCACTTTCTGCCATAAGGGTGGTGTCATCTGTGTATCTGAGGTTATTGATATTTCTCCCTGCAATCTTGATTCCAGCTTGTGCTTCATCCAGCCTGGCATTTCGCATGGTGTACTCTGCGTATAAGTTAAATGATAATATACAGCCTTGACATACTCCTTTCCCAATTTGGAACCAGTCTGTTGTTCCATATCCAGTTCTAACTGTTCCTTCTTGACCTGCATACAGATCTCTCAGGAGTATTTCTGTTATTCCCATCTCTTGAAGAATTTTCCATAACTTGTTGTGATCTACACGGTCAAAGGCTTTCATGTAATCAATAAAGCAGAAAAACATGTTTTTTTGGAACTCTCTTGCTTTTTCGGTGATCCAAAGAATGTTGCCAATTTGATCTCTGGTTCCTCTGCCTTTTCTAAATCCAGCTTGAACATCTGGAAGTTCATGGTTCATGTACTGTTGAAGCCTGGCTTGGAGAATTTTGAGCATTACTTAGCTAGCATGTGAGATGAGTGCAGTTGTGTGGTAGTTTGAACATTCTTTGGCATTGCTCTTCTTTGGGATTGGAATGAAAACTGACCTTTTCCAGTCCTATGGCCACTGTTGAGTTTTCCAAATTTGCTGGCATATTGAGTGCAGCACTTTCACAGCATTATCTTTTAGGATTTGAAATAACTCACCTGGAATTCTATCACCTCCACTAGCCTTGTTTGTTGTGATGTTTACTTGACTTCACACTCCAGGATATCTGGCTCTAGGTGAGTGATCACACCATCATGGTTATCTGGGTCATGAACATCTTTTTTATATAGTTCTTCTGTGTATTCTTGCCATCTCGTCTTAATCTTTTCTGCTTTTGTTAGGTCCATACCATTTCTGTCCATTATTGTGCCCATCTTTGTATGAAATTTTCCCTTGGTAGCTCTAATTTTCTTGAAGAGATCTCTAGTCTTTCCTATTCTATTGTTTTCCTCTATTTCTTTGCATTGTTCGCATAAGAAGGCTTTCTTATCTCTCCTTGCTGTTCTTTGACATTCTGCATTCAAATGGGTATATCTTTCCTTTTCTCCTTTTGCCTTTAGCTTCTCTTCTTTTCTCAGCTGTTTTGCCTTTTTGCATTTCTTTTTCCTGGGAGTGGTCTTGATCACTGCCTCCTGTATAATGTCACAAACCTCCGTCCAGAGTTCTTCAGGCACTCTGTCTGTCAGATCTAAGCCCTTGAATCTATTTGTCACTTCCACTGTGTAATTGTAAGGGATTTTATTTAGGTCATGCCTGAGTGGTCTAGTGGTTTTCCCTACTTTCTTCAGTTTAACTCTGAATTTTCCCATAAGGAGTTCATGATCTGAGCCACAGTCAGCTCCCAGTCTTATTTTTGCTGTACTCCTTGATAAATAAAAATTGTGTTATTTTATTGCTGGTGCTATACCACACCACAGTTCAGGGCTGAGATTATCCTAATTTCTTGGATATCTAGCCCTGTGTTCCCACCCCAGGTGCTTGGGAGGCAGCCAGCAAAGATCTACCCGAGGAGCCATGACCTGGCATCCTTCCATCTTGCCCAAGTCCCCTGGGTTTGGGTTGGTGTCTCCAAACCTCAAGCTTCCCAGGTGGTGCTGGTGGTAAAGAATCTGCCTACCAATGCAGGAGACATGCGATGCAGGTCCGATCCCTGGGTTGGGACGATCCCCTGAAGTAGAAAATGGCAACCCACTGCAGTATTCTTGCCTGGAAAATTCCATGAACAGAGGAGCCTGGCTGGCTAAAGTCCTTGGGGTTGCAACGAGTTGAACTAACTGGGCAACTGAGCACTCCAAACCCTCCTCGTCTGGGCAGTGGGATATGGGGACAATGAATTGCTCTGGCTACTGTGGACTGGACACTGTGCCCCTCCCCCAAGCCTCACCAGGAGACCAAAGTCTAAGAGGCTCTGTGACTTGCCCAGGGCCACAGAGCCAGTCCCTGTTTTAGGGTTGTGCAGTCCAATATGGTAGCCACTAGCCACATATGGCTGCTTACGTTTAAATTCATTAAAACTGAACAAAATTTAAAATCCCATTCCTTAGGCACAGTAGCCACATTTCCAGTGTTTGACAGTTACATGTGACCAGTGCTACCTTGTGGAACAGTGTGCATACAGAACATTTTCATCATCACAGAAAGATCTCTCGGTTCCACTCATCTCAAGAGGAAGTTCTCAGCTGTGGCTGCCCACTAGACTCACCTGGGGAGCTTTTAAAAAACACTGGTGCCTGGCCCCACTTGCAGAGGTTCTGAACGGCAGCCAGGGCTGAGAACCACTGCTCTGAAGCCCTGTTTAAATTGTCTACTGGAAAGCTTTCTCTAGTGGAAATGGTTCAAATTGAATTTATACCTTTTGTGAAGGTCTGCATCCCTCTCCCAGCTCTTGTGTGCAGAGCCAGGGTTGGGGGTTGAGCCTCAGTTTTGTGGAATTCCCTCTCCACATAGTTGGGCTGCCTGGCCCATTCCCCTCTCCCTGGACAATGTGAAATGGAGGTCTAGCATCTCTCATGGCGTTTCTTGAGGCTATGGGAGAGAGGTCATGCTTCATGCTTGTCATGCGTATGGGGTGTGGGTAGAAATACTCAGAGGCACCCCTGTCTGGCTGGTGTGGATGGTGAGGAATGTGGGTCCTGGCCAGCTCTTTCTGAAAACTGGCCCCAGAGTCCCCTGGATTCACCCACTGACTTTATCATCCCAGGAACTGCCATGGTGACTCTAGTCATACTACCCACTGTTTGCAACGTGCAAGGGCAGGCCGAAGCTGTGTGCATACCCAGAGTGGCCACTGCTGCTGGATGGTTGAGCAGAGCTAGGTGAGGTTGAAGGCTGGGGACTCCATGGAACCTCTCCCCACTTTGGGGTGGGCCTCCCCTATAAGAAGGCTGACCTGCAGGGGCATGCCAGTTTCACAATGGGTTCCCCTGAGGCTCAGGATTGCAATGGGTCTTCCTAGGGAGGGTCATCCTGCAGGGGTCACTCCCACAACAGGGAGACCTGCTACCAGAGTGCCATCTTGGTTCACCCTAACCCTGGGAGGGCCACATGTCCCTGGTGGCAGGGAGTCTGGGAGTGATGACCGGGTGAAAGGCCCTTGCAGGGGGCCGTGTGGGGGCTGTGTACCAGGACAGAGACATGTCTGCCACAGGGGGGCTTGGAAAAGAAGGTCTCTCCGAGCCTCCTCAACATGGAGATCCCCCCAACAACATTAAAGCTCTTCCAACACTGAGCATCCCCTGCTCCCATGGAGTTCCCAGTCAGAAACCGGGTTCAGGCTGCTCCACCAGAACATGGAACGTGAAACCGCCAATCTTGGTTTTATGTCTGCCACAGGGGGGCTTGGAAAAGAAGGTCTCTCCGAGCCTCCTCAACATGGAGATCCCCCCAACAACATTAAAGCTCTTCCAACACTGAGCATCCCCTGCTCCCATGGAGTTCCCAGTCGGAAATCGGGTTCAGGCTGCTCCACCAGAACATGGAACGTGAAACCGCCAATCTTGGTTTATGGAGACTGTGCTTGTGGTGGATCCTAGGTTGTCTGGGTGGTTTTGTCAGACCTCTGCGTTTTTATGGTGAGTAAACGAGCACGAGCCAGTGGGGCATCCTCAGTTCCCCCTCCCTGAGATGTGAGAATCACAGACAGTGGGAGCTGGAAAGACCAGGGAGGATGAGTAAAATCTTCCACTGCCTCTCACTTTGAGCAAGCCTGACATTTAAAAATCATTTTACCGAAGGATTTTATAAATGCAGTTTTGTAGATTATGAACTCTTGTAGACCAGAGGTGTTCTCTAACTACAACTGACAAAAATAATACCAAAACCACCACCCAGCAACAAGAATGACTGAATCTGTATGTGTAATAGATATGGTTTTCTGTATTTGTTTCTTTTTTTAGTGTTTTCATTTTAAGTATTTGGCCAGTAGGCAAGAGAATAGCTGAGTAAGATGCAGATGTTGATGGAAAAGCTTGAAAACTGTCATTTGAACAGTGCTGAACAATTTTGGGATGTGTGTGATACTATACATGTTTTAAGGAGAATTTCATAGTGTATAACTTAAGTGAGCCTGAACATTTCTAACATAGGAAGCCCCTTCTAATATCCAGGAAGCAATTTTAAGCCAAATCACAGTGGTTAGGTTAAAAAAAAAGTGAAAGTGAAAAGTGAAGTCGCTCAGTCCTGCGGATTCTTTGCAACTGGATGAACTGTAACCTACCAGGCTCCTCTGTCCATGGGATTCTCCAGGCAAGAATACTGGCGTGGGTTGCCCTTTCCTTCTTAGGGTTAAAAATGTATCTATTTCTTGTGTCTGGCCCCAGACCTTCCAAGTCCAAAGAAGAGACTCATTCCTCTACATGCCAACTCCCCCCACCCCCCACCACCTTGGATGGCATCGGTGATGCCACACAACCATCTCATCTTCTGTCGTCCCCTTCTCCTCCTGCTTTCAATCTTTCCCAGCATCAGGGTCTTTTCCTGAGTCAGCTCTTCATGTCAGGTGGCCAAACTATTGGAGCTTCAACTTCAGTATACGTCCTTCCAATGAATATTCAGGGTTGATTTCCTTTAGGATTGACTGGTTTGATCTCCTTGCTGTCCTAGGGACTTTCAAGAGTTCTCCAGCAGCACAGTTCAAAAGCATCAATTCTTCAGTGCTCAGCCTTCTTTGTGGTCCCAACATCCATATGTTACTGCTAGAAAAACCATAGCTTTGACTATATGAACTGATGTCTCTGCTTTTTAATACACTGTCTAGGTTTGTCATTGCTTTTTTCCCAAGGAGCAGGTGTCTTTTAATTTCATGGCTGCAGTCACCATCTGCAGTGATTTTGGAGCCCAAGAAAATAAAGTCTGTCAATGTTTGCATTTTTTCCCCGTCTATTTGCCATGAAGTGATGGGACCAGATGCCATGATCTTCGTTTTTTGAATGTTGAGTTTTAAGCCAGCTTTTTCACTCTTCTGTTTCACCTTCTTCAAGAGGCTCTTTAGTTCCCCTTTGCTTTCTGCCATTAGAGTGGTGTCATCTGCATATCTGAGGTTATTGATATTTCTCCCTGTAATCTTGATTCCAGCTTGTGCTTCAGCCAGCCCGTCATTTCACTTGATGTACTCTGCATATAAGTTAAATAAGCAGGGTGACAATATACAGCCTTGACATACTCCTTTCCCAATTTGGAACCAGTCTGTTGTTCCATGTCTGGTTCTGACTGTTGCTTCCTGACCTGCATACGGGTATCTCAGGAGGCAGGTAAGGTGGTCTGGTATTCCCGTCTCTTGAGGAATTTTTCACAGTTTGTTGTGATCCACACAGTCAAAAGCTTTAGTGAAGTCAGTGAAGCAGACGTTGATGTTTGTGTGGAATTCCCTGGCTCTTTCTGTGATCCAGCGAATATTGGCAATTTGATCTCTGGTTTCTCTGCCTTTTCTAAATCTATCTTGTACATCTGGAAGTTCTTGGTTCATGTATTGCTGAAACCTAGCTTGAAGGATTTTGAGCATTACCTTCTAGCATGTGAAATGGGTACAATTGTGTAGCAGTTTGAACATTCTTCGGCATTACCCTTCTTTGATTGTAATGAAAATTGACCTTTTCCAGTCCTGTGGGCACGGCTGAGTTTTCCAAATTTGCTGGCATAATGAGTGCAACATTTTAACAGCATCATTTTTAAAGATTTGAAATAGCTCAGCTGGAATTCCATCACCTCCACTAGCTTTGTTCATAGTGCTATGCTTCCTAAGGCCCACTTGACTTCACACTCCAGGATGTCTGGCTCTAGGTGAGTGATCACACCATCGTGGTTATCTGGGTCATGAACATCTTTTTTGTATAATTCTTCTGTGTATTCTTGCCACCTCGTCTTAATCTCTTCTGCTTCTGTTAGGTCCATACCATTTCTGTCCTTTAGTATGCCCATCTTTGTATGAAAATTTCCCTTGGTATCTCTAATTTTCTTGACGAGATCTCTAGTCTTTCCTATTCTTTTGTTTCCTTTATTTCTTTGCATTGTTCACATAAGGCTTTCTTATCTCTCCTTGCTGTCCTTTGGAATGCTACATTCAGATGGGTATATCTTTTCTTTTCTCCTTTGCCTTTAGCTTCTCTTCTTTTCTCAACTGTTTTGCCTGTTTGCATTTCTTTTTCTTGGGGATGGTTTTGATCACTGCCTCCTGTACAATGTCATGAACCTCCATCCATATTTGTTCTGGCACTCTATCAGATCTAAACCCTTAAATCTATGTCTCACTTCCACTGTATAATCATAAGGGGTTTGACTTTAGGTCATACCTGAATGGCCTAGTGGTTTTCCCTGCTTTCTTCTATTTAAATCTGAATTTTGCAATACAGAGTTCATGATCTGAGTTACAGTCAGCTCCCGGCTTTTTTTTTTTTTTTCTTGCTGACTGTATAGAGCTTCTCCATCTTTGGCTGCAAAGAATATAGTCATTCTGATTTCAGTACTGACCATCTGATGATGTCCATGTGTAGAGTCCTCTCGTGTTGTGGGAGGAGGGTGTTTGCTATGACCAGTATGTTTTCTTGACGAAACTGTTAGCCTTTGCCCTGCTTCATTTTAAGTATTAACAATCCATACTTCACCAGAAGAGGTGATAGAAGATTCACAAATCTTGAAAAATGCCCAGTCTAGATCAGGCCCAGCTTGGGGTGGGGGTGGGGGCGCGCCTCTAAGGACAGCAGAAAGTGAGCAAGGACGGCCTCTGGTGGACAGGTCCCGGCATTGTTTCCTCTTTTAAACTGGTATTGTAATTTACATCGGGTACTCAGCGCTGAGGGTCCTGAGAGGGCCAGGCTGCGAAACACCCTCTCATATCACAAACTGGGAAACTGAGGTCCACAGAGCAGGGTTACTTTTTCCCCGAGGTCACACAGCGAATCAGGGCAAGAACTGAGAATATATCCCAGGCCTTTCGACTCCACGGATGTGATTCCGGGTGACTAGTGTTCTTTTAAACAGACACTTGTTTTAAGCGCGTTCGGAGGAGCGAACCACTTAAAGAATTCCTGAAGGGCCAATAATTGGCTCTGAATGGGGTAGAAAAGCCGGCCTCGCGGGCGCTTTTAGGGAACATAAGCACATCGAGCCACACCCTCTACTTCCGGGATCCTGAAAGCGTTGGCTTCGGGTGGTTAATCCCGGCCCCACCCTCGTGGCATCATGGGAAATGTAGTCCCGGTACCCTCCAGACAAAAGGATGAGGACCATCTTGGAACTGCAATCCCAGAAGGCTCTGTACATGGTCTTTTTAGCCTGGCTACGGGTCGGTGGGGGAACCCTTTATTCCTGGACTTTTCAGTTTCTCAGGGGGAATGTGTGACGGTGGACAGAGGCATTTGGCGGCGCCGTCCGTAGGTTGACTGGCCAGGTGGCCCTAGACGCAGAGACGGTGGACTACAGCTTTCCTTCGGGTCGACGGGCAAAAACTTGAGGCACCGCGTCTCCTTTAACCGCGGTGGGCGGGGCGAGGTGCAGACACCCGCGTTGCTATTGGCGGCTGTTGGGGGCGCGGAAACTGAACGCGCCGCAACGGCAGCCGCCGCTCCTTCACGCTCCTCTGGCGCCTTGGGCGCCCCCGGCCCCGCCATGACCGCGCGCTGCCCGGTAAGTTTCTGTCAGCGGCGGCCGCCCGAGCTTTAGTCTCTCCGCGGGGACAGTGGGACGCGGGGTTCCGAGCCGGTCCTCTCTGGCCCCAGATTTCGGTCGGTGCAGGCTCGGGCACCTGGTGAACGCCTCTTGCGAGCCAGGCCCTGTTCGCGCCGCCGGGGCTAACAAACCAGTAGCCTCTGCCCTCGGGATTTGCTTCCTAGCTGGGCAGACACTAGTGCGGCCTGACTGGAGGTGTGACCTGGGGTCAGTGCCGGGCCTCTCTAGTTTCAGTCTCCGTTTCCCTGAGCAGTGGGTGGCTGAACGGGGGCTTGTTGAGAGTGTACCCGTTCCCTGTGTGGGAACAGCTAGGCCCCCGGGACGCCTGCGTCAGTGCGACAGGCTGCCTCTCGGCCAGGTCCTTCCAGAGGCCAGTGGGGAGCACTCCAGTGCCCCTCTTTTTGAGAGGTTGTTTTGAAACCTCAACCTGCCTGGTACTCTCTGGCTGGGTTGTGAAAGTCAGTGACGCTGAGTGGTGGCTTGTTGGTTTTCTTAGGAGTCTGGGCACGTGAGCCGAGGGCCCGGACTGGGAAGCAGGCCTTTTGACCCCCTAGTGGTGGTCCCCATCTTTGGGAGAAACGAGGAACCAGGAAGCCTGTGGCATTGGAAGAGAGGGTGCTGGGAGATTTCAGGGGCCCGCTGGCTCGAGGCAGATCTGACCGTGCCCTCGAGGGGGTACTGTTTTACCCTAGATCTTTCTAAGAAGCTCAGGTGGAGCCGTTTCTGCTCTGTGCCCCGCCCTCCCCCAGCTGCCGTTCCCTCTCCAGGTGAAAGGCAGGTGTGTTGGGAGTGGAGCGGGGCATGGGGAACGGGAACCTTTATTCTGGTTACAACTCCTTTGAGTCCTTGCTCTGCACCAAGGACGGGGTTTCCCCAAGAGGAGGTTTTGCTGGGCTCCCTGGTCCCCACAGAATGCTTCTTTGAGGTTAGTGATACTTGGGGGTAAGGAGAGATTTTTGTGTGGCTGGGGTATAACTCTCCAACATGAATCGCTGTTGGATGGAGAAGTCTCTGGAATATTATCTCCATGTCTTCCTAAGCTACAGCTTCCCTGATGCTGGGTGGAGTGGAGGTGGTGGTAAAGCCTCAAGGGCTTGTTCAGGGTGGACCTTCGGTTTTACTAGTTAGTCCACAGAGGGATGGAGGGTATGGGATCCGATTCCTGAGATGGTGGTTGCTGAAAGTCCCCATTTTCTCTCCTTGGTCTTTGAAAAAATAACCTTGATGAGATGTTATTCACATACCATAAAATTCACCCTTCTGAAGTGTAAAATTCAGTGTTTTTAGTACTCTCACAGTATTGTGTTAGCATTATTGTGTTTCCAGAACATTTTGATCACCCCAAAGAGAAACAAAAAGCATTTGCTCCCCTTCTTCCCCAGTCCCCCCGCGTCCCCTCCCTTCGGCCCCTTCAGTCCCTGTCAGCCAGGAATCTATTTTCTGTCTTTATTCTGGACACTTCATATAAATAGACTCAGACAAAATGTGACCTTTCGTGTCTTTCACTTATAGCATAATGTTTTCAAAGCTGTACATGTTTCCAGTTCATGACTGAATAAATATCCTGTTGTACAGATGTACCACATGCCATTTATCTGTTGATGAACAGTAAGGTTTTTCCACTTGGTGCTATTATGATTAATACTGCTGTGAAAGTTTCTGTACAAGCCTTAGTGTGAGAATGCTTTCAATTCTTACGGGTATTTACCTACAGTTGCTGGGTCATTTGATAACTCTGTGTTTAAGTTTTTAAAAAATGATTTGTTTCTTTTTATCTTTGGCAGTGCTGGGTGTTCCTGGCTTTAGTTGTGGTGAGCGAGAGCTGTTCTTGTTTCGTTGTGCAGGCTTCTCAGTTGGGTGGCTTCTCTCGTGGCTGAGCACAGGGTGGGCTTCACTGGTCGCAGCACCCCTCTTTTCTTATATGTTATTTTTATTTTAAAAACTTTATTAATGTAACTGATTAGTGTATTTTGGGTCGTGCTGTGTCGTATTGCTGCACCTGAGCTTCCTCTAGTTGCTGTGAGCACGGGCTCTTCTCTGGTGGGCTCCTCTCTGGTTGCGTTGCCCAGGCTTCTCACTGCGGATGCTTCTCCTGTTGCTCTAGGTCCATGGGCTCGTAGTTGTGGTGCATCAGCTTAGTTGCCCTGCGGGATGTAGGATCTTACCGGGCTAGGGATTGAGCTTCTGTCCCTGCTTTGGTAGGCAGATTCTTCACTGGATCACGAGAGAAGTCCTTTTTTTTTTTTTTTTTTTTTAAATATTTTGTCTATTCTGGCTGTCTTAAATTTTATATGCATTTTAGGATTAGCTTGTGAATTTCTGCAAAAAAGCACCTGAGATTTTTATGAGATTCTATTGACTCTTTTTAGATCAACTTGAGTATTGCATCTTAATATTAAGTTATCCGAACTATGGACATGGGATGTCTTTCCATTTATCTGGATCTTTTTTTAAAATTAATTTATTTTTAAATGAAACAAGGATGATTATTTTTAATGGTGAAAAGTATGATTCATAAACAAAATAGACATCATAAACCATTAGACACCTAATAATAAGAAGCAAACATAAAACAAAAATCGAAGAAATAAAGGGAAAAGAAAGAAATATATATAATCATTGTGAGATATATTAACATTTGTCTGAGACGATTTTATCAGGGGCAGAAAAAATAGCATCTTGAATGATGTCATTAATTAAGTATAATAGATTTCTATTTATATTAATTTAATCTTACATCCTACACAAATATATTTAAAGTTTTGTATCTCATACATAGGACATTTAAAAAAACTGGCAAAAAATAAACATTACTAAATTTCAAAAAATAGAATTTTTTTGTGTGTGTGATTCAGTTATACATATACACATACTATTTTTGAAATTATTTTTATTATGTTATTACAAAATATTTATTATAATTCCCTGTAGAATGCTATACAATAAACCTTTGTTGCTTGTTGCATATCTTTTTTAAAAGATTAGATATATTGCGTTACATTTCATACTAAGTCAAACAAGTGGAATCAAAATGTCATAAATTTTTTAGTTAGACAAAAATTCCTGTTTTCTAAAATATAAATATGTATTATTTATTATATGCATACAAGAGCTTTTCTACTACACCTGATAACTTGATAAAGGCTTGAGAAAAACATCAAAAAATGAAAGAGTTGGGAAAATCAGAAAACATAAACTAAATGACATGGGAGCACTGAATATGGAATAGAATAAGTGAAACAAACTATAAAAAATTCTTAAGTTTTCTTCAATATATATATTATACATTTGTATATATTTATATGTATAAAAGATTTTCTACTATACTTGATAAAGGCTTCAGAAAGAACATCAAAAAAAAGAGAGATGGAGAAATTGGAGAACATAAACTGAATGACATGGGAGTACTGAATAAGAAATAGAAAAAATGAGACAAACCAGATAGAAATAATATATCATCACATAGGTCAGTCCAGTCGTGTCCGACTCTTTGCAACCCCATGGAATGCAGCACTCAGACTTCCCTGTCCATCACTAACTGCTGGAGCTCGCTCAGACTCATGTCCGTCGAGTCGGTGGCCATCCAACCACCTCATCCTGTGTCACCCACTTCTCCTGCCCTGTCTTTCCCAGCATCAGGGTATTTTCCAAGGAGTCAGTTCTTCGCATCAGGTGACCAAAGTATTGGAGTTTCAACTTCAGCATCAGTCCTTCCACTGAATATTCAGGATTGATCTCCTTTAGGATGGACTGGTTGGATCTCCTCGCAGTCCAAGGGACTCTCAAGAGTCTTCTCCAACACCACAGTTCAAAAGCATCGATTCTTCAGTGCTCAGCTTTCTTTATAGCCCAGCTCTCACATCCATACATGACTACTGGAAAAACGATAGCTTTGACTAGACGGACTTTTGTCAGCAAAGTAGTGTCTCTGCTTTTTAAAATGCTGTCTAGGTTGGTAATAGGTTTTCTTTGAAGGAGCAAGGGTCTTTTAATTTCATGGCTGCAGCCACCATCTTCAGTGATTTTGGAGCCCAAGAAAATAACGTCTGTCACTGTTTCCATTGTTTTCCCACCTATTTGCCATGAACTGATGGAAATGGATGCCATGATCTTCGTTTTTGTGAATGTTGAGTTTTAAGCCAACTTTTCCACTTCCTCTTTCACTTTCATCAAGAGGCTCTTTATCTGTCATAAGGGTGGTATCATCCGTGTATCTGAGGTTATTGATATTTCTCCCTGCAATTTTGACTAGCTTGTGCTTCATCAAGCTTGACATGTCACATGATATACTCTGCATATCAGTTAAATCAGCAGGGTGACAGTATATAGCCTTGACGTACTCACGTACGTACTGATGTTTCCCAGTTTGGAACTAGTCTGTTGTTCCATGTCTGGTTCTAACTGTTCCTTCTTGACCTGCATACAGATTTCTCAGGAGGTAGGTAAGGTGGTCTGGTATTCCCATCTCTTGAAACACAATTTGCTGTGATCTACATAGTCAAAGGCTTTCACGTAATCAATAAAGCAGAAGTAGATGTTTTTCTGGAATTCTCTTGCTTTTTCTGTGATCCAGTAGATGTTGGCAATTTGATCTCTGGTTCCTCTGCCTTTTCAAAATCCAGCTTGAACATCTGGAAATTCATGGTTCATGTCCTGTTGAAGCCTGACTTGGAGAATTTTGAGCATTACTTTGCTAGTGTGTGAGATGGGTGCAATTGTGCAGTAGTTTGAACATTCTTTGGCATTGCTTGTCTTTGGGATTGGAATGAAAACTGACAAAACAAGGTCATATAGTCCAGTTATTTTTAAACATGACTGCTCATTAGAAACATCTGGAGCTGGGGAAAAAAGCACTACCTGAGCATTTGTGTTTCTCAAAAAATTTCAGAGTAATTCTTATATGCATCTGGACTTTAAAAAGTGGATTTTACAGGTTTTTCTATTAGATCCTAACTTGGTGGTAGAGTTCTGTTATTTTTCTGTTGACTGGTCATGAGACAATGGTATTACTTGAGTAATCCTTACATAATCACATTAGTAAAAGGTGTTTATGGGTTTTCACCATCAATAGCCAGACAAAAACAAATGATAATTACAGTCGAAAGCCATATGGGAACATGATTAACTTAACAGTGTAAAATAATTACATACAGTTTGTGGCAGGGGGGTTGGTCAAGCAGAGTGATGTGGTAAATGGAAGTGCATACATGCCCTTGTTTTCATCCACCCAGCCAGTCTGTGTCTTTTGATTGGTGCATTTAATCCATTTACATTTAAGGTAGTTATCAATGTGTGTGATCCTATTATTATTTTCTTACTTACTTTGGATTTACTTTCTGTAGGTCTTTTCCTTTTCTTGTGATCCCTGCCTAGAGAAGTTCCTTTAGCATTTGTTGTAAAGGTGGTTTAATGGTACTGAATTCTCTTAACTTTTGCTTGTTGGGAAAACTTTTGGTTTCTCCATCAAATCTGAAGGAGAGTCTTGCTGGGTAGAATATTCTTGATTGTAGGTTCTTCCCTTTCATCACTTTAAATATATCATGCCATTCCCTTCTGGCTTGTAGAGTTTCTGTTGAGAAATCAGCTATTAGCCTTATGGGAGTTCCCTTGTATGTTATTTGTCATTTTCCCTTTGTTGCTTTTAGTATTTTATCTCTTTAATTTTTGTCAGTTTGATTACTTTGTGTCTTGATGTGTTCCTCCTTGGGTTTCTTTCTGTGCTTCCTAGACTTGGTTGACTATTTCCTTTCCCATTAGGAAAGTCTTCAGATAGTCTGTCTTCAAGGACTTCCTCAGGTCCTTTCTCTCTTCGCCTTCTGGGATTCCTATAATGCAAATACTTGTGCGTTTAATGTTGTCCCAGCGGTCTGTTAGGTCACCTTTCTTTTCATTCTTGTTTCTGTATTCTTTCTGTGGCAGTGATTTCCACCATTCTGTCCTCAGATCGTTTATCGGTTCTGCCTCCTTTATTCTGCAGTTGATTCCCTCCAGTGTATCGTGCATCTCCGTCTGTCTGTTCTTCAGGTCTTCTAGGTCTTTGGTCAACATTTCTTGGATCTTCTTAATCTTTGCCTCCATTCTTTTCCCGAGATCCTGAATCATCTTTACTGTCGTTATTCTAATTTCTTTTTCTGTGAGGTTGCCTGTCTTCACTGCATTTAGTTGTTTTTCTGAGGTTTTGTCTTGTCCTTTCACCTGGGACATACCTTTCTGCTTTTTCATCGTGATTAACTTTCTGTAATGTGGGTTTTGTTTTCGTTACTGTGGGACTGTGCTTCTTGCTTCTGTCTGGCCTCTAATGGTGGAGGCTAAGAGGCTTGTGTTTTGTTGAGTTTTCCCCTTCATTTTCAGACTGAAAAGTTTTCAATCTATTTTCAAATGCTTTTCTCAACTCCACTCTGCTTTTAAGCCCATCCAGTGAATTTTTTTATTTGTAGGAGAAGGCAATGGCACCCCACTCCAGTACTCTTTCCTGGAAAATCCCATGGATGGAGGAGCCTGGCAGGCTGCAGTCCATGGGGTCACTAAGAGTCGGACATGACTGAGGGACTTCCCTTTCACTTTTCACTTTCATGCATTGGAGAAGGAAATGGCAACCCACTCCAGTGTTCTTGCCTGGAGAATCCCAGGGACGGGGGAGCCTGGTGGGCTGCCATCTATGGGGTCACACAAAGTCGACACGACTGAAGCGACTTAGTAGCAGCAGCAGCAAGAGGCTTGTGTAAGCTTCCTGATGGAAGGGACTGGTGATGGGAAAAACTGGGTCTTGCTCTAGTGGGCAGGACCTTGCTCAGGAAAGTTTTGTAATCCTATTATCTGCTGATGGGTGGGGTTGTGCTCCTTCCCTGTTAGTAGTTTGGCCTGAGGCGACCCAGTGTGGGGTCTATAATCAAGTCAATGGCCACCTCCAAGAGGCTTCACCCCAAGGGGAACTTCCCAGACTGCTGCTTCCAGTGCCCCGGTCCCTGTGGTGTGCTCCTGCCGATCCGTGCCTCCACAGGAGGCCCGCCAACACTAGCAGGTAGTTTTGGTTCAGTCTCCTGTGGGGTCATTGCTCCTTTTCTCTGAGTCTTGGTTTTATTTTGTTTTGTTTGTGACCTGCAAGACTGGAGTCCCTGATTGCCCCAGTCCTGTGGAAGTCTTGTAGTCAAATCCTTCAAGGTCAGATTCCTTGGGGATTCCCAGTCCCTTTGTGGGATCCTCAGGCAGGAAGCCTGATGTGGGGTTCAGAGCCTTCACAACAGTGGGGAGCTCGTTTGGCATTACCGTTCTCCAGTCTGTGTGTCACCCACCCAAGGAGTATGGGATGTGGTTTTATCATGATTGTGCCCCTCCCACTG
Organism: Oreotragus oreotragus; assembly: GCA_006410675.1. Classification (NCBI taxonomy): domain Eukaryota; kingdom Metazoa; phylum Chordata; class Mammalia; order Artiodactyla; family Bovidae; genus Oreotragus; species Oreotragus oreotragus. The sequence continues at coordinate 75,842 of SJYX01020873.1, forward strand.
TCTTGCCTTGGCTTCTTTGCCTCTGAATGTAGGATGTCTTTTCTGGTAGGTTCCAGCATCCTCCTGTGGATGATTTTGTTCAACAGCTAGTTGTGATTTTGGTGTTTCTGCAGGAGAGATGAGCGCACATACTTTTACTCCAGCTTGAACTGGAGTCTCTTATCTAGGTGTCCTTCTACTTTTTTCAGTGATTTTTTTTTTAGTTCTCACTGTGTTTTGCACATCTTTTGTTAAGTTATTCCTAAGTTTTTTCTTTATGTATCATAAATGGAATTGTTTTCATACTTTTGTTCTTCACAGTGTTCATTGTTGATATAGTTGATTTTTGTTTATTTTGTATCTTGTAACCTTGCTGAACTTATTATAATAGTTTTTTAGTGATTCCTTATAATTTTCCTATATAAAGGATCATACCTTGAGCATTTTAAAACCCTCCTGGTTGTTCTGCGAAGTGTCTTGGACTTAGGGAAGCCCCTTCCTCATCCAGGCTTCACACATTTGACCCTGGCTCTCCCTCAGGAGGACCCCTCGCTGGAGAGGCATTTTAAGGGCCATCGAGATGCAGTCACCTCTGTGGACTTCAGTCTCAACACAAAGCAGTTGGGTAAGAGGAGGCATCTTGGACCGAGAAGGTCGAGTTTCCGCCTGGGAGGCGTGGCGTGGGGGCCGCAGGGCACAGGGAGAGCTCAGGTGACTTCTCTTGACCGGCAACCTGCTCCAGCAGCCAGCTCCTTGGGCCCTAGGCTTTCTGAGGTCCATCTGCACATGGAGTGTGAGGCTCAGAGTGGCTGGGGACCTTGCTAAGATCATACAGCCCTTGAGAGCAGGACCTCGTTCTGGGCTTTCCCCTCTATACCCTGCCTACCTCTGAGGTCTGGCCTCAGAATGAGCCTAAACGGTGGCATTTCCTTGGGTCTTCACTGATTCTGCTGTCCACAGTGCCATGGGCACGCCTTCTTATTGAAGATGCCCACCAGAGAGAAGACTGTGGAGCAGAGCCGGGTATGCCCTCCCCCCCCACTGCCCTTATGCTGCAGCTGAGTGCCCCCTTCTTGGCCACCTGAGGGTTCATACATGGCTCTCCATGGCTTTCTTGTTTCTATGGATGAGCTTACCCCTTCATCCCATCGTCAAGGTCCCCTGCCAGAGACTGCTGGTTTCATGATACACTGGAGGTTAAAAGGAAACCAAAGTCATCTGAGGTCTGTTTTGGGGCCCTTCTGATGGATCCTCTTAACGGTAATAAGCCCACTGGGTTGAGCTGGCTCTCCAGTTTTAGGAGGACTTGCTCTCTAGAGCCTGAGAGTGTTACTCTGGGGAGACCTGGGTCCTTTACAGCCCAGGGCTGGCTTGTGATAGGCATCTCTTGGTCTGGTTCCTGTGTGGACCTGCTGCTTGGAGAGTCAACAGGCCACAGGCTCTCCAAACCCCAACTCAGCAGTCACTGGAGGTGTGACTGAAGATGGGGAAGATGGGGCTGGCTGTGAAGCTAAGTTTCCCTACTGCCCACCCTGCCCCAGCTCCTGGTGGAGGCTCCAGCCTGCTCGAGCTGAGGGTCACGTGTCCACTCTTGCCTCAGCCAGTGGCTCCATGGACTCGTGCCTTATGGTGTGGCACATGAAGCCCCAGTCCCGTGCCTACCGATTTGCTGGCCACAAGGACGCCGTAACCTGTGTGAACTTTTCCCCTTCGGGACACCTGCTTGCTTCTGGCTCCCGCGACAAGACTGTCCGCATATGGGTACCCAACGTGTGAGTTAAAGACATGAAGGGGCTTGTCTGAGTCTTGGCCCTGGTGCTGGACTGGTCACAGTAGGACGTCTGCCTCACTTCCAAGGGGGCGCCGTTAGAAGCTGGGCTTCAGTCGGGGCCCTCCCCTCAGGGTCAGCAGGGAGATTCTGGGCTGACCTCAGCCATCCTGGGAGGATCCCACCTGATGCTGCTTGCACGTGGGTGAGGTGGGCGGGGGTTCTACTCCTGTGGGGGAGGGTCTTGCTTCCCTTTTTGGGGACTGGGGCACTCAGGCCTGGATTGATTTTGGGAGGGTCCTGCGGAGTGGGGAGAGCTTCGACGCGCCCTTATGTTGCTGTCACGGGTTTATGGATTTCCTCACTCTGGTACCCATCCTTGCAGCAAAGGCGAGTCCACTGTGTTTCGTGCACACACGGCCACAGTGAGGAGCGTCCATTTCTGCAGTGATGGCCAGTCTTTCGTGACAGCCTCCGACGACAAGACAGTCAAGGTGTGGTCAACTCATCGCCAGAAATTCCTGTTCTCCCTGAGCCAGCATATCAACTGGGTCCGCTGTGCCAAGTGAGTGTAGTCCTACTTGAGATTGTTGGAGAGACCTCAGGGGTTGGGGGTACAGAAAAGATGCCAGGTGTCTGCATCCTGACCTTGAACAAGTCACTTAGCCACTCTTTACTTTTCCCGAGCCTCAACTTCCTTATCTGTGGATAAGAACATTAATAGTTCTCACATTGTAAGCTGTCAAAGCTTCACTGAGCTAATGCATGAGGGATAAGTTAGTTGCTAGCCACAGTTGACCCCCAACATCTTTGCTGATGGAGCCCAACGTGGGTCATCAGGGGCCACTTATTAGCAATAGCAACAATAAGATAACATATCACCCGTGGACATTTTCTTCTAACTCCTCATGGCAGTCTTGCAAGTTGGTGGCATCGTTGCCATTTTGCAGATGAGGAGCCTGAGGTTCAGAACAATGCAGTATCTTGTCCTTCGACACAGAGAGTAAGTGGCGGAGCTGAGCTTAAAAGCTGGGTCCCTAGCGCTGAGGCTTGCCTCCCTATCTCTTGGATGCGCTGCTCCTCAGAGGCGAGTTTTTCTCTAGAGCTGCCTGATGGGGGCCCAGGCTTCTGATGGGCTGGTCTGGAAGCTGGTGTTCCTTTTGGTGAAGGGCCAGTGCTGTGGGGGTGGGGCCAGGTAATGAAAGTACTTTTCAAGCCCTGAAAGCTGCAGACACAGCTATGCTTACTTCTGGTTTATTCTGTTTATTTCAACAGATCTCACATGTCAAATCTGTGTGCTTCAGGGGAAGAGGATGGGGTGTCTGGGAACACCGGGAAACCATGGGAGTCAGAGGTTGGGGACTGTTGAGCTGTGCTCCTTTAGGGACCCCAAGAAGTTACTTGTCCTCTAGGGCACTCGGTTCCCTGTCCTGGGAAGTCCCTGGCTGTTGTGAGAGGCCCTCACCATTGGGCTTCTGAGAGCAGGAGCAGCCCAGCCAGCAAATGAGTGTTGAACTCACACTGGGCCTTTGGTGGTAGGTCTCCAGAATCTCCATCCGTTTTGGTTGGCACCTGGTTTTGCTGACCGATTCTGAGTCGCACATGGCCTCAGGGCTCTGGGGACTGGATAATGATGTCGGAGTCGGCATGCACATAGCCACGTGCGGTGTCGGGGGCCTTGTGTGTGACCGTGCTTCTTACCTGCTCACCAGAAGGTGGGCACCCTTCTGGTCCGTCTTGCAGAGAGACAAGCATTTGCCCAGGATCACTCGGGGTCAGAGCAGGGTGTATGGCCCCAGCGCATTCCTATGCTGGGCAGCTCAAGATGAGTGACTGGAAGGCGATGTTTGGTGCCTGTGATGTCTGTTGATTGGTGGTGTGACTCCTGTCCCCCTGGTTCAGGTTCTCCCCGGATGGGCGGCTCATCGTATCCGCCAGTGATGACAAAACTGTCAAACTGTGGGACAAGACCAGCCGGGAGTGTGTCCACTCGTACTGTGAGCATGGCGGGTAAGTTCCTAGATCCTCTCCCCCACCTGTAGGCCCTCGAGAACAGCACAGACTAGGGCATAAAAGGCCGTAGGGGCCTCCGGTGGTGGCATTTGGGGCCCTCAACCATGTCTCTGCTGCTCCCTGGCTTTGCATCTTTGTGTGTGTGTATGTGTGTGTGTGAAAGGTTCTGCCTCATTCCCATCCCCACGAACAATAAGACACTTAACCTCAAGGCATGAAACTCTTGGGGCTCTCTTTTCCCTTCATTTTCTAGTTCTCAGAATTGTGACATGTGTGTCTGAAGAAGTTGATCCCAGACCCCCAAAAGGATGTTAGTATGTTCTCCTTGGTGACGACTTTATAAATGAAAGGCTAATCAGTTCTTGTAGCAGATGGTGGCTGTTCCTGTTGTGTTGCATCATTGAGAGGGAGGAGCCTGTGTTTGAGCAGGGACTCACCTGATCTGGGTCCCTGAATGAACCCCAGCTTCTGCCCCCAGTAGGCTGAGACCCCCACGTCAGGGCCCCTCCTGAGGCCACAGTACCATCCTGAGTGTCCCATATGAGTCTGTCAAGGGCCCTTGGCTTGTCTCCTAGGAATAGGTGAGTAGAGGATCTGGAACCTGCTGGCCCCTCTTGTCTGGGCCTCAGTTGTCAGGGTTTGCCCTGCCTCTGGCTCAGGTGGGGGTGCCGGCTCTGACTGAAAGCCTGCAAGCAGCTGGCTGACCATTGGTCTGAAGAGCAGTGTCTCTGCTCGCATTTAGAGGTTTGTGCTGGGACTTGCTTCTGGAAGTCCCCCCAGGTCACTCCTAGCTCTTTCCTCAGCGTCTCCTTGCCTTCCCTTGGCCGCCTGCTAAAGACACAGGGCAGCAGGGAGGTGTTCTGCGCCGAGGGGAGCAGCATGAGCAGATATGTGGCACGGGGAAGCGCTGCATGTTCTGGGGTCTGCTGAGCCAGGCCTCCGACAGCACTCAGTGGCCCCCTCTTTCCAGCTTTGTCACCTACGTGGACTTCCACCCCAGTGGCACGTGCATCGCTGCTGCCGGCATGGACAACACGGTGAAGGTGTGGGACGTGCGGACTCACCGGCTCTTACAGCACTATCAGTGTGAGTGTTCCTGGGGGGCTGCTGCGGGACTGTGCTGCGCCAGGCGTCCAGCTCATGGCTGCGGGGCTGAACTGGGCCTGAGGGTAGCCCTGGCTAGCTGTGGGGAGTCCTAGGTCTGTTGGGATCTCCAAGGGTGGGTCGTCTGTGGCGTGGCTGTCTGGAAACTTGGCTAGGGGATGGAAGGGGTTGCCACCTGGCATTCACCAGCCCTCTGGTGGCCATTTGTCCATTTGTGAAGTGGCAGAGCCTCACGCACACTGCAGGGCAAGTGGGGGCTCTGGCCAGCCTCTCGAGGGGCACTTCCCAGGGGCTGCACGTGCCACTTGCCTCCGCCTGTAATGGATGCTCTGTGCTCTGGGGCCAAGCTGATAGCCCTGGAGGTGATGAAGGGGACAGGTTTGTCAAAAGAGGCCCGTGTTGCTGGGGCCTTGGCCACCTCTGGTTCCATGGTGTCCTCCACAGATGTGGAGCCAGGAGCTGTTTGGAGGGTCCATTTGTTAGGGCCAGGCTGGTAAACACAACCCTGATGCTGTGTCTCCTTATTTAATTGTAGCCCTTAGAAGGCAGGGTGGCGGGCTGTCAGCATGGGCTGCTGTCAGGCTCCAGGAGGGAGATGGGGGTGGGGTCACACTTGTGTGAGCTCAAGATTAGATAGCTGAAGCTACTAGGGTATGGAACTGGCCTCAGGGTAGGTGTGATTGGGCAGAACTGTGATTCACCACAGTTGTGGGGATGCGGACCCGGGAAGGGAGCTGGTGAGGTGCCACAGGAGTCACTGGGAGTTCTGCCGGAGGCTGAATGGGTAGGCAGATCTGGGGGTTTAGGGTGAGACCAGGGAGAGTCAGAGCTGGAGTAGGTTGAAGAACTGTGGTTGTGAATTTGGGACTAAGTTTCAAGTTCATGGGCTCACTTAGAAAATTCACACCTGAAAATGGGAAGGACAGTTCAGTTCAGTCTCTGAGTTGTGTCCGATTATTTGCAAGTCCTTGTACCACAGCACGCCAGGCCTCCCTGTCCATCACCAACTCCCGGAGTTCACTCAAACTCAGGTCCATCGAGTCGGTGATGCCATCTAGCCATGTCATCCTCCATTGTCCCCTTCTCCTCCTGCCTTTAATCTTTCCCAGCATCATGGTCTTTTCAAATGAGTCAGCTCTTTGCATCAGGTGGCCAAAGTACTGAAGTTTCAGCTTCAACATCAGTCCTTCCAGTGAACACTCAGGACTGATCTCCTTTAGGATGGACTGGTTGGATTTCCTTGCAGTCCAAGGGACTCTCAAGAGTCTTCTCTAACACCACAGTTCAAAAGCATCAATTCTTTGGTGCTCAGCTTTCTTTCGGGGAAGGCAATGGCACCCCACCCCAGTACTCATGCCTGGAAAATCCGATGGACGGAGTAGCCTGGTGGGCTGCAGTCCATGGGGTCGCTACCAGTCGGACAGACTGAGCGACTTCACTTTCACTTTTCTCTTTCATGCATTGGAGAAGGAAATGGCAACCCACTCCAGTGTTCTTGCCTGGAGAATCCCAGGGACGGGGGAGCCTGGTGGGCTGCCGTCTATGGGGTCACACAGAGTCGGACACGACTGAAGTGACTTAGTAGCAGCAGCAGCAGCAGCTTTCTTTATAGTCCAACTCTCACATCCATACATGACCACTGGAAAACCATAGCCTTGACTAGACGGACCTTTGTTGACAAAGTAATGTCTCTGCTTTTTAATATGCTGTCTGCTGCTGCTACTGCTAAGTCACTTCAGTCGTGTCCGACTCTGTGTGACCCCATGGATGGCAGCCCACCAGGCTTCCCCGTCCCTGGGATTCTCCAGGCAAGAATACTGGAGTGGGTTGCCATTTCCTTCTCCAATGCATGAAAGAGAAAAGTGAAAGTGAAGTCGCTCAGTCTGTCCGACTGGTAGCGACCCCATGGGCTGCAGCCCACCAGGCTACTCCGTCCATTGGATTTTCCAGGCAAGAGTACTGGGGTGGGGTGCCATTGCTGCTGTCTAGGTTGCTCATAACTTTCCTTCCAAGGAGTAAGCAGGGAAGGACATATCTGTACAAAGTTGTGAGGTGTAGGGTTCAGAGTTCTCTCCTTGAACCCCCAGCAAGCTGTTCCGAGTCTTAGATGTTTGAGGCTGGCGTTTTCTTGAGGTGACTAAAGGAACAGACCTTCCAAGAAGGGAGAATGGATCCTGGTCTTGAAAAGCACATGGTGGAGATAGCTGGATGAGTTTGGGCAGGTTACTTGACTCCTGTGTACCCCTGATGAGACGTGTTTCATAGGTGGTGTTGGTGTAATGAGTTGATCCATGACGGGAACTTAGAGAGTGCCTCTCTGTGTTGCCTCGGTGCAGTGTTGGTGACAGTGATGGTGATGCTGCTGCTGCTGAGTCTGTCCTGGAGTCCTGAGGGCTGGCCCAGGCCTGCAGTACTGCACACCACCACCAGGTGGCAGGGGCCAGCCACAAGAGTGGCTCTTGCCTCGACAGGAAACCCTGGAGTTTGTCACTGATGGCTGTTTCAGACAGCGGCTTCTAGAACAGAGCCCCAGTGGGGTCTGCCCTCTCCTTGGAGACCACGCCTCTCCTCTCCTTCAGCCTTAGAGCCCTTTCTCCTGCTTTGGGCCAGGCCCAAGTTGCAAACTGGGTATATCAGCACAATGATGGGGGGAGGTGGGAGGAGCAGAATGGTGCTGGGTGGGAATGCTGTCTCTGAATGTGAGGTCAGGGGGCCTTGGGCAGGGAGGTGATGAGGCAGAGCAGTGCCTGGACTCTGCTTCCTGTCTGTGCAGAGGTGGTGGTAACCTGCCTGATGGGGTTTGTGAGGATCTGATGGGAGAATCCAAATGAGGATTGCAGTCTAGTACTGGATATGTGGTTTTACCACATAAAGCTTTATACTGATGGGGAAGATCTCCAGATGACCCTGGGAGAGTCCAAGCACACTTCTGATGGATTGGATGCCTGGTGTTGATAAGGTACAGCAACAGTACCCGCAGGGAAGAGCCTGGAATGCCATGCTGTAGCCCATGTCCTGGCTGGACGTGCTAGGATGGGGTGAAGAGGTGACAGGCGTCTGAGAGGATAGCGTGCTAAGAGCCTGATCGAGTAGGAAGCCATGTTCCTGGTGGGCGGGCTGTCCATGGCCGATGTTGGGTGAAGGCTAGACATGAGGGTGAGGCAGGGATCAGGCCCAGAGGATAGATTCTGGAGACTGGATGGAGGCAGAGCTGATGCTATGGGTGGAGGGGCCAGCTGAGCCCGGGATCTGGGGTTGCATCCCTGAGCTTGAGGGGCCGTGGGAGAAAAAGATCCACAGAGCATCCAGAGTGACAGGTGGGAGCTTGGTCTCCCTGCAGTGGAGGGCTGAGGAGAGCAGAGGAAAGTGGGGTGTCCTGAAGAGGGTGCTCAGGGTGTGGTGACCCACAGCAGTGGAGGAGAGTGGAGGGTGCTGGGGAGAGGTGCCTCGGGTTCTTGGGAGCAGGAGTGGGAGGTCCATGACTGGCAGGGCTAGGGGGCGGTGGGTGGACTCAGGTGGCATCAAAGGTCGAGTCTTGAGGGAGCCTGAGGTGCGTGAGGCTGACAGGCTCCGCAGGGGAATTTCAATCTGTTAGTACAGCTGTCCTTTCCTCTCATGACAGCCGCTCAGCAAACCTGAAGCATTTGATTCCTAAGCACCATCCCCTCCTTAGGGACCAGAGACTTCGGGGGCCTGGAGCACCCCACACACAGCTGGATTCCCTCTGAGCTCCCTGCCCAGTGTGTGGCACACAGCAGCTATTCACAAGGCAGCAGGCTTATCCCACCACCTCTGGGCTCAGCCTCCAGGGCTCAAGGAAACCTCGCAGGCCTGAGCTCACTGCTAGGGGGTCCACCCCTCACCCTCTTTACTGGCAGGGACCTGGTCAGGTTTGCTCAGGTCCAGCCGCTCCCCTAGAGAGTGCTGTGGCAGCACCTTCGACCTGAGAGGTGTTCTAGCTCCTGAGTAGTAGCTGTCCCCCCACCACAAGAGTCAGGGGCATCCCTGGGAGGCTGAATCCCCAAGAAGGGCTCCCAGCCCCTTGGCAGCAGGCAGAAAACCCCAGCAGGTTTTCCTGACCCCTTAAGATACCCAGGGGAAAGTTTTTAAGGCCAGTGGCGTCCAGTGTCTCCCCTGATTGGGGTTTGAGTGCATAAGGCTGTTGTGCTTTTCTGAGAAATTGGTTCGTGATACTGCAGTGTGTGGCCAGCAAGTCCAGGCTGCCTGTGGCCACCCACCAAAGTCCTGCTCTGTGGAGGGTCCTTCCCGTCCCCTGTTGGCGTGTTAGAATCACTCTGGGCGACAGCAGGTGGCTGGCACCCTTTGTCTCAGGCGGGGAGTGTCTTGCTCTGGCCTGTCACTGCGGGGAGCAGTTCTGATTTCCCAATTCAGCAAGGAGTTGGTGGGGCGCTGGAGCCCCGGAAGTGCCAGTCCCCATGGAGGTGGCTTAGGCGCCATGTGCTCGGAGCCCACACTAAGACTGTTCAGACATCTGAGCAGCCTTGTCCCAGATCCCTTCATGTGCCTTGTGCTTTCCAGGCACGTGTGTGTTCGATATCCAGGGACAGGCCTGGGTGGTCAGCAGGGCAGGGCTGCTCCCCATTTCACAGATGGGGTGTTTGAGGCTTGCCTGGGTCATGCAGCAAAGAAATTGCCGGTTCCTCACACTGTGTTGATTCCAGTCATTTATTTGCCCAGGGCCTCTGAGAGGACCTGGCTCTCTCCAGAAGCTCCAGTTAGAGCTCAGAGTCCCAGCTTCTCTGTACATTGGTCCTTAGCAACCCCATGGATGCCCCGCCCTACCCCAGACATGGTCATGGAAGGTTTATAAGCTGCTGTGTAACCAGCAGGGCAGATCTGCACCCTTTTTGGATTTTGGAGATTGAAAGGGTTGGTCTTGAGGCCAGGCACTGTCCCACCTGATCTGGCCAACGCGCTGCCTCTCCCCCACCTTCCCTGAGCCAGCGGTCACACAGCATTCCTGCAGAGCAGTGTTTGGAGCGTCTTTGCTGCTGCTGTCAGAGCATCTTCATCGTGTGAACCCAGAGCTCTTGTAAGCCCACAGCCTCTGTGTCACTTGTGATGCCAGTTGTGTTGTGAGAGCCACCCTGGGAGGTAGGCGCCAAGCCCCTTGTGGTGGGGTGGGGAATGTGGTGTGGCTCGGCACTGGTGTGGCCTGTCCCTGGAAGGGACCTGCTGCTTGGGCACCGGGGTCCCTTGGCAGTTTGGAGCCCACTGGACAGGGGGCAGGTTTGCTGAGGATTCAGCAGGAAGAGCTGTGCAGGCAGGTTGGAAATACCCAGGTGTCTCCTTGGGCTGCAGCTGTGACCTGTGCCACTACTGGGGGCAGGGTCTGCAGTGACTTCAGGCCCCCTCCCTGGCACCCTGCTGACTTGTAGGACCTCGAGCTGGTAAGTCTCTGACCCTGAGTTGGCATCCCTTCTCTGGGGTAGTGCTGGGGGTGGGGTGTAGCACACAGCTGTGCCTGATGGGCAGCCTGCCATCAGCCGTCACTCATGTCTGCTGTGGAGCCAGGCGGAGGGCCTACAGCTTCTGGCTTGGTGAAAAGTGGATTGTTTGTGGGTCATCACTGCTCAGGATTTTGTGATAAGAGGCTCACCTCCTCATGGGGCAGTTGGGCCTCCATCGTGCAGGGGTACTGTCATCCAGGGCTAATTCATGAGGCCTCCCTGGCACAGTCCCACCCTCTGCAGAGCTGGAGAAGCTGCCCCAGGCTGATGGGGCTGGGGGATGAGGCAGCTGAGTGAGTGGGGAAAGGGGCTTGGTTGTGGGGTCTGGCACATCTCCAAAAGCCTAGCTTGCTGGGCTGAGCCCCCTTCTGGAGTAAACGGTTCCAGGTATTTCTACCCCAGCCAGGAGGCCTTTGCTACTCCTGCCATTTATCGTGGAGCCAGGCTTTGGGCACCCTTCCTCCCTTGGGTGGGCTTGACCAGGTGGGAGGCCCTGGTGTGGCAGCCGCGCCCTGCCCCTGCACCTGGCTGATGCTGGACAGCCCTATGCTCCCTGAGCTTGCCTCCCCGCCTGATGCTGCTGCTGCTTCTCCCAACTTTGTCTCAGGTCAGGGCAGGGGTGGCACGCCAGCGCAGGCTGCCAGGGGCTGCAGAAATGAGAATAGTGTGCCCTTCTCCAGGCTCAGGAAGGCAGAAGTGCTGGGAGCAGCATTTTGTGGAGGCCCAAGAAGAGATGGGGGTGTGGTGAGGTGGGGGGCCGTGGTGCACAGCTGACTCTCCGCGCTGTCTGCTGTGGCGCTGAGGGCACAGGGGATCTTGCTGTGCTTGCCTCCCTCGACCCCCAGCCCCAACTTCACTGCGAGTGTGAAGCTATTTTCTGGCGAGCCCAGCCCCGCAGGAGCAGGCTCGCCGCCTAGAGACGCACAGCCTGAAGTGCCTGTACGACCCTGTCTCCTGCCCCCCAGCCTTGACACTCTTTCAGGGTGAAGGAAGGATTGACTTTTTAAGCATTCACTCAATTGTGTTATCATAGTGCTGAAAAGTACATGCTGGAGGCATGTAGATAAACAATTAGAGGCCCCCCATTCCTGTCCTCCTCAGAGATAAGTCCTGCTCTGTGTCAGGAGCTTCAGTCCACGCTGCTGCTGGGTCTGCACTTGTGGGTGCTCCCCCCACATGTTGGGGGTCACACTCTGCGCTATTCGTGTTCTTTCTGCCGTCGTGTGTGGCCGGTGCCTGTTCAGTTCTGCTGGGGTTGCTGTGACTTTTTTCCTCTGCTCTCCATGCCCCTGTTTTTGGTAAGCACTGAGGGTACTGCCCCCTTTCCCTTGGCCCTGGCAGTAGAAGTGTGTTGAGCTGTGGGGGCTCTGGGCTCTGGCTCCAGAAGCTGACTCTGGGGATCCCGGCAGCCCCGCTCCAGGCCATCTCTTGGAGTTCCTGGTGCTGAGAGTGTTCAGACCTAAATATCGTGTTACGTAAGGCCCTGGCTGTCTCCCCTAAGTGTGCTCAGGACTGTGAATCCACAGTCCCCGGCGTCTGCACGTTGGCCAGCCTGGAGTTTGCGGGGCTCCGTGCACCTCTGTTGGCTCTGTGGAGACTAGTTCATGGTGGGGGTGTTGACTGGCCCAGCAGCGGCTCCTGCACGCTCTCGTGCCAGGATGAGGGCTTGGTTTTAGAATTTGCCTTTATATTTATGGCTGTTCTGACGTAACGGGTTCATGGTTACAGTAGTCCCACTGATTGCCGCCCTACCCCACCACCTGCCCCCGGGCCACAGTAGTGGGTGTGAAGGCCCCAGGTCGTCTCAGCAGCTGCTCTAAGAAGCTGTGATGTGGCTGGCTGGTCCTCGCACTGCCCATCCCTGTGTCTCCTGTCTGGGTCCCAGTCACCAACTGCTTTTTGAGACCCGTTCAGCGTCAGGCCTTGAGCCGGGAGCCGAGGACCCAGCACAGCCCCTGCCTGGTGGAGCACATGGCCTTTAGGGGACCCAGTGGGGAATGAAATAACTACACGTACATGCAACACTCTTGCTTTGAAGAGGCTCATGGTGGTTCAGGAGGCCAAAAAAAGGCCCTGATGCCGAGGTCAAGGGAGGCTTCCCTGGGGCGGTAACTGAACATTGAGCTGAAGGGTCAGGGGAAGAGGCCAGCCAGGGTCTGCCCGGCCCAGGGGGAACAAGGGGTAGGAAGGTCCCCCGGCTAGGGAGCCGACAGGGCTGGGGGTCAGATCTTGGAGAGAGGGACACCAGCGTGGATGGTGGGGCTTGGGCTAGAGCAGTGGGGAAGAGTCACGGGGGGCTTGAGCTGTTAAGGGGGTTAAGTGGCAGGACCTGGAGGAGCGTTGGATGCCTGGGGTGGTGGCGGGAGCATCAGGGCTCGCTGTGCACAGACGCCTCCCAGGCGTCAGCTGGTAGCATCCCTGCAGCACCCTGAGGTGGATGCTGTGCCGCAGAAGGGGAACAAGCTCAGTGTGCCAAGGCGGGCCAGTTGGGAGGCTGGGATCAGAACCCCAGCCTGACTGGCTCCCAAGAGCTTGTCTTCGCTGTCTTCTCACCCATCCCACTCACATTCTTTCCCTCAGGGCAGGGGCGTCGTATTGGCATTTCAGGGGTTTTCTTTTCCATTTGGTTTCCCTGAAGTGGCAGCATGTGAGGCAGAGTGAGGGTTATGTTCAAACACTCTGTCTCGAGCTTGACGGCTTGGTGAGGAGGGAGAGGCAGAGGGATGGCTTGATCCCCTGGCCTTGCCCCCTGGGCTCCCACCTGCCCTGCATCTCCTGCAGCCTGCCCTTGGCTCTGGATGGGCCTCCTCCTGTCCCTTGCTCGTGCTGCCCTCCTGGAAAGTCCTTGGGAGGCTCCTCACAGCAGCTCGGGGTGCTGGCTGCCCTGGCCCAGCCCCCTGCGGAGCCCTGGTTGGCCCCACGTGCTGTCTTCTGGCTTCACAGGCCTCCCAGCCTGCGCCTGACTGCCGTCCTTCCCCCAGTGCACAGCGCGGCGGTGAATGCCCTCTCCTTCCACCCGTCGGGGAACTACCTGGTCACGGCCTCCAGCGACTCAACCCTGAAGATCCTGGACCTCATGGAGGGCCGGCTGCTCTACACACTCCACGGCCATCAGGTGAGGGCATCAGCCTGAGCAGGGTGGCGTGGTGTGGGGTGAAGGTGCCGCCTCAAAGTGACCCTTCCTTTGGCGCCTGATGGGGGGCGTTGGAGTGTTTTGCATCCCCCCACAGCCTGGGCAGTGGGGTTAGGTGCAGAAACAGGTGTCCTACCCATGAGAGCTGTGACTTCTGCAGAAGCGCTGGGCCTGGGGTGGCAGCCGAGGAGGGAGCACAGGGCTTCAGTCGGATGGGGGTGGGGAGGGAGGCGTCTGGATGTGGTGGGCAGGGTTACTCTAGGGGCTGAATGGAGTCTGTCCCAAGTGACCTCCAGCCTCCCTTTGTGGTGCAGTTGAGGAGAGCCCTGGGACCCATTCCGTGAACAGCCATGAAGCCTCCTGGAGCCCTTTGGAGGCAGAAACAACAGTTGCCTCGCGGAGGTGGGCATGAAGGAGGGAAGTCTCCCCACACGTTTGCTGAGGAGTTCCCGGAGCTGACTCAAGGAGAGGGGCCTTCTCTCTGAGCCGCTTTTAGCAATGCGCCCGTGCCTCGGCTCCCTGTGGGGCAGTGACTGGGCGCCGGCCCCGGCGGGCGGGCTGTGGGAGGCGGGCTGGGTGCGGCTGAGTGTCTCCTGCTGAGCAGAGTGGTCAGCAGAGTGTCTCCTGTCGGGGCAGAGACCAGAGCATTTCCATCTGTCCACTTATCTCTTTGTGAGCAGGCACAGGCAGGATGGAGAGTGGGGACACTCTCGAGGGCTGAGGGAGGCTCTGGGGTGCTCATGCCTCTTGGGCCAGCAGCTGGGTTGAGGTGTCTACCTCAGGGCCCTCTGGATCCCACTGCCACCTGAGTTGGGGTGTATAGGGCCTTGGCTGGGTCTTGTGGGGGCACAGGCCTTTTCTTTTGCTTCCTTGGGACGTTGAGGCCACTTGCCATCAGCTGTGGTGATCCCTTGTCTGTCAGAGACATATCTTGTGTGCAAGAGCATGGACCTGCTCCCCTGATGTTGACACATCTGGGCATCATGTGCGGCCACTGGGCTGAGGTGACTGCTGCTCTTGTCAGCCTGTGGGGCAATCACCTTGGTTATCCCTTTGGTGATATGATTACTTAGATTCATGCGTAACCAGTTTTGGCTCTTATAACCAGGAGGGCATTTGAAAACCACGTGAAGGCTGCTACCTCTTGTGTTCCGATGATGGAGAAGCCATGCGCGGAAATACCGTGCACGGCGCACACCAGGTGACCATCCCGTTCTTTCCTTTTTCTTGTGAGTGCTCTTTAGACCGCTGACTTCACCTCTGAGCCTGAGAATCCTCGAATGCAGGATCTACAGGGGCATCCCTGAGCTCAGGCCCAGTGTCAGAGCATAGACGCCTGTGGATGTTGTTCTCCCAGAGAAGCAAGACAGGGGCCACGATAAATCACGTGGCTGCCTGTCTGCTGTTGAACCTGGAATGTGGGAGCTAGGCTGAGGACAACTGGTAGTTTTGGGGTGTGGGGAATGGGAAATGGCACCAGGAATCACCAAGCTTGCAGTGCCCAGAGGAAGGGGGAAGAAAGAGAAGCAAGCTCACTCCTATTCATCTTTCTGTCTGCTTTTCCATTATGTCATCCGCTTTCCAGCTTGCTGGGCTGGGCATCATGGGTTTGAAATGGATGCGGTGGCCCCATCCCCTGGTTCTCAAGCCTGGCAAGCAGGGGACTCCCTGGGACCATCAGCAGAGCTGAGGTGGCATGAGATGCAGTAGGAAATGAGGAGAGACAGGTTGGGTCTTGGATGGTACTTGGAAGGTTAGGTGAAGCAGGGTGGGCTTCTCCCCCAGAGTGCTGCTCAGATCAAAGTGGGACTTGGAGTGTGAGGCTCACATTTGTTTCTATTCTGACCCTTGAAAATCCCCACCAAATACAGACACTTAGCATTGGTGTGCTGCGGGGCCTTAGGGGCCTGGGTTTGGGGTGATTCACAGTCAGCTAAGGGTGCCTTCCTTAGAAAGGACAGTGCGGTTGAGCAGCCTTGATTGGAGCAGTTGTTCAAAACAGCCCACCAGCCAACCTGAATACCTAGAGCAGGTGGACATCTGGGCTGGGAGCAAGAGTGCCTTTTCTCTTCCTGAGGGGACAGACCTGTGGAGGTTTGACTTGTGTTGTCACTGGGAGCCAGTGTGCTCTGTAAACGTCCCTGACCTGTGAGGGTCTGTGCGTGCTATCGGGCCAGAGTGGTTCCCCCTTGGAACAGCTCTTGGACACCTGTGTTGCCCCATTGGGGAGCGTATCGCCCTGGCCAAGCCCCAGGGAGAGGCCTGTATCCTGGCTGAGGAGTGCAGCTCTGCCCGCATGCTCTGTGCAGCATCTGGTTTAGGCTCCCCCCTCATGGAGTGCCCCCGGCCCTGTCCTTCCAGTAAGACGCGCAGCTGAGCTCCTTGGCGATGTGAGCTTCCACGTTCTGTTCTGGGAGGTGACTGAGGGCCTCACCCAGCACAGCTGTCACTGGCCACTTCCTAAAGCCTGTGGCTGAGCAGCCCCATGGCTCCCTAGTGGCCCCTGATGCCCAGGGATTCTGTCCCACGGAGTAGCTGGCAGATTTGAAAGCACCTTTGAGTCCTGGTAGGGGAACCGAGGCCCAGAGAATGGTCTAGGCAGCTTAGGGTTGTCGAACGGGGACAGTTAACCTTATCTACGGTTTCCAGCACACCAGCTGACCCCATATGTATGACTGTTAGAAGCTGAGTTGTAATCTCTTGTTCTTAGTAATAGATCACTGTCTGTGTAGGAAGCCAGCAGGCCTCATGGCTTCTTGTGTGTTCCAGTCTTACTGTTGGATGACAGCATTCTGGTCAGTGGGAGAGGGATCCCCTTGAAGCTTTGGCTTGGACTTGAGGACTTCCTTGTGATCGCCCTCAGGCAGACCCCTGAGGGAGCTTTAGAGGGAGGGCTGTTGAGTTATTCTGCTCCATGGAGCAGCAACCCCTTTGGGCCTCCAGTTCCACACCTGTGAGAAGGTACAGTCCAGACCAGGGGTCAGAAGCCAGCTGAGAGGAGTCAGCCGCAGGGGGCTGATGCTGGGGTGAACCAGACCCTGACCAAGAGAGGGGGCTCTGTGTGCGCCAAGGAAGTGTCTCTGTGTCCTGCAAGAGGGCCGGCCTGAACCACCTCTAATGGGGGAAGAATGAAGAAGGATCAGAGTGGAGAAGGAAGGGTCGAGGAGGCAGAGCTGTTGGGCAGACGCTCTCTTGCCTTGGGTTGAGGCCAGAAGTCTGCCATCAGGACGGCCACATGCCAAGCGCAAAGCTAAGATCGGGATCACCTAAGGTGGCCTGGGTCTCCTGGGCTGGGCCCGCGTGCAGCATCCAGGGCAGCTGGTGCCCCAGGGGTCTGACCCTGCTGGCAGTTTGGTGGTTCTCTGGTGTGTGACTGGCCACACTTCCATTGGCCCATGAGGGGCCGGCTGACTTCTGGGTTTGGGGGCGGACATGAGTTACTAGTTTGTTGTGAGCCTAAAGGATTCTGGGACTTTCTCCCTGCAGTCCCGGCTTTGCGATTCTGAGCCACAAATGGCCATTCGGGGTGTGACTGGTGACTGAGCGAGGCTCTGCCTCGTGAGAGCTGGCATCACACATGCTGTACCCCTGAAACGACTCCTTGGCTGCTACTGGGGCTCGTGTGGCTCTTGAGAGACTTCTTTGGGGTGAGTGTCTGCAAGTGATTTGGGCAACAGGCCAGAGAGCTGGGCAGGCCCATTGCTGGCTCCAGCCCAAGTGGGCCCTGGCCTTTCAATAGCCCTGCTGGTGTTGCTGCTTGAAGGCAGCAGGTCTGCAAACTCCAGCTGAGCAGACAGTGCCCTTCGCCAGGGCAGGGGTGTGGGATGGGCCGAGGAGCCTTTTGGATCTGAAAGGTGGGGTAGCCCTCTGCCTCCACGTGAGTCTGCCATTCAGGTGGAGAGTGGACAGAGTGGAGAGGCTCTGCCAACCTGGGGATGGGGCATTGCCCTCCTTCCTCCACCTTCTCCCCTGGGGACATTGGGGTGGTTTCTCTCTCAGTGATCTGGTGGAAAGGCGCCCTCATGGTCACCTTTGCCAGCTGCTTTGACTGAGGCCAAATGTCTGATATATTTTATTGGGGAAAGTTCACAGCCTTGTCTGATGCTCAGCTTTCTAAGGAACCACGCCAGTATTTCTGGGACTGAACTGCTTATACCCACCTGTTTCTGGTTTAGAAAAGACACTGGGCCCTCTCTCATCTTGTTCAGCCAGAAAAGCATGAGTTTTGGGCGTCCACAAAAGGGAGGAAAGGGCTTGGGTGTTGGGATAAAACCATTCTGGCACCATCTCTTACCTGTTGACAGTGGTCAAGACCTTGCTGTTGGTAGCCTTTCCTCCTCTGTAAGAATGACACTTGTTCCTGTTATAATGGGAGAGGATGTCTGTGTTGCTCAGCACCAGACATAGTAGGTCCTCACAGGGGTCAGTCCTTTTCTGTGCAGCTCTTGGAAAATGACCCCATGCTGTTCTAGGTGAGAGCTTTTTTTTCTAAAATATTTATCTATTTTCCTGTGCTGGGTCTTAGTTGTGACACTTGGGATCTTTGGTTGTGGCATGTGGCAGTTTGCTTGACCAGGAATCGAATCCAGGCCCCCTGTATTGGGAGCTCAAGTCTTAGCCACTGGACCACCAGGGAAGTCCCTAGGTGGGAGCTCTTTAACAGGCAGTTTACAATTTCTGTTCTGGCACCTTGGGCGGACAGTGTTTGTTAGGAAACTGAGTTCACGGTAGGGGCTCTGATGGCCGTCAACCCTTTCCCGTCTGGGATGGGCTGTGTCCGTCTCACCTTCCTCCATTCACCCCCAGAATCTCTGCAGGGTTTGTCTGGCTTCTTACTTTGCTTAGGGTTGTTCTCATCCGCTCCATAGCATCCTCTCCCTCTGACTTGACTTTTGTCCACAGCTCCTAAAATCCATCCCCCAGTGGGTGGGGTACAGTGATTCCCTGACCCAAAGTCCTTGTCCCACCGCTGCCCTGAGCAGTTTGTCCCACTGCTGTTTTGGTCTCCAGGCCTGCTTGCATGGCCCTTCTTTAATCGGGTCTCTTCCGAGGCCTGACCCCTGGAGGATAGCCTGGTATCTGATGGCACCGGGCTGTCTGTGGAGGACAGTGCCCTCTCTGAGGCTCTGGAAAGTCTTGCCCTTGGGGATACGCCTAGACTGGGACACTTAGGCAGGAGGGAAGGAAGTCCCTGCTTCTTGCTGGAGCCAGTACAGACTTCGGGTTGTCACTGCACGGGAGCCTCCTCATCCCACTGCACCCCTCGCTTCGCAGTGGAGAGGGCTTTCCCACCAACTGCCCCGAGCAAGGCCTCCCCCCACCCCCCTTGAAGTCAGGCAGGTTGATTCCTCCAATTCCATTCTTCTTTCTCAAGGTTGCTTTGGCTATTCGAGTTTTTTTGTATTTCCATACAAACTGTGAAATTATTTGTTCTAGCTCTGTGAAAAATACCGTTGGTAGCTTGATAGGGATTGCATTGAATCTATAGATTGCTTAGAGTAGTATACTCATTTTCACTATATTGATTCTTCCAATCCATGAACATGGTATATTTATCCATCTATTAGTGTCCTCTTTGATTTCTTTCACCAGTGTTTTATAGTTTTCTATATATAGGTCTTTAGTTTCTTTAGTTTTTTTATTCTTTTCATTGCAATGGTGAATAGAATTGTTTCCTTAATTTCTATTTCTATTTTCTCATTATTAGTATATAGGAATGTAAGGGATATCTGTGTGTTGATTTTATATCATAGGGTGCCCAGTTTCACCACTACTATTCAACATAGTTTTGAAAGTTTTAGTCACAGCAATCAGAGCAGAAAAAGAAATAAAAGGAATCCAAATTGGAAAAGAAGAAGTAAAACTCTCACTGTGTGCAGATGACATGAACCTCTACATAGAAAACCCTAGAGATTCCACCAGAAATTTACTAAAGCTAATCAATGAATATAGTAAAGTTGCAGGATATAAAGACACATCAATCTTGAAGATGGTCAAGATTAAATAAAGAGATTAATTTTGAGCTCTCATTCTATTTTCCAGAAATTGCCTGAAACAAGTACACAATTGTCAAGGATATGACAATGCTCTAACTTTGGCCAATATGCATGATGATAATGAAGCAAAATGTCCAAAAAAATTATTTTCAAATTCTCATTTGTCCTTTGAATACATTGTTCTCTAAAGATCAGAATTCACTCCTTTACAGGGATTTCCTCTGGTGATATTCCTGGAATTGTGAAAAGTAAATCCATATTTTCCAGTTCCATCTTATCAATAGAAAATGCTACAGAATGTAGATATAATTACCAAAGACTTTTTTTTAGAAAACAGAGTGCTCATTATAGAGCTGTGTGTATAAGAAAGGTACATTTTGAAAGTTAATTAAACCTATGATGTACCATGTTAGCAAAAGGAAAATGGGGGCACACTTCTGTTGTGCCCACACATCAGCACAGATGTTATTTTCTGCTGTATGTGTCTTATCCAAGTTATCTTTCAATTGAAGGTGAAATTTGAGATATAAATATTAAAAAGACATATGTATAGCAAGGAGCCAGAATAAGACTTGAATCACTTATAGGGAAATATCAAACTTTGAAATTAATCCTTGAAGACTGGCTCACAGAAAAACACAGAGAAAGCTGTTAACTCTGTAGCAAGAAAATATAAGGAAATGAGTGTTTGTTTGTTTTTTTGTGGGGAAAAAAATAAAATTTAGAAGAAAATTATCAAAAGAAATGGTAAAGGATAGTAGACTTATGTCATCGGAAAAATCAGATAGATAGTGTCTGAATGCATCAATTATTTTTACTAATAACTAAATAACTGTTTTAAGTCAGTGGATCAAATGAAGCTGATGTACACTAATATTTAGTGATTTTTCTGAAGAAAATTTCAAACCTATTTTTACCAAATATAATAGAATTGCATGATAAATTATGTGGCAAAGATATTTTTGGACAATAGAAATACTGAATATATGCTAGAGTCAGTTCTGAAGAAAGGAAGATAGATATTGTGGAGATGTCTGTATTTTTTTTTTTTTTTGCAAAATTTATATTTTTATAAACCTCTACTAAATTAATTATTGCATTTAAGAATTTTTCTTTTGGATAATAGTCACATACAAGTGAAACTCATTGAAAATAAAAATTTACAAAAATACTGCTGTCATGAATTAAATTGATCTGGCCATACTATTTACTAAGCATTATTATGTAAAGAATATATATTTTAACTGCTAAGTTTGCAGACCATAAGACTCAAAACTAAAATATGGTATC
Source organism: Oreotragus oreotragus (assembly GCA_006410675.1). Classification (NCBI taxonomy): domain Eukaryota; kingdom Metazoa; phylum Chordata; class Mammalia; order Artiodactyla; family Bovidae; genus Oreotragus; species Oreotragus oreotragus. The sequence continues at coordinate 96,596 of SJYX01020873.1, forward strand.
ATTAATCACTGTGATAGATCACTATGTAGACATAAAACTGAGGTTTTATTATCTTTTATAAACACAGATTCTTAAAGTGTTTTATTCACTTTAAAATAAAAGGTCATTTCCTTCATGTTGTGATGTTTATTTTATATTATTAATATTTGTGTTATTTTACTGGCATTATTATAATTATAAAATTCAATTAAGGAAAAAAATTCATGGTGTGCTCTTTTTGGGATCATTATTACTCATTTAATTTCATAATTATTTCAGAAAATAATTTCATCATGAAGGAAAGATTATTAAAATGAGATTGGTTCTGAGAATCAGATAAACTAGTATGCTGCTGTCTTTTGAATCATTAAAAAAATTAAATCTTCTCCCATAATCGTCTTTTATTAAACAATGTCTAACCCCAGTCTAGACTCAAGATAGCATTATTGTTCTAATTAGCTACTCTTTATATTGATCATGACTTGTACACTATTTTAAAGTCCTCTGGTTGCAAAAACCAGATCCATGCAACCATCAAACAGTTTTTGCATTGAGAGCCTTGCCTTGAACTGAGGATCTTACAACATGAGTACTCCCTAGAGCTTTTCTAATACCCTTGTGTGGACTCCCATCTAGTCAGGTTGCCTAAGTAGCCTGGAATCAATGTTAGCATAGCCATCCTGGCCCAATGGGGAATAAAGAATATTGGACAAACACTTCTGTGTTTTGCCTTCAGGTGGACAATTCCGTGGTCCGTTTTATAAGGTTCCTCAGAAGGTTCCAGTGGAAATGGATAATAGTTGCCTGCAAAGCAACCAAGTCAATACCACATCCTCGGATTAGCTCTTCCTCCTCTGTTTCAGTCTCCATGCCCTCTATGCTACCTCCTACCTTAGATCACATTCTGAAATATACTAGCCTCACTAGTTTATTTGACTAAACTAGCTTTGACTCAGGTTCTGATTCCAGGGTGGACCTCAAGCTGTGGAACGTTTACTGTGTCATTTTGGTTGCATCACTCTTTAGAGGATGACTTGCATTAATTTATCAGACATGATCCGTAAGAAAATATAGCTGAGCAGAAACCTATGGAGCCTGTGACAGACCTCTCCTCTGTATCCTCTGCTGTAGTTCCCCTATGAAGTACCCAAATAATAGTATCTCATGGACATTTCTTGAGTTTTTCAGATGCTAAAAACCACTACCAAGTGGGGAAAAAAAATTGACTACTTGATGATCATGAATAAACAACCCCAAGAACTTCTGGAACCTAAGGACTGATAACATTAATCACCCTGTTACCTCAACACCAACCAATCAGAGAACCATGCCCAAGTTGATCACATATTCTGGACAAGCGTCCTCACCTTGCCTTTAAAAAGGTTTTGCAGAAACCTATCAGGGAGTTCAGGGTTCTTCTGGGCATGAGCCACTCATTCTCCTTTCATGCTCCCAAGAGAAAGCTATCTCTGCTCCAAACTCCAAAGTTTCAGTTTGTGTGGCTTCACTGTGCATCAGACACATGAACTTGCTTTCAATAACAGAAACAAGGACGTTCTTGCTTCTCTACCCAAAATAAAAGTTTATCTTGAGACTCACATAATCCTTTTCAAGGTTTTTGCATTGATATGTTTAGTCATCCACCCTAAATTCTGTCTAGACTGTGACACAGCTGTGATAGTATTCAAATAGTTGCTGCTCAACTGCTGTTGTTACTGGATCTCAATCTGCTACATTGAGGTTTTACCTCCGTTTTCTACTGGATCTCAGCTCCCTCTGAAGGAATTATCCTAGTTTGCTCCTTCAGCTTCTGTGTCCTTTGTTAGATCTGCATTTCTGCATTTCTAACATCTCCAAATTCAGAAAAAAATGTCTGAAGAGAGTTAGAATGATAGAGATAAAAACCTTTATTACAGATATTAGTGAATTTGAAGAATGCAGCTTTTATGTGTTTTAATAATGAGTTTCCTAGTAAACTAGACCACTATTTCAATAGAGAAGCTGAGATATAAATCAGAATGTAAGTTGAGCTGTTCAACAAACTGTATGAACAGCTGCCAGTTTTCTGTTTGGGAGAGACTAAATATATTAAATCTATACCTATTTTTGCTGCCTTGTTTTCTCATTTTGATAATTATCTCAGGAAAATGGAAGCCCATCTGGTCATAGAGTTCAAATTTTGTCACAAGCAGCAAGAATTATTTTTCAAATCTGAAAGTTTATTTATTTTTTTTTCAAGTTTATTTTTTAAGAAAAGATTTTATTTTCTAGAAAGCCTGTTTTGAAAATGATAGGCATCGGGAATTCTCATTGGAACATAAAATGACTTATGTTTCATCAAGTGGTTTCTTTCTTATTGCTTCTCTTGAACTCTATCTGAATCTTGATGTCCTTCTTTGCTTATAAATCACCTTTGTCTATGGGGATTTTCCAAGTTTGACTTTGGAAAAATCAGATCTATACTAAAAGAAAAATAGGAAAAGAAATAAATGTAAGAATACCTGTAGAGACATGAGTTAACCCTCAGCTGTCTAAAACCATGAACCAATGTAATTGCCTTCTTAAAATATTATTTAATCAGGTATTTTCTATAATAATATTAAATATGTATAAATACTAAGATAAAGTGTTAGGACTAGAATTGATTTTCTTTATTGTCCTAATTTTGAGAAAGGTTCTTTTTTATATTAAGGTGACTCCATCCTTATATTCATCCTTATAGCAGATTCCAATATTTTGTTAACATTTTTTTCTGTGTTTAATATTTCTTCCCTATTTATTTTCCCCTATATTTTAAATCTTAAATCAGCTATTTCTTGACACTATGGTCAATTATTTTATTTCTCTACTTGGTATATTCCGTTTAATCACTTTACCCACCATTTTTTTCTAGATGCAAATCTAATCTATGAAAAATAAGGGAGACCCCTCTCTGCCACCAGACCAATCTCATATTCAAATTATGACAGGTTCTGGCTACAAGTCACTTGGCTTTGAAGAACCAAAATCATTTATGCTCATAGCTTAACTCCAGTTTATCATGATTTCACTAATCTTATACTTACTCTTGTATTCCAGAATACTTGCCCAGAAAAATGAAAAGAAAGTGAAAGTGTAGTCTCTCGGTCGTGTCCAATTCTTTGAGACCCCTTGGATTGTAACCGGCCAGGCTCCTCTGTCCCCGGGATTTTCCAGGCAAGAATAGCTGAGTGGGTTGCCATTCCTTTCTCCAGGGGATCCTCCCAATCCAGGGACTAAACCCAGGTCTCCTGAATTGCAGGCAGATTCTTCACCATCTGAGCCACCAGGGAAGCCTTTGCAAATAACATTACTATTCCTTTCAGAATGAAAGGAATGAAAAACTCTTTAAGATGAACATCAGACAGCTAACTTTTAATAAATACAGTTACATTGGAACATTTTTCTCAAAACCTTAGATTTGCCCTCTCCACTAATCTGTGACTATTATGTCATGAGCTAACACTAAACAACCCCTCCTATTAAAATACATGTCTTGGGCCATAACCAAACCTCATAAACATCTCAATTTTATCTGTCCCCACTCTGAAACACTATTGATCTAATGTATCTTATCTTTCAACACATTGTTTTGGTAGAATTTAAAACTGTGAATGCTTTAAAACAACTGTGTTAAAATTATGTTTCTGAATCTTTTGTCCTTAATTTATTTATTTAAATACTAGAAGTGCAAAGTTTCCATTCTGCTGTAAGGAGACAAATCCCTATAAACTTCTTGTCTCTGTCTCTCTTCTGTGCAAAAGCATTACCAGTTTAATTTCATATTTTAAAATTGTTTGTAAAGCACATAGCCTTGGAAGTTAGAATCTTCCAGAACTGAGGGCATATTAGTTTGCTGCTCACATTAATAATGACAGTGCCTGGGGCAACGTTTGGATAAGTTTTCTAGAAGCCTCCTTATAAATGATTGTTGTGTTTTAATAATGAGTTTCCTAGTAAACTAGACCACTATTTCAATAGAGAAGCTGAGATATAAATCAGAATGTAAGTTGAGCTGTTCAACAAACTGTATGAACAGCTGCCAGTTTTCTGTTTGGGAGAGACTAAATATATTAAATCTATACCTATTTTTGCTGCCTTGTTTTCTCATTTTGATAATTATCTCAGGAAAATGGAAGCCCATCGGGTCATAGAGTTCAAATTTTGTCACAAGCAGCAAGAATTATTTTTCAAATCTGAAAGTTTATTTTTTAAGAAAAGATTTTATTTTCTAGAAAGCCTGTTTTGAAAATGATAGGCATCGGGAATTCTCATTGGAACATAAAATGACTTATGTTTCATCAAGTGGTTTCTTTCTTATTGCTTCTCTTGAACTCTATCTGAATCTTGATGTCCTTCTTTGCTTATAAATCACCTTTGTCTATGGGGATTTTCCAAGTTTGACTTTGGAAAAATCAGATCTATACTAAAAGAAAAATAGGAAAAGAAATAAATGTAAGAATACCTGTAGAGACATGAGTTAACCCTCAGCTGTCTAAAACCATGAACCAATGTAATTGCCTTCTTAAAATATTATTTAATCAGGTATTTTCTATAATAATATTAAATATGTATAAATACTAAGATAAAGTGTTAGGACTAGAATTGATTTTCTTTATTGTCCTAATTTTGAGAAAGGTTCTTTTTTATATTAAGGTGACTCCATCCTTATATTCATCCTTATAGCAGATTCCAATATTTTGTTAACATTTTTTTCTGTGTTTAATATTTCTTCCCTATTTATTTTCCCCTATATTTTAAATCTTAAATCAGCTATTTCTTGACACTATGGTCAATTATTTTATTTCTCTACTTGGTATATTCCGTTTAATCACTTTACCCACCATTTTTTTCTAGATGCAAATCTAATCTATGAAAAATAAGGGAGACCCCTCTCTGCCACCAGACCAATCTCATATTCAAATTATGACAGGTTCTGGCTACAAGTCACTTGGCTTTGAAGAACCAAAATCATTTATGCTCATAGCTTAACTCCAGTTTATCATGATTTCACTAATCTTATACTTACTCTTGTATTCCAGAATACTTGCCCAGAAAAATGAAAAGAAAGTGAAAGTGTAGTCTCTCGGTCGTGTCCAATTCTTTGAGACCCCTTGGATTGTAACCGGCCAGGCTCCTCTGTCCCCGGGATTTTCCAGGCAAGAATAGCTGAGTGGGTTGCCATTCCTTTCTCCAGGGGATCCTCCCAATCCAGGGACTAAACCCAGGTCTCCTGAATTGCAGGCAGATTCTTCACCATCTGAGCCACCAGGGAAGCCTTTGCAAATAACATTACTATTCCTTTCAGAATGAAAGGAATGAAAAACTCTTTAAGATGAACATCAGACAGCTAACTTTTAATAAATACAGTTACATTGGAACATTTTTCTCAAAACCTTAGATTTGCCCTCTCCACTAATCTGTGACTATTATGTCATGAGCTAACACTAAACAACCCCTCCTATTAAAATACATGTCTTGGGCCATAACCAAACCTCATAAACATCTCAATTTTATCTGTCCCCACTCTGAAACACTATTGATCTAATGTATCTTATCTTTCAACACATTGTTTTGGTAGAATTTAAAACTGTGAATGCTTTAAAACAACTGTGTTAAAATTATGTTTCTGAATCTTTTGTCCTTAATTTATTTATTTAAATACTAGAAGTGCAAAGTTTCCATTCTGCTGTAAGGAGACAAATCCCTATAAACTTCTTGTCTCTGTCTCTCTTCTGTGCAAAAGCATTACCAGTTTAATTTCATATTTTAAAATTGTTTGTAAAGCACATAGCCTTGGAAGTTAGAATCTTCCAGAACTGAGGGCATATTAGTTTGCTGCTCACATTAATAATGACAGTGCCTGGGGCAACGTTTGGATAAGTTTTCTAGAAGCCTCCTTATAAATGATTGGCATTTTCCTACACTCAGTTTTTTCCTCTAACACAAACCACTGTGTACACAGGCATCACCTGGACCTTGTAAGGTAAGTATGTGGGAATTAGGGTTTGGGGAACTACTGGTAAATGATATAACACTGACTACTGCTGGTGTTGTGAACCATACATTTCCCTTTGTCTCATGCAGTACACCAGTATACATGAACTTGCATTTTTGCTGATATACATAAACTTTTGGCAGACTAACTCATTAGCTTACACATAGGGTAAAATCTCAGACCCTTTGCAGATCCTGATGTCGGTATGAAAGATGGCAGATTTAAAAGTAAATTCTTTGCTCTAGTGAGCTTAAATGTAAAATCTATTTTAGAAACTACATTTAATATTGTTAATGAACCACTCCACCCTAGCATGTAGAAGATTATTTTGATAGATTAACTAATTGCAACTATAATTTAATAATAATTATCTATGGGTCAAGCACTTTAAAATGTACTTTAGAGATGAAAGGTGACTTTATTTTCACAACAAATGGTGTGGTACATTTAGTTACCCAGATGTAAAGATATGGAAACTGATATTAAAAAGTACCTAGCATATTCAAAGTCATACAGGTGGTGATTGATTAGCACTCAGACCTAACATTAAAAGCCAACTTCTTTACCCCAGTTTACACTGTAACTTCAGGGTCTCAGTTGAAATTGAACACTGCTGCTGCTGCTGCTAAGTCACTTCAGTCGTGTCCGACTCTGTGTGACCCCATAGACGGCAGCCCACCAGGCTCCCCCATCCCTGGGATTCTCCAGGCAAGAATACTGGAGTGGGTTGCCATTTCCTTCTCCAATGNAGCTGTCTCTTATACACATCTTCGTGTCCGACTCTGTGTGACCCCATAGACGGCAGCCCACCAGGCTCCCCCATCCCTGGGATTCTCCAGGCAAGAATACTGGAGTGGGTTGCCATTTCCTTCTCCAATGCATGAAAGAGAAAAGTGAAAGTGAAGTCGCTCAGTCTGTCCGACTGTTAGCGACCCCGTGGACTGCAGCCCACCAGGCTACTCCGTCCATTGGATTTTCCAGGCAAGAGTACTGGGGTGGGGTGCCATTGCCTTCCCCGAATCATAACCTTCTTTCCTTTTTTGTTTCTGAAATGTCATTAGCCTGACATCAGAATTATAGCTACAGCAGATAAAACTATATGAAGAATTTTGAAATCCAATGAATGACATTAAAACATATTTTAAATTGTGGCAGTGCTAAAGAATGTCCTTAAAATCTTAATCAGATAAGATTACAGGAAGAAAGCTGAATTCAATTAGGCAATAAATAAAAGTGGGAAATTCCATCTACCGAAGCAGGCAGCTTTAAAAATGGTGTCCTGGGAGGAACCCAGGCATATACCCAGTTCTTGTAAATTGATTTCAAATTTATGAATGATAAATGGATATATTAATGATTACAACAAACTCACTATACCAAACAATACAGTGGTTTTTAATTTTCCACCAAGTAACCTCAGAATGCCCACTAGTAAATTAAGATAATTAAGATATAAAGACAGAGAAGTAAAAATCACTAATATTCCATCATTAAGTTTAGAAAATCAGTGTCTTTTTAATGAAAATGCTTGTGATATTTTGGGGGATATAGTATATTTTAAGTTTATTTTTAGTTAAATTGTCTATGATAATTTGGGTTTCTGTTAACATTATTAGAATGCTAAGGGGATTTGATTTGCTAAATTAAAGTTTGTATTAAAAAATTTTTAAGAGGTTTGGGAGAGATATTTCTGTTGACTTCTGAGTTTTCTCTGTCATGATTGTTAGATACCTGAAAAGAAGAATAGTTATACCTAATACATAAATGCAAGTAAAATAGTTTAAAAAAAAACCTGTTAAATTTATAAATGACTTTTACAAAAGGAAAAATATTTTAAAATTATAAGTAGAATTTTTTAAAGTATTATATTCTGTTCAGTTAAAACTATAATATTTAAAGGTCTTGTTGGAAGCATTTGTTATTTGGTATGTAAGAAAACTATAAAATGAATTTTGTAAGTTGAACTTAAAGATTCTTACAACATTATATTTATAAGTTAATAACTTGATTATAAACTTAATATAACAAAATTATTAGTTTCCCATAAACATTCAAATAATACTATTAAGTAAATTTAATATATATAGGATTAGTTTTATGCATTTACTTTTGCATTGAAATATTTGAATATGCAAAAGATGTTCATCCTAGTGCATATAATTTTGGTATTAGAATATCTTTCTATAGACATTTTCCTATTAAGTAGCAGTTCTCTTTATTGCTGATATTGCTGTGCCTCAAAACTTTTTAAGCAGTAGACAACTCTAGACAGTATCTTTTAATTGCCTTTATTATTCTACTTTTATTAATTGAGAGACATATTTCAAAAGAGTTCACAGATTTTACTTATATAAAAAAATTGATTTTTATATTTGCTCTTGTATCCTGTGGCCTTTTTATTATTAATTTAATCAGTTAAATATGGAATCTATTGTGTAGAAGCCTTGTTCACATTGCTTATGAGCTTTTATACTGCTAATATGACTAATTAGGTACTCTGATAACAATGATAGTTTTACTTTTGTTTAATCATTATTTTTTCTTTCCTTATATTATTCATTTTGGATTTCAATATAATTGCTAATGGAAACAGTTTTAGCTAGCACACCCATATTTTCTCACTATCAGGGGCAAAGCTTTCAATATTTTACCATTAACCATATATTGCTGTTTAAGGCTAGAGGCATTTTCTAGTACTCTACCCACTTTGAAAATTCTGAACTCATTTTATTTTATTTTTTTTAGTTCCATGAAACTGCATTATTAAAAAGGCCTGGCTTTAAGAGGCCCTTTTTGTGCTTCCTGAGCTACTGCCCTGGACAATTTAATCAGCAAATGTCTAAATGAGTATATAATTACTGAAGGTCATGATCATTTCTCTAATCTGCCTTTTTTTCCCCTATATATTGAGCTTTCAAGTCCTACTTCCTTTAAAAATTAGACTTCTAAATTCTGTATCCTGAGTTCTGTGAAATTTACAGAATCTATACTGGTTCTTCTGCAACTAAAATGATGCTGTTTCCATTAGCATTAAGTTGGCCTCCCCAGCCCAGAAAGGTAGAGTTAGATCTCAATAAGTCTCCCTCTGTGCAGATTTTGACCTTTAAGTCCTGATTACCATAGCAGCTCTCCAAAGTTTCAAAAAATAAGTTTTTTAATCTAGGTAATCTCATAAATAATAATCTCTGGATTATTTACAACATTATTGTAAACTATTTTGTTTTTATAACCAAAATAAAAATGTTTTATGTTTACCTATAACTTAGTGTTATTATCTGATTTTATTATAATTATATTATAGTTTCTATCTGACAATTTCATTAGTTGAAGTACAGGAAGTTCAGACACCCCTTTCTATACTTTTTCTGCTATATCTCCTTAATGACTGAATCATCAACCCTATGGTTTTTAATACAGTACTATAAGCATAATTCTATTGATACTTCAGTTTATGTTTAATGTCTGGAAATGCTGTATAATGTTGGAGTGGGGTTCATATATCCAACTATATTTTTGCTTCTGCTTGGCACCCAGTAGATCACTGGCTAGGGAATACTCATACTAATAATTTCAGCTCACACTGTCAAACCCTCCATATATTATGTAATTCAAATAATAGTTAAACCCACTTGACAATGCATCAATGTTATGAGGGGGCTTATTTATTTTTTCATTTTTTTGTCAAAGGCCAGGCCAAGTTATGAAAGGTTTCCTGACATCTACTTGCTTTGGGGATTGAATTTTATTTCTAATCCACACTTTCTGTTAGGTAGGAAATTAGGCGTGAAAAAGGAGGGGTGGCCTAGCCAAAAAAGATTCAAGCTGATCTCTAAACTCTACCCTATTCCCTCCCCAGTGCAGCCCAGGAGAGCTCACAGATATGCTACAAAATAGCCACAAAAACTTTGCCAACATTGCAGTATATGCCCTAGGCACACAATGGATTCAAACTAACTCAACGGCTTCCCCAACTCTGGCACACGTGCCCTTGATGCGCAGCTGTGCCCTCAAGTGACCTTAGGCAGCCCAGAGCCCATTAGAGGTTCAAACATTCTGTCCATACATATATCTGATTATAACAGACTGAACTATAGGAAGACTTGCTGAATAGAGCTAGTTTTATGCATTTACTTTTGCATTGAAATATTTGAATATGCAAAAGATGTTCATCCTAGTGCATATAATTTTGGTATTAGAATATCTTTCTATAGACATTTTCCTATTAAGTAGCAGTTCTCTTTATTGCTGATATTGCTGTGCCTCAAAACTTTTTAAGCAGTAGACAACTCTAGACAGTATCTTTTAATTGCCTTTATTATTCTACTTTTATTAATTGAGAGACATATTTCAAAAGAGTTCACAGATTTTACTTATATAAAAAAATTGATTTTTATATTTGCTCTTGTATCCTGTGGCCTTTTTATTATTAATTTAATCAGTTAAATATGGAATCTATTGTGTAGAAGCCTTGTTCACATTGCTTATGAGCTTTTATACTGCTAATATGACTAATTAGGTACTCTGATAACAATGATAGTTTTACTTTTGTTTAATCATTATTTTTTCTTTCCTTATATTATTCATTTTGGATTTCAATATAATTGCTAATGGAAACAGTTTTAGCTAGCACACCCATATTTTCTCACTATCAGGGGCAAAGCTTTCAATATTTTACCATTAACCATATATTGCTGTTTAAGGCTAGAGGCATTTTCTAGTACTCTACCCACTTTGAAAATTCTGAACTCATTTTATTTTATTTTTTTTAGTTCCATGAAACTGCATTATTAAAAAGGCCTGGCTTTAAGAGGCCCTTTTTGTGCTTCCTGAGCTACTGCCCTGGACAATTTAATCAGCAAATGTCTAAATGAGTATATAATTACTGAAGGTCATGATCATTTCTCTAATCTGCCTTTTTTTCCCCTATATATTGAGCTTTCAAGTCCTACTTCCTTTAAAAATTAGACTTCTAAATTCTGTATCCTGAGTTCTGTGAAATTTACAGAATCTATACTGGTTCTTCTGCAACTAAAATGATGCTGTTTCCATTAGCATTAAGTTGGCCTCCCCAGCCCAGAAAGGTAGAGTTAGATCTCAGTAAGTCTCCCTCTGTGCAGATTTTGACCTTTAAGTCCTGATTACCATAGCAGCTCTCCAAAGTTTCAAAAAATAAGTTTTTTAATCTAGGTAATCTCATAAATAATAATCTCTGGATTATTTACAACATTATTGTAAACTATTTTGTTTTTATAACCAAAATAAAAATGTTTTATGTTTACCTATAACTTAGTGTTATTATCTGATTTTATTATAATTATATTATAGTTTCTATCTGACAATTTCATTAGTTGAAGTACAGGAAGTTCAGACACCCCTTTCTATACTTTTTCTGCTATATCTCCTTAATGACTGAATCATCAACCCTATGGTTTTTAATACAGTACTATAAGCATAATTCTATTGATACTTCAGTTTATGTTTAATGTCTGGAAATGCTGTATAATGTTGGAGTGGGGTTCATATATCCAACTATATTTTTGCTTCTGCTTGGCACCCAGTAGATCACTGGCTAGGGAATACTCATACTAATAATTTCAGCTCACACTGTCAAACCCTCCATATATTATGTAATTCAAATAATAGTTAAACCCACTTGACAATGCATCAATGTTATGAGGGGGCTTATTTATTTTTTCATTTTTTTGTCAAAGGCCAGGCCAAGTTATGAAAGGTTTCCTGACATCTACTTGCTTTGGGGATTGAATTTTATTTCTAATCCACACTTTCTGTTAGGTAGGAAATTAGGCGTGAAAAAGGAGGGGTGGCCTAGCCAAAAAAGATTCAAGCTGATCTCTAAACTCTACCCTATTCCCTCCCCAGTGCAGCCCAGGAGAGCTCACAGATATGCTACAAAATAGCCACAAAAACTTTGCCAACATTGCAGTATATGCCCTAGGCACACAATGGATTCAAACTAACTCAACGGCTTCCCCAACTCTGGCACACGTGCCCTTGATGCGCAGCTGTGCCCTCAAGTGACCTTAGGCAGCCCAGAGCCCATTAGAGGTTCAAACATTCTGTCCATACATATATCTGATTATAACAGACTGAACTATAGGAAGACTTGCTGAATAGAGCCTGTTGTGCCATTTGGACTGTCAATTAAAACTATCCATCTATGTCCACCGAGGTGAATAAGTAAAAGCCCTGTCTTGAAAACCCTGCACCTCATCATTCCTGTGTCAGTGCCTCTCTGGACTTCACCCATCTCTCCCTTGAGGTGTTCTGTTCTTTCCTTAAAAAACGTATTTATGTCATAGGTAAGACCTCAGATTCTTCTTTGTGTCCTTATCAAGAACTGAGGCCTGTGAGGAAGGGTCCTCTTTTACCTGCCTCCCCATACACAGTAACACTTTCTTTGAGGTTATAGTCTTCAGAAGGACTTGGCTACGTTGAAGATCTCTTTTCTAATTTTCTCCTAATATGCAGGCACTTTGTTAAGGCCTTTTTTCTCTATATGTATGGTCAGTAAAGCACAAATCTTACTTTCATCTATCCTGTAAAATGCACATACCTGGGACTTCAGGACTTCTGCAGAATTGTTTCCTTTGATTATGTTATTTTTATTAATTTAACATTACTCAATAAGTTACTGAGATGCTGCTGTTTATTTCTGTTACCTATACTTTGATACTTCTTAAATTTTAATGTACATATTAACTCAGATGTTCATTAAAATTTATTTCTATGTGTTCAAATCATAGCGGATCCTACAAAAATACCAGAAATGGATGTTTGAAGGTGATACCAATACACACACTAAATAAATGGCATAGCACTGTGCCATCTTAGAGACTGAAATAATCATTGTAGTCTTGTAGAAATTGAAATGAATGGACTGACATATCACAAATCAGATTACATCCACAGTAGCCTGGAAACTATAAATTCCCATATTTTTAAGTGATATATGCAGTGTTAAATCAGAGAAGGCAATGACAATGCACTCCAGTACTCTTGCCTGGAAAATCCCATGGAGGGGGAGCCTGGTGGGCTGCGGTCCATGGGGTCGCCACAAGTTCGGCACAACTGAGTGACTTCACTTTCACTTTTCTCTTTCATGCATTGTAAAAAGAAATGGCAACCCACTCCAGTGTTCTTGCCTGGAGAATCCCAGGGACGGGGGAGCCTGGTGGGCTTCCGTCTGTGGGGTCGCACAGAGTTGGACACAACTGAAGTGACTTAGCAGCAGCAGTGTTAAATCAAGTATACAAATTGTGATTTATTCCTCATAAAATTTACTTTCAGCCTTAAAAACTCCCTTGCTGTTCAATTTAGAATTAAATATCCAGCTCATATTAAACAGGTAAAATTAGTTAAAATATTAAAGAAAGAACCATTATGACTGCAAGTCCAGCTTCAGAAGAAAGTCAAGCATCAGAAGAGAGTTTTCAAATGGAATACTGCAGCAGAGTCAAGTCTGCAAGGCTGCCCGTAACTGTACTTTATCACAAAACACAGACTTGCATGGCTGAAAAAGATAGTGCTTCGATGTCAGACAGAAACTGTGTGTTGATCTTGGCAGCACAGGCAAGCACTCTCAGCAAGAAAATGGACAAGACTGTGGCAGCCTATTCACTTCCATAGGGAATGGATAAATAGCTAGATGACTAAAAATAGACAATGCTGTGTTTTCTATTAATTGAAAATTAAACAATGCCTATCTTCCCACTTTTTTTTGATGAATATTAATCACTCAGGCTATTTTAAGACTGGGAGCTGCACTAAAATATCTATGGTATACTGGAAAGTTGAAATTTTCTACATTTGCATTATTTAAACATAAGTTCCAAAAACACATTTTCATGTTTTTATACACTTTGTGTAATTCTAGGTAAATTTGTCTAAGTACATACACACATATGTACCTATGAATAAATAATCTGTATCTAGTTCAATTGCAAAAATAATTTTACTAGGATAAATTATTCAGACATATAAGCCATATGAATAATTTGTAAATCATCATGTCCTTACCCAAGGAAAAATGTATTTTCAAAAAGAAATTCTATTCAAACACTGTTAATTGTTTGCTTTTCATTGTTAATATACTCACATCTTCTAATGAAACAGCAAAGGAAAAATTATAATTACTATTAGTGACAGTATTAAGTAGATACTTCATTATTATATTAAAGTTATTATATAAATATATATTCATGATCTCTAATACATTCTAATGAAAATATTTTTAAAAGAATCATTTCAGCATCTTATCATGTTTGTGATTATTTCAATAGTATTTTTATATCTGTAAAGCACAGAATGAATGAGCAGTATCTAAAATCACATTATAATGCTAGAAATTCTAAATACATCATTAAAAGATAATATGAACTGAAATGATTATCTTTCCAGTGAAAATCTTGCCAATGTATTTTTAAAACACTCTAATTTATAAGGGCTGTAAAACAAAATTTCAAGACATGGAATATGAGGTTTTTGTCTTATCATTATTGAAAAATGCACTGTAACATTTAGCTGTCTATTTGTCAGTATTAATTTTTCTATTCAAGGACACATGATTTATAGGCTAAAAAAATGAAAATATGAGCTTGGGTTATATACTGTATGTAATGTACTGACTGTAAAAAAAAATCCAATTCATATTTTTTAATTATCATAATTAAGTTCTCTATCCCAAAAGTCATTAGCTACTTCATTCAATCACATTTTTTTGGAAAATATTTAGTCTCTGACCACAGACAGCTAATATTATAATGGTTTGCTCAGTCTCTTCATATAGAATCATTTGGTTTTATTGTGGCATTGCTGAAGAGAAGCATTGTTTCAATGTTCAATAGTCTGAATGCTAAATCTATATAATTTTCATCCAGGCTCTGCGCCTGTGTTCTTGTAACCGTAACTGACCATTTGCCTGAGCTACAGCTGCATGGAACCAAATGGTCATGACTTCAGAGGTAAAACAGAGAAAAAGTAAAAAAGTAAATACATCTTCATAATTGGTAATTATCTAACTTGCCTTTCGGGCCAAAAAGACATTTTCTTCCCCTTCCTTAAACACATTTATTTAAAATAGACTTTGAGATGTGACATCATTCATTGTTCTGTGTATCTGCATAGAGAATGGACAGGTTGATAATGATGATGATAATAAATATGTAAAATTGGCTGAGAAGCTAACTGCAGAAGACCAAAGCCTGTTATACAAATATTAGTTAATATGAGTTAGAGCATTAACTAGTTGCATGATCTCATTGAATCTTTAAATATTATCATTACTCTTATTTACATTTGCAGGAAGTAAAGATTAGAGCTGCTAAGTATATTGCCCAAAGTCATACAGCTGATAAATGCCGTTCAAACTCACATCCTGAACCAGTTGTGCAATTTCCATCCTTATTCTCTACTAGTAGTTGAAATGGATCACTGTTTACTAAAGTTTTGGAAAAATAAACGACTTAAGGAGTAGGTCATGCTATTTAGAGGTGATGAAATGCTAGTGAAACATGTAACAGTGCAGCTGATAATTTGTAAGGAACACGGGTGCACATTAAAGAAGCAGCAGTTTTATAAAAGAATTGACAGTAGCCCATGAACTTGATGAAGTTTAGGATTTTGGTTTGAAATCTCATAAAGTAAGGTAAATAGTTTTCAAACAAATCAATGGATTGGAGAACATGAAGTGAAGGAAAGTGAAGTCGCTCAGT
The DNA here is from genome assembly GCA_006410675.1 of Oreotragus oreotragus. NCBI lineage: Eukaryota > Metazoa > Chordata > Mammalia > Artiodactyla > Bovidae > Oreotragus > Oreotragus oreotragus. The sequence continues at coordinate 112,322 of SJYX01020873.1, forward strand.
CGTGTCCGACTCTTTGCAACCCCATGGATTGTTGCCCACCAGGCTCCTCCATCCATGAGATTCTCCAGGCAAGAATACTGGAGTGGGTTGCCATTTCCTTCTCCAGGGGATCTTCCCGACCCAGGGATCAAAACCAAGTCTCCTGCATTGTAGGCAGACGCTTTACCATCTGAGCTACCAGGAAAGGCCAGGCATAAGGATTAGCTGCTGTTATTATTATTATTATTACTATATGTCATGTACTAAGCCAAGTACTTTACAGGCATTATTTCATTTAATTCTCACAACTCTATTTTACAGGTGAGAAAATAGAGGTTTAAAATGGTTCAGCAACTTGCCTTCAGTAAAAAAAACTAACAAGAGGAAAGGCCCAAATTCAAATCCAGCTTTCTTTTTTAATGACCCAAGCCCTGATATTTACGCCAGTGTTTCAAACTAGACTCCATGAATATATTCATAGGGAATTTACAAGTTTTCTGATGATTTTTATTTTAAATTATGCTAGAGATAATTTTCAGATAAAAGATATTTTATACAGTAGATTTTAATTTCTCAAATCATCAAACTGAGGTATACAAACCCCTGGTTTTCCCATGAATGTTCTTGGAAGTTTAAGAATTTTTTTCTTACAAAGTGGTCAACTTTTAAATACTTCAAGCTCACTCAGCTTTCATTCTTCAAGAATGAGAGCAACAATTGTCAAAATTCTTTATACCTATTTTATTACAGATACAAAGTTTTAGATATTTCAACTAGTTAAGCTGCTTGAAAAAGTATATAATTTTAAAAAACTACAGTACCCC
>SJYX01020873.1:113237-144367 GCA_006410675.1 Oreotragus oreotragus
TTAAGCTGCTTGAAAAAGTAAATATATAATTTTAAAAAACTACAGTACCCTTTGTAGCACTTGATTTTGTCTTGAAAAAGGAAATCCATATTAAAAAAAGAAAAAACTATTAAAAAGCTGTCTATTCCTTTAATAAACATCACTTAAAAGCTAAATAAAAACAGATATAGGTGAAATGTTATCATAAGTGATACTAATAGAATAGTCCCAAAAGATGGCTCCATAGTCATAAAAGACCACCCTCCTGACCTTTAAGAATTATCCCTCTGAAAAAAAAATTAAAAAAAAAGAATTATCCCTCTGAATCAAGGGGAAGAGCAATATAGCAATCATTAGTTAAAATAAACATCCATATTCATTGTCTTGTCATTACATTCAATGCATGATGTTAAATAATAAATCCACAAATTTATTTACAGAGTGACAAAATTATCCATCTGTATTTATATGAAAAATAGTTGATGGAGAAGCAATTTTATTATCTTATATATTCTGCAATTAAACTTTAAATCATAGGGATCTTTTTAAACAAAGAAAATAAGCAAAAATTGCCAATAGTTCAATTTAATTGACCCTAGTTATACTGCAGCACGTCAGTAAATGTAATCACACTGTATTTTTCATGGCTTTACATTTCACAATGCATTAAATGTTATTATTGGTTGTGGACATTTTATTCTCAGTAAGCTAATACTTATTTATGGCTTTTATGAGTTAAATTAAACAACTACTAAATCTTTTCTAATGTAATTTACTTGGATGGGTTTGAAAAAGAACTTTTATAGTGATGTAATATCTCCAATGCCAAAAACATCATATAAAGAAATCTCTCTGTTATTAGATACGATCAAGTTTGTTTCTGGAATAACTGTATCATCTGAACACTTGAGAATTGTGTAGCTTTTCCCAATCTAATTTAACCTTACAGATATCAGACTTTTTATAGTTTTTCACCACTAACCCTCCCCAAGGAGTAGGTATGAGTATATCGTAGGTCAGCAGAGATTGAAGAGTTCTTTAAAAATTTAAAGCTCCCTGAATTAAATTCCTCTTGTATTTTTAGACTAAGCTGCTGCTGCTGCTAAGTCACTTCAGTCATGTCCGACTCTGTGTGACCCCATAGATGGCAGCCCACCAGGCTCCCCCATCCCTATGATTCTCCAGGCAAGAATACTGGAGTGGGTTGCCATTTCCTTCTCCAATGCATGAAAGAGAAAAGTGAAAGTGAAGTCGCTCAGTCTGTCCGACTGTTAGCGACCCCATGGACTGCAGCCCACCAGGCTACTCTGTCCATTGGATTTTCCAGGCAAGAGTACTGGGGTGGGGTGCCATTGCCTTCCCCATTAGACTAAGCAGTATTTCATTTTTACAATTTTATTGTAGAGTAATCAATTCCCCATGAAATTGACAATAAACTTAGCTGTCACTTGTTTACTATCAATGTGACAGTAAGAGTTGTCTCAAAATTAGGAAAATCAAGATCATTTAAATTTTAAGTTTGTGGAGGGGAGGAGATGTTCTAACCAAAAATATGGCTGTGGATGACTAACCATAGTGCTTAATTGCATAATGCATTTGAGCTAAGCTATCGAAAATCCTAGTTAAAAATGCAAATATCTTTTGGATAAAAGGACACGAGACAAATAGTAACAACATACTCTTTTAAATCACTCCTATACTAACACCGCGAAAATGAAAATATAACTCTCTGCATTTAATAGACAAAGAACAAAGGCACAAATAGACAAAGAACAAAGAACAACACAAGAAATAAAGCTTCTTTCATGTTTCAAATCACAGCAGTAGATCTTATGCCCCTTGGTATCTGTAGGGGATTGGTTCCAGATCCACACTGAACACCAAAACCCACAGATGCTCAAGTCCTTTATATAAAATGGTGTCGTATTTGCATGTAACCTATGCATATCTTCCCACAGGCTTTAAACGTGGGAAGAAAAGTTCTGAAAGCTCAAAGTGTTAGTCACTCAGTCGTGTTCTACCCTTTGCAACCTCTTGGACTGTAGCCCGACAGATTCCTCTGTGCACACAATTCTCCAGGAAAAGAATACTGGAGTGGGATTTTCTTCTCCAGGGGATCTTCATGACTTATGGATCAAACCCAGATCTCGTGCATTGCAGGCAGATTCTTTACTGTCTGAGCTATCAGGGAAGCCCTTAAATCATGTCTCGGTTACCTACAATATTGAGTGCTCTGTTCAGTTCAGTTCAGTCACTCAGTCGTGTCCGACTCTTTGCGACCCAATGAATCAGAGAATGCCAGGCCTCCCTGTCTATCACCAACTACCAGAGTTCATTAAAGCCATGCAAACAGTCACCAGTATGAAACAAATTCAAGTTTTGGCTTTGGGAAATTTATGGATTTTTTAAAAATATTTTTGATCTGAGGATGGCTGAATCTGCAGATGTAGAAGGTGCAGATGAGCTTCATGTTATGCTGCCTCTCACAATTTAATGACATCATTAGCTCTATATATCAGCATTAGTCACAAACAGAATTTCCCCTTGAACAATACACATTTTAACTGCACAGGTCTACTTATATGCAATTATTTTTTCAATAGTAAATTCTACAGTACTACATGATCCTATAAGTTAGGGATTTTCATCTGTGTAGAGGGTTGGCACCCCTACCCCTTGTACTGTCCAAGGGTCAGTGGAAAGTACAGAATTTCCCCTTGAACAACACACATTTTAACTGCACAGGTCTACTTATATGCAATTATTTTTTCAATAGTAAATTCTACAGTACTACATGATCCTATAAGTTAGGGATTTTCATCTGTGTAGAGGGTTGGCACCCCTACCCCTTGTACTGTCCAAGGGTCAGTGGAAAGAGATTCAAACAGATTCAATTCCATTCATTTGATATTTTAAAAACTTACCATAGACATGTTTAAATAAAAGGAATATGCCAAAAGCACACTGGAAGCATAGAGAAGGGCGTGATTAACTTGGTTTGAGGATGAGGTCAATAAAGATTTTGCTGTTGCTACTGCTAAGTCGCGTCAGTTCTGTCTGACTCTGTGACCCCATAGATGGAAGCCCACCAGGCTCCTCTGTCCCTGGGATTCTCCAGGCAAGAACACTGGAGTGGGTTGCCATTTCCTTCTCCAATGATGCATGAAAGTGAAAAGTGAAAGTGAAGTCGCTCAGTCGTGTCTAACTCTTAGCGACCCCATGGACTGTAGCCTACAAGGCTCCTCTGTTCATGGGATTTCCCAGGCAAGAGTACTGGAGTGGGATGCCATTACCTTCTCCAAATAAAGTCTTTAAAAGTCACTATTAGAGAGTAAATAAAATTTGAGGTAATGGAGGGGAAAACATGTTCAGAAGGAAATAGTACTCAGAACTGATTACTGGAAATGAGTAAAAAAATAGGCAAAATTCTACAAAGTATAACGTGCCACCCAAGAGGGCAGAATCCAATAATATGATGCTTTATAGCAGGAATTGGAAAATTATGACCCTAATGATCTGAAACAAATAGTTATTTCTCCAGCAAAGATGGATTCATTCAAGATCAGCAAAGAATTGCATTCTGGGGTCTGCAACCATGGCAAGCCTCATGCAAACTTCCAGACATAGCAAGGGAAGGAGAACACTTATATAGAGACAAAAAGGAGTTTGGGAGAGCTATAGAATTCAGAGTGTATAACTTTTCATTGGCTAGGCCCTTGGAGGTGGGGTTAGGAGTCTTCTTCCTATTGAGTTCTCCTGTTGGAGCAGATTGTGAGAGCTCCTCCCTTCTGGTATATCAACTCTATGTAACTGAGGTTTCAGTTTATTTTTACAGCCCATAGGTCAAGTCCAGTCTGTGAACTGTATTTATATTGTTCCATGAACTGATTAATTTTTACATTTCTAAAGACTATCAAAATAATCAAAGAATAGTGATATTCTATGGCACAAAATATTGAAAATATTTACTCTCTAGTCTTTTACAAAAGAAGCTTGCCAAATTTATGTTTTCTATACAAGAGTTAAGGTTCCTAAGAGAATCAGTGAGGAAATAGGACAGTTGGATCAAGGAAAAGGGAAAAGGAAAAAAATAATTCAAGGAAAAGGGTACAAGGACAAAACTAACCTATTTTGTAAGAATGTCTTATAAAATAGGAATAAAAATAATAAAGAAGCCTTAAACATGAGCTCAGTTAAGGCAAAAAGAGATTCAAAAGAGGAAAATATTTTTTCTTTATCAAAGCTTTACTCTGTTGTATCAATAATTCTCAATATGCTATACTTACTTATTTCTCATCTGAGTTCCATATATATACATAGCCAGTTGTTCATTTCATATTTTTATTAAGATATCCAATTCATATATACAAAATTATAATTATTCTATCACTCCTCAAAGAGTCATACTCCAGTATTTAGCTTAGACGAGTGCTACCACCCAAATTTTTACATTAAATGTATCCTCAACAATTACTTCTCCTTTGTCCACATTTCAAACAATCTTTAAATCCTGTTGATTTTGCCTATTAATATCTTTCAAATCAAATCATTATCTCTTCAATTCAAAACAAATATCTCAGATTAACAGAAGACATCTTACCTTGATCACTGCATTTATCACTGAAGTTGTATGACTGTTTTCACTTATATACTCTCTAATCCATTTGCAAATAAAAGAATAGTTTTGAAATATACATTCCAGATAAAGGATTTATATATAGAATATATAAAGAAATCTCAGAACTCATTAATAAGAAAACAATTTTAAAAGGACAAACAACTTAGACACTTCACAATAAAAGATACAATCAGGCAAATCAGTATATGAAATTTTGGTCAATATCACTACTCAGAGAAATGCAAATCAAAGCAATAATCACAAAACACCCACTAGAATAATGATAAAGTGACTGACCTATCAAGTGTTTCTAAGAATGGGAGACAACAGTAATTGTTATGTTTTGCTGTAGAAACACAATAGGATTAAGTGTATGTTATAGAATCTAGCAACCTCACTTCTAGGCATTTTTCTAAGTGAAATACATCCACATGTCAATAAAAATTAATGTTCACAAGGGCATTATTTTGTGATAGCTATAGCTAACCAATGGAGAATAGATGACAACAATGTGACATACTATAAAATCTCTTCACCAATAAAAAGGAAATATGAAGACAGCAACAACATGAACGAATCTCAAACCCATCATAAGTAAAAACCATTAATGCTTAATGCTGCATATTGTTATCATTTTATTTACATAAAATTCAAGAAAGGTCAAAATTATGACACCATATAGATCCCATTGATTGAGTGGGCTTGAAAGTGAAAATGGATATAGTATTAATAATAGTCTGCTAGGGTTGCCATAACAAAGTACCACAGATTGGGAGGCTTAAAGAACAGAAATTATTTTCTCACAGTTCTGGAAGCTAGATGTCGGAGATTAAGGCATCATTGGCAGAGCTCATTTCTTCTGAGGCCCCTCACTTTGGTTTATAGACATTCACCTTCCCTCTTTATCTGCACATTCTTTTCCCTCTGAGTGTTTCTCTGTCCTAATCACCTCTTTTGAACACGCCAGTCATATTTGATTAGGGATCCTATATATGACCTCATTTTAACATAATTGCCTATTTAAAAGTCTTATCTCCAGTACAATCACATTCAGAGGTACTGCAGGGGGTTAAGACTTCAACATTTGGCCTATTACTGGGGGAATCAATTTCAAAGGGATAAGGGAAAACTCTTTAGGGTAATGAAAACTTTATAACATGTTTGCGGTAGAGGTTACATGATTGGAAGTGATGATTAGAAGAATATTTTATGGTTGAAAAGGGTGAATTTTACTTTATGTATAATGTACCTCTGAAAGTTAAAAATACTTCAGGAATCAAACTTTAAGGTTTTACCACTTTGAGTTAAGCTTTACTATAAAAATGAAATGTTAGTTTGAATGTGAATAAGTTCTTCTTAAGTAATTCATACTTTTTTAATTGTCTAGATCAAAGACAATCTACACTTACCAGAAAGCATTAGACTTCTCTTGATTTTGGTTTGCCATGAAGTCCTCTTTGTATTTGGTTCTCATTATAATTTGTAAAATTTAGAAAATGCTCAATTCATATAGGCTGAATTGCAGGAAATATTCCTAGGAATCCTAGTTTGGGGTAACAAAGCAAATAAAAATTTTATTTCTCTAGATTTCTATAGCTTATCATCCACTTTCATAAACTTAGGGATTACAAATCCAATGAAATTGTCATTTCAGAAAAGGATGAAAATTGCCTGGATGTTTTCTCCTGTTCTCTCCTCCATGTTCCCTGGTACCTTCTGGCTTTGGTGTCCTGGAGGTGGTCCTCTGAACATGCCAGTGCTGGCACTGTCTACAGTAAGAAGAATCCTCAGGTCATTCTTCTCTCAGCCCATGGCTACTTGTTATGAGAATTACAAGTCTTAATTCCACTATCAGTCTATCTTTACTCCCTCCAAGAAACTGTTGCTAGAACTCCTGCATTGTTCACATTGGTTGAGGCAGATTTTTAAATCAAGATTTTATAAACGTTGATTTTAAATTTTGGTAGGGCTCTAACTTTTATCCATATTCTAGGTTCGACTATGGTGATACCCACTTACTCAACACATCTCTATTGCCTGTTAACACACCTCACTTTCCTGGAAGCATGAATTAGTTCCCCCTTTTTAACATCTGAATTGTTTTTCCACTTTCTTTTTTCTATGTCCCAGCTACACCTATTCCATATTCCCACAATCTAGTCACATTTCCTCACATGATATGACTTAGGTAACAGTTTATTTTTTCTAGTTTATTGCAAAATCCAAGGATTAGAACTAAGAAAAGAGGGGGTTTAGAGTTCAATAATTAATAGGATGGGTAAACTAGAAATCAGATATGTTGATGAGCATGAGGTAGATACTTATCAAGAATTCATCATCACTTTACTGGATAAAGTTTATACATATATAGAACCCAGAATTGAGATGATGTGCTTGCAGGTAATTAAGAGATATCAATGTAGATTTTAACATCCAGAAGAAATAACCCTTTATAATGGGTAGGCTTCTAATAAATAGAGTAACAGATGGAGGCTCTTGAAAGGAAACTAGGGGCAAATACCAGTCAGAGATTCAGACTGATAGGATCAAATTCCTGTCTTCAGAAAAGAAGGCCAAGTCACTGGGCAAGGTCTAGGAAACAAACCCTAATTTGTATGGTTTAGTCAAAGGAGAGCAAAATTTCTGATCTCATGGTGGTGGTTTAATCACTCAGTCATGTCCAATTCATGTGACCCAATGGACTGTACCCTGCTGGGCTCCTCTGTTCATGGGATTCTCCAGGCGAGAATACTGGAGTGGGTTGCCATTCCCTTCTCTGATCTCATAGGAACTAGAAAACTAGCATACTTAACTACATTTCCTCAGTTACCCTCACCCACACATTTTGAGAAAGACCACTTTAACTATTGTAAAATAATAGAAGCCTACTATAATAGCTTCTTAAAAATAGCTGGATCTTTTCTTTATAAGCTCATTTAAAAAATATTTCAAGAATGTTCTTCCACATATACTATATAAAACCCTACTGTTGGAGTCACATTTATGTTAGGTAAGAAAGAATCCCAGGAGTTTCTATTTAGGCAGTATTATGACATTATACTTAAACCTCTATTTACTGCAGCTAAACAACTCAACTTCTTTTAAAGTCTTCTCTCAATTACATAACCTACATCTTGAGCAGAAAAAGGTTAAAAATGAAAAATGATAACTTTAAGATGTCATCTTAAGATGTACATAAGTTTGTATACATTTGTGTGTTTGTCTATAATTCAGACTACAATATATTTTTCAATGACTGGATACGTTAAGATGCAACAAGTCAGTCTTCTGTCATCTCTTTTTCTCCTTCATCTAAAAAGATTCCTAGGATAAAAGCTAGTAAATACTTATAGGAGACATACATAATGTTAATACAGGCAAACTTTATTTTATTATCCTTCTCTTTACTGCATTTTGTTGACATTTATTTTTTACAGATTCAAAGTTTGTCACAATCCTGTATCAAGCAACTCTATCAGCACCATTTTCCCAACAGTATTTTCTTGTTCCATGTCTCTGTGTCAAAACATACTTCAACTTCTTTCTTTAGTATTATATTTGTTATGGTGACCTGTGACTACTATTGTAATTGGTTTTGTATTTATTTAGCCTTAAAGTATTTTAAATTATGGTATATATATCCTATAGACATAATGCTATTGCATACTTAATACTGTTCAGTTCAGTTCAGTCGCTCAGTCGTGTCCGACTCTTTGTGACCCCATGAATCGCAGCACGCCAGGCCTCCCTGTCCATCATCAACTCCCAGAGTTCACTCAGACTCACGTCCATCGAGTCAGTGATGCCATCCAGCCATCTCATCCTCTGTTGTCCCCTTGGCCTCCTGCACCCAATCCCTCCCAGCATCGGAGTCTTTTCCAATGAGTCAACTCTTCACACGAGGTGGCCAAAGTACTGGAGTTTCTGCTTTATCATCATTCCTTCCAAAGAAATCCCAGGGCTGATCTCCTTCAAAATGGACTGGTTGGATCTCCTTGCAGTCCAAGGGACTCTCAGGAGTCTTCTCCAACACCACAGTTCAAAAGCATCAATTCTTCAGTACTCGGCTTTCTTCACAGTCCAACTCTCACATCCATACATGACCACTGGAAAAACCATAGCCTTGACTAGATGGACCTTTGTTGGCAAAGTAATGTTTATGCTTTTCAATGTGCTATCTAGGTTGGTCATAACTTAATACTGTAGCATCATATAAATATAACTTTTATATGCATTGGGAAACCAAAATGTTTTGTGACTCATTTTATTGCAATATTCATTGCATTTCAGTAGTCTGGAACCAAACACATAAGATATCCAAGGTATGCTTATACTTAAAATACCCTTGCAAGCATTATGCCTGTCTTATTAGTCACTGAAAAGACAATATTTATCTTTATGTATTATGTTTTTTTCTGTTTGTGTGACTATCACTTGCACAGTTGTGTGTATATATGACATTTCTCCAAATTACCACACTTTTTAAGGATACTCATTCCAAGTTTATAATTTTTAGTCCCTTTACCTAAAAAGTAAATGAATTTGCATTCAAATTATCCAAGAGTATAAAATCTTAACTCTGTATACATATATTTATCAAACATGCATTAAAGATGAGCTAATCATTTTACACAGAAGAACAGTACAAAAAAGATCTTCATGACTCAGATAATCACGACCCAGAAGATCATTCATCTAGAAACAGACATCCTGGAATGTGAAGTCAAGTGGGCCTTAGAAAGCATCACTATGAACAAAGCTAGTGTTATTCCAGGAATGCAAGGATTCTTCAATATATGCAAATCAATCAATGTGATACACCATATTAACAAATTTAAAGATAAAAATCGTATGATAAAATCATATGATAATCTCAATAGATGCAGAAAAACTCTTTGACAAAATTCAACACCCATTTATGATTAAAACTCTTCAAACAATGGGCACAGAAGGACCCTACCTCAACATAGTAAAGGCCATAGATGATAAGCCCACAGCAGACATTATTCTCAATGGTGAAAAATGGAAAGCATTCCCCACAAAATCGATAGCGAGACAACGGTGTCCACTGTCACCACTATTATTCAGCACAGCTCTGGAAGTCTCAGTTACAGCAATCAGAGAAGAAAAGGAAATAAAAGGAATCCAGACTGGAAAAGAGGCAAAGCTCTCACTGTTTGCAGATGACATGTTATTGTACATGGAAAATCCTAAAGACAGTATCAGAAAATTGCTAAAGCTAATCAGTGAATTTAGCAAAGCTGCAGGATACAAAATCAATACACAGAGAAATCACTTGCATTTCTATACATTAACAAAGAAAAATCAGAAAGAGAAATTAAGGAATCAATCCCATTCACCACTGCAACAAAAAGAATAGATAGCATATTCAAAAGCAGAGATATTACTTTGCCGACTAAGGTCCGCCTAGTCAAAGGCTATGGTTTTTCCATTGGTCATGTATGGATGTGAGAGTTGGACTGTGAAGAAGGCTGAGCACCAAAGAATTGATTCTTTCGAACTGTGGTGTTGGAGAAGACTCTTGACAGTCCCTTGGACTACAAGGAGACCCAACCAGTCCATTCTGAAGGAGATCAGCCCTGGGATTTCTTTGGAAGGAATGATGCTGAAGCTGAAACTCCAGTACTTTGGCCACCTCATGCAAAGAGTTGACTCATTGGAAAAGACTTTGATGCTGGGAGGGATTGGGAGCAGGAGGAGAAGGGGACGACAGAGAATGAAATGGCTGGATGGCATCACTGACTCAATGGACGTGAGTCTGAGTGAACTCTGGGAGTTGGTGATGGACAGGGAGGCCTGGCGTGCTGCGATTCATGGAGTCGCAAAGAGTTGGACACGACTGAGTGACTGAACTGAACTGAATCATTTATATGTATATTTAAATGTTACTGTAAAATATGATAGTTACCTAAAATTTTAAACAAATGTAATTCATTTTCTCAAAACAGTGACTGAGTTGGAATTTTTAGGCAAAAACTATCATCACATTGATTACAGAATATAATTTATGTAGTTTTTATATTGAGTCAGTTTTATCCAGTTCATACCCAAGAAAAAAAGAGCTTTAGAGAAAAAGAATATACTAGAGAGTGTGTAAATTGATCCAATTATCTGTGGGAATATTTTTTTGAGTAATACAATATATAGATATATATAATAATACATTATAAAGAAGTGACAGGTACATATATTTATATAAGTATCCATGAACAATTGTTGATAATGACAAAGGAGCTGGAAATAATTTAAATGTTCATCAAAATGTAAATTGTTAATTAAATGGTCATATATAAAAATGCTGATATTGTGCAGTTATCATCATTCCTAAAGGTGTTGAGTGCATGTAGAGAGAGTAGAAAACCAATAAATATGTTGGTCATGTTTATCATAATTAGTTAATTATGTACCTAAAATTTAAGAAACCTGAGCCATCTCTGGAGATTATATCTTTGGAAGAGAGCTGATAATTAAGAAAACACAGAATGTAAAGAAATAGAAAAATATTTTCCTTGGTAATAAACCTTGTGTCTCCTGACAGTGATTATTGTTGTTATCCAGAAGACAAAGATAATTATTTCCCAAAAAGAAATATGGTATTCAAAACTTTAAAGAAATCGGTTACTACTTATTCTAACAGACACAAAGGCAGTGGAGTGTTTTTACATATTCAAATGCAATTACCAACTTTCATATCTATCTCTCTATGTACAGATTATACTTGCTAATAACTGTAACTATTTTTTTTTTAATTTTTCTGTTATCTTATCTATGTCTCTCTTATCACCACACTACTGAGTCTCATTTTTTCACATCTCACATTTAAATTTCTCCAGAGCAAGTGTCTGTTGGGGTTGAAAATCACCCACTAGTCTATTATTCTCAGAAGACATTATCATCATGATGTCATGATCAGACAACGAATGCCTGACTTTTTGAGTTTTGCCTCTAAGAGTTGTGTATAAATAATTAAAACCCATGAAGTATAATCATAGCAGAATATTTTTGTTCTACCGCATTCTTTAAAAATTATTCTGTAGGTACCTCCTCCGCCCATGGATAAAAACTTCAGCAAATGGCATGATTTTCCAGAATCTCCCAGGTGATGGAAAATTCTAAATTACCTATATCAGAAAACACAGCCTTGATTTAGAAATAATCTTATATGCATCCCAATATATTACTTTGCTGCAAATTGAAACTGTTCTCTTTCGTTTGTGTTTCTTTTGTGCTTGCTTCCTGTTGTCAGTTTCATCTGTGCTTTGGTTATCATTTAATAAGATTAATAAGATGATTATATTTAATAGGATGATTATAATAGCAATTTAGTTCAACATAGTGCCAAAGAAGAACCAGAGACTGATTTTGTTTTCGCTTTTTTTATTTTTTCTGTGATTCAGGGATTTGAAAAATTGTTGTTCATATGCGTGGCTGGATTCTACAAATGCCTTTCAATATGGGGACCACAGAGGAAGAAATATTATATAAAAATAACATTTGAAATAATGTCATCCATGCAAAGGCATCCATGCTGCTGCTGCTGCTGCTGCTAAGTCGCTTCAGTCGTGTCCGACTCTGTGCGACCCCATAGACGGCAGCCCACCAGGCTCCCTGGTTCCTGGGATTCTCCAGGCAAGAACACTGTAGTGGGTTGCCATTTCCTTCTCCAATGCATAAAGTGAAAAGTGAAAGTGAAGTCGCTCGGTCGTGTCTGACTCTTAGCGACCTCATGGACTGAAGCCCACCAGAGTTCACAAAGGAGTAAATATACAAATTAGGAGGGGAACTTATAACATTTGAAAAGGGCAATACATTCATCTTTATTTAGTCTTTCTGTGAAGGAAAAGCAATCTATATTTTGATACATTTCCAGGTATGATGATGGAATGTAAACAAGGAGAAAAACCAGCCTATTCCCAAAATGGTTATAAATCTTATATTTGATACATCTGAAAATATTGGAGACATGGCTTGAACTACTTGGAAGAGAACTCAATATCTTTATAATTACAGGTTTTTCTCTATTAATATGAATTTATTAGATGCTTAATGCCTTGTGTTGAATGAGTCATTAATGAAGCATACTTAATGCAATTTGGCTGCTTCTAGACATAAATGAGAGATACTCTTATATCCAGACGTAGCTGAATTACTGCAGAAATTACAGATTAAAATTGTCAAATATCTTTAAAATATTTTCTGTGATTATCTGGCCCAAATCAGGAAATCTGGGTACAATTTAGACTAAGTGGTTGAAAGACACGGTGCATAACAACTTTTAGCTACAATAATGACATCAGTGGTGACACTCAGATACGGACCTACAGACCAGTTCTGCTGTCTAGAATGGAAAAGCATTTAGGACTTTTGTTACCACATTATCGTTTTGAGTTCTCAGGTCCAACACACTGAAGCTTTCATTTCTTCTTAGAAAACAGATTCACAATTTTGATGCCTCCCACTTTAAATTTTCATATGTATTTAATTTTTTAAACCAAACTTTTCACTAACAGCATAGAAAAATCAGAGTTGAGGTTGTTGTCCTGACAAAAGTCTAGCATAAAATGTCATATGCTCTCTGGTTTCTATTATATAATTAGCCTGTTTTTGTCCTATAAAAATTTTTAATAATAAAAATATGATTTTTATTTTTAACAAATTTGTAAGTGATATCATTGGATGTCTTAGGGTACCAAACTAATTTGGTATGAAAAACAGTCCCCAGTAAGCTACAGTGGTTTGGCATTTGCCTTTCATAAAACAGGGTAAGTGGTATGAACGGACCCTATTGCAAAATGTCTGCAGTTTTCCCAAATGGTTTTGCCAATATTACACCCCTAAGAGCAATTCAAGAAGTTGCTTTGATCGTTCTTTTTTTTTCTCACAGCAAATGGGGTGTTAACATCAATCTTCATACTAACATTTTAGTGAATTAGAATAGATAACAGGTGAAATAGAGAATAACCAAATCATTTACACAAAATAAGAGAGAAGTAGTTTATATGAATAGAGTGAGCTATTGAATCCACCTAATCATATGGCCATGCCTACTTAGGAGGAAGGCTAGGGAATACCTTTTTTAGCTTGGAAGTCAAGGACATTTAAAAATATTTTGGTACAGGAGAAGGAAAGAATAGATTTCATGGGGAAAAAACAGAAATATGCCACAAGGCTATCCAAGAGCTAATGATCTGAATATGTTTCAACTCCTAACCTCTTAAACCCAGGAAAGCTTCTAGATAATAAATGTTAGTTATTTTAAGCTACTAAGTCATGTATGGATGTGAGTTGGACTGTGAAGAAAGCTGAGTGCTGAAGAATTGATGCCTTTGGACTGTGGTGTTGGAGAAGACTCTTGAGAGTCCCTTGGACTGCAAGCAGGTCCAACCAGTCCATTCTGAAGGAGATCAGCTCTGGGTGTTCTTTGGAAGGAATGATGCTAAAGCTGAAACTCCAGTACTTTGGCCATCTCATGAGAAGAGCTGACTCACTGAAAAGACTCTGATGCTGGGAGGGATTGGGGACAGGAGGAGAAGGGGATGACAGAGGATGAGATGGCTGGATAGCATCACTGACTCGATGGACGTGAGTCTAAGTGAACTCTGGGAGTTGGTGATGGACAGGGAGGCCTGGCGTGCAGTGATTCATGGGGTTGCAAAGAGTCGGACATGACTGAGCTACTGAACTGAACTGAAATGAACTGAAGACCATAGTAATTTGTTAAGCAGCAGGAGATAACAAATACAAGCTCCTTTATATCTTGCCTCAGAGCCCCTTTCAATTACATGTGGATATGCAAAGCTCTTTCAGCTTCAGCTACTTTTCTCCATTAATTGGCCTTCTGCACTCTTTAGGGAGTACCTTTGACTTTCTGCTCTCTGCTCTGGCAGATGCACTTATCTTCTCCCTGGTAATATAACGTATACCTTAAAGCTGTAGGTGATTTCTCTCAGTTGTATTTTAGGGTTTATGGGTATACATTTTCAGTAAGTTTTTATTTTTGATGTTGTCCAAAAATTTTGAGGTGAGGAGTCATATTTTCCTTTTTATACTCTCCATTCCACAAAGGAAATCAAAGATGTTAAAAAAAAAAAAAAAACTGTGTCACACTGCCATCTTCCAAGAATTGCTTTATGCATGTTGTTAAAATTCGCCAGATCTTGCCAAATTGCTCTTCAGACTGGTATACTCACTAGATCTGCTGAAACCACGTTCAATTACTCAACACTCTTGGCAGCAGCAGGAAATGTCAGATTTTAATTTTTTTCAGTTTGCTAGATGTAGGATAGTATCTAACTGTGGTTAGATTTTCATTTCCTTTCCTACTATATCTGTAGTCTTAAAAAAATGAACTTATTCATTGCTTGCTCTCTCTTTTGAGCCATTTGTCTTTATTGATCTCAGTGATTATTCTATTTTGGAAATTAATGTTCTGTTATTGGATTCATGGTAAATATCTCTGCTAAGACTTCAGCTTTTGTTTTGATCTTTAATAATAAAACATTATGTAGAAAAAAATATCATAATGTTAAATTTATTAATATTTTATTTTAGATGTGTTCTATTTGCTCCTTTTCAATGTCTTCCCTTGTTTGTACTTATATTCTTCCAAATACTTTTAAGTTTTGCTTTTAAAATTCAGATTCTTAAAATGAAGTGGAATTGATACAAGATCTGCATTCTTTAAATAATCATTTTATTTTGCAATTTATAATTTAATGAATTATTCTGATAGTTTATAAAAATGAAGCTTAATTTGTCACAATTGAATTAATCTTAACCCAAGGTTCAATATGTATTATCATACATCTTGGTATAGGATCACACATTTTTTTAAATAGACTTTATTTTTTAAAGCAGTTTTAGCTTCACAGGAAAATTGAGAGGAAGTCTCAGAGAGCTCCCATTATATTCCCTACCCCACACATTTATATCTTGTCTCACTAACATTCTTTGGAAATTAACAGTGAAATCCTTTTCTTGACCTTTTTCACCATCCCAAAGAGATGCATATTGCTCAAAAGGGGTTTGTTTTCACTGGTCAGTAAAACTGTTCATTTGTTTTTTATTATTTGCCAAAATGGTACTTTGGGCTTTCAGGATTGCAGGACTATTGGGGTCAAATACAGCAGGTACTCAAGTATTCAGTAATGGCCACTCTTAAGAATTCACTCATTCAGTAGAAATTTGTATTATCTTACACAATGTAAAGTTAGGAAGACATTTGGAAAATGTTTTGTTAAAACTATAAAGCAACTTATAAAAGCATTAAACATTTTGAACAATTCCACACAGGAGGGAAAAGTACTGAAAAGTACTGATATTTTATGAATATCCTTTTTATATGTTTTTTTCTTCCCAAAGTGATTAGGTATAGCCTGAAGGAAATTTGATTTCGGTTCCACATAAATCTGCATTAGTATATTAGTTTTAGAGTTTGAGGCATTTTTTTCTCTCTGCTTTTCCAGGAATAGATCAATAGTTTCTTAGAGGAATTCTGAAACATATTATCTTACAAAAAACACATCAATTTGCTGCCCCATTTAATTTTTTCTTCTAGCCTTAGGCTAACTTACTGTGAATGGAGTAAACTTGATTACTTAGTATTGAGGATTGGTAATAACAGTTATAATTACAGGACATAAAGTTTTATTCATCTATCATTTATTTCAGAAATTACATTTTTCTAGAAATGCAATAATTTCACAGAATATTAAAATGGAAACAAATTATAAAATTGATTTAACACAGATAATTTTCTAAATAACATGTTGCTTTCATTCAAATTGGAACTGCTTCAAGGTTTTAAAACATTGGTCAATGCTTATTTTTGTGTTTGTTTCTTAGAACTCTTTATCTTTTGTGTTGAAAATACAAGAACCAATATGATGCTAAGTTGAGATGTTTCATATTTAAATTTTGATTTAATATGATCAAGTCAGTTTTTTCAAGAAAAAATCTGTAGGATTTTTATGTTTGCCATATATTGATGGATATATTACTTTTGTGTGAAGTCTAGATTTTACAAAAAAAATCAGATCCACATGATCAAATATTTCTAAGTACTGGAAAAATAAAGTCATAGTTATTCTTTGCTGTTCTTAATTGTCAAATTTATCAGAAATGGTATTAAACCAATGTCTATATCAACCTTTCAAAAGTAGGGTATAGAATGGTAAAAATTTTTATTTCCCGAAAGTACTCAACTGTGTAATGTTACATAAGACTTGCTTCTTCTAGAAAAAGCTTTTGGAAAATTATGTGCTGTATATGATAGGTAATATAAATAATAGAGTAATTTGAAAATATTATATTGCTATTTAATATGCCAATGATCTGAAACTGTTTTGTTCTTTAATACCATCTTCTTTGTATTATTCTCCTCTGGATAATATTGTTGAACATGCATAATGTTAGTCACATGTTTATTGAGACCAAAGATACTTAAAGTGAAGTGAAGTGGCTCAGTCATGTCCGACTCCTGGTGACCCCATGGACTGTAGCCTACCAAGCTCCTCAGTCCATGGAATTTTTCAGGCAAGAATGCTGGAGTGGGTTGCCATTTCCTTCTACAGGAGATCTTCCCCACCTAGGGATCGAACGCTGGTCTCTCACATTGCAGGCAGTTCAGTTCAGTTCATTTCAGTCGCTCAGTCGTGCCCGACTCTTTGCGACCCCATGAATCGCAACAGCCAGGCCTCCCTGTCCATCACCATCTCCCGGAGTTCACTCAGACTCACGTCCATCGAGTCCGTGATGCCATCCAGCCATCTCATCCTCGGTCGTCCCCTTCTCCTCCTGCCCCCAATCCCTCCCAGCATCAGAGTCTTTTCCAGTGAGTCAACTCTTCGCATGAGGTGGCCAAAGTACTGGAGTTTCAGCTTTAGCATCATTCCTTCCAAAGAAATCCCAGGGTTGATCTCCTTCAGAATGGACTGGTTGGATCTCCTTGCAGTCCAAGGGACTCTCAAGAGTCTTCTCCAACACCACAGTTCAAAAGCATCGATTCTTCGGCGCTCAGCTTTCTTCACAGTCCAACTTTCACATCCATACATGACCACAGGAAAAACCATAGCCTTGACTAGGCGGACCTTAGTCGGCAAAGTAATGTCTCTGCTTTTGAATATACTATCCAGGTTGGTCATAACTTTTCTTCCAAGGAGTAAGCGTCTTTTAATTTCATGGCTGCAGTCACCATCTGCAGTGATTTTGGAGCCCAAAAAAATAAAGTCTGACACTGTTTCCACTGTTTCCCCATCTATTTCCCATGAAGTGATGGGACCGGATGCCATGATCTTCGTTTTCTGAATGTTGAGCTTTAAGCCAACTTTTTCGCTCTCCTCCTTCACTTTCATCAAGAGGCTTTTTAGCTCCTCCTCACTTTCTGCCATAAGGGTGGTGTCATCAGCATATCTGAGGTTATTGATATTTCTCCCGGCAATCTTGATTCCAGCTTGTGTTTCTTCCAGTCCAGCGTTTCTCATGATGTACTCTGCATATAAGTTAAATAAGCAGGGAGACAATATACAGCCTTGACGTACTCCTTTTCCTATTTGGAACCAGTCTGTTGTTCCATGTCCAGTTCTAACTGTTGCTTCCTGACCTGCATACAGATTTCTCAAGAGGCAGGTTAGGTGGTCTGGTATTCCCATCTCTTTCAGAATTTTCCACAGTTTATTGTGATCCACACAGTCAAAGGCTTTGGCATAGTCAATAAAGCAGAAATAGATGTTTTTCTGGAACTCTCTTGCTTTTTCCATGATCCAGCGGATGTTGGCAATTTGATCTCTGGTTCCTCTGCCTGTTCTAAAACCAGCTTGAACATCAGGGAGTTCACGGTTCACATATTGCTGAAGCCTGGCTTGGAGAATTTTGAGCATTACTTTACTAGCGTGTGAGATGAGTGCAATTGTGCGGTAGTTTGAGCATTCTTTGGCATTGCCTTTCTTTGGAATTGGAATGAAAACTGACCTTTTCCAGTCCTGTGGCCACTGCTGAGTTTTCCAAATTTGCTGGCATATTGAGTGCAGCACTTTCACAGCATCATCTTCCAGGATTTGAAACAGCTCAACGGGAATTCCATCACCTCCACTAGCTTTGTTCTTAGTGATGCTTTCTAAGGCCCACTTGACTTCACATTCCAAGATGTCTGGCTCTAGATTAGTGATCACATCCTCATGATTATCTGGGTCGTGAAGATCTTTTCTGTACAGTTCTTCTGTGTATTCTTGCCACCTCTTCTTAATATCTTCTGCTTCTGTTAGGTCCATACCATTTCTATCCTTTATCGAGCCCATCTTTGCATGAAATGTTCCCTTGGTATCTCCAATTCTCTTGAAGAGATCTCTAGTCTTTCCCATTCTGTTGTTTTCCTCTATCTCTTTGCATTGATTGCTGAAGAAGGCTTTCTTATCTCTTCTTGCTATTCTTTGGAACTCTGCATTCAGATGCTTATATCTTTTCTTTTCTCCTTTGCTTTTCGCCTCTCTTCTTTTCAGTGCTATTTGTAAGGCTTCTCCAGACAGCCATTTTGCTTTTTTGCATTTCTTTTCCATGGGGATGGTCTTGATCCCTGTCTCCTGTACAATGTCACGAACCTCATTCCATAGTTCATCAGGAACTCTGTCTATCAGATCTAGGCCCTTAAATCTATTTCTCACTTCCACTGTATAATCATAAGGGATTTGATTTAGGTCATACCTGAATGGTCTAGCGGTTTTCCCTACTTTCTTCAATTTAAGTCTGAATTTGGAAATAAGGAGTTCATGATCTGAGCCACAGTCAGCTCCTGGTCTTGTTTTTGTTGACTGTATAGAGCTTCTCCATCTTTGGCTGCAAAGAATATAATCAATCTGATTTCGGTGTTGACCATCTGGTGATGTCCATGTGTAGAGTCTTCTCTTGTGTTGCTGGAAGAGGGTGTTTGCTATGACCAGTGCATTTTCTTGGCAAAACTCTATTAGTCTTTGCCCTGCTTCATTCCGCATTCCAAGGCCAAATTTGCCTGTTACTCCAGGTGTTTCTTGACTTCCTACTTTAGCATTCCAGTCCCCTATAATGAAAAGGACATCTTTTTTGGGTGTTAGTTCTACAAGGTCTTGTAGGTCTTCATAAAACCGTTCAACTTCAGCTTCTTCAGCATTACTGGTTGGGGCATAGACTTGGATAACTGTGATATTGAATGGTTTGCCTTGGAAACGAACAGAGATCATTCTGTCGTTTTTGAGATTGCATCCAAGTACTGCATTTCGGACTCTTTTGTTGACCATGATGGCTACTCCATTTCTTCTGAGGGATTCCTGCCCGCAGTAGTAGATATAATGGTCATCTGAGTTAAATTCACCCATTCCAGTCCATTTTAGTTCGCTGATTCCTAGAATGTCGACGTTCACCCTTGCCATCTCTTGTTTGACCACTTCCAATTTGCCTTGATTCATGGACCTGACATTCCAGGTTCCTATGCAATATTGTTCTTTACAGCATCGGATCTTGCTTCTATCACCAGTCACATGCACAACTGGGTATTGTTTTTGCTTTGGCTCCATCCCTTCATTTTTTCTGGAGTTATTTCTCCACTGATCTCCAGTAGCATATTGGGCACCTAACGACCTGGGGAGATTCTCTTTTGATATCCTATCATTTTGCCTTTTCATACTGTTCATGGGGTTCTCAAGGCAAGAATACTGAAGTGGCTTGCCATTCCCTTCTCTAGTGGACCACGTTCTGTCAGACCTCTCCACCATGACCCGCCTCCCTTGGGTTGCCCTGCAGGCATGGCTTGGTTTCATTGAGTTAGACAAGGCCCTGGTCCTAGTGTGATTAGAATGACTAGTTTTCTGTGAGTATGGTTTCAGTGTGTCTGCCCTCTGATGCTCTCTTGCAACACCTACCATCTTACTTGGGTTTCTCTTATCTTGGGCGTGAGTTGTCTCTTCACGGCTGCTCCTTACCTTGGACGAGGGGTATCTCCTTACCGCCGCAGTTCCTGACCATCAACGTGGGACAGCTCCCCATCTGAGACACCAGGGCAGCCGTTTGCATACTTAAGCAAAGGAGTATTAAAAATATAAAGTAGTCTTACATACTTGACTAAATACCTGTCAGTTTAGTATCTGTGTTTTTGAAATAAAATTTTAATTTTAGAGCAGTTTTAAATAGAAAAAAAATCATAGGACAGTAGAGAGAATTGTTAACATCTTACATGTGTATGGTACATTTGTTAGCATTAAAGAGCCAATACTAATATATTATTACTAATGAAATACTTAGACTTTTTTTTTAGTTTTGAGCTAATGTCCTTTTTCTGTTTCAGGATCTTATCCAGTATATCCACATTTATTAATCATGTCTCCTTAAGCATCTTTTGGCTTTGACAGTTTCTGAATTTCCTTGCTCTTGATGGTCTCTCAATTTTCAAGGAGTATTGGCGAGGTAAATAATAGACTATCCTCCATCTGGAATTGTCGCCTATTTTTACATTTTGATTAGTTGGGAGTGCATGTTTGGTTATGGACTGCAGCCGCCAGGCTCCTCTGTCCATGGATTTTCTAGGCAAGAACTCTGGAGTGGGTTGCCATGTCCTCCTTCAGGAGATCTTCCTGATCCAGGGATGAACCCACATCTCTTGTGTCTCCTGAACTGATAGGTGAATTCTTTACCATTGAGCCACCTGGGACTGGAGTCGAAGTGCCATTTTATCACATTGTATGTTAAGGGTCAAAACAAACAAATGAAAAGAAAAAACCCAACTCTCCTGAGTGATTTAAAAGAATACCTCAAGCGTAAAGCACAGGACTTGGCATAGTGGGTATTAAATAACCATACTGAACTGAAACTGAATCAATGGACAGAAATTCTAATGTCCCAGATAAGCATCACACATTGCAAGAGGTCAATCCTTGCCAAACTGATTTTTTTTTTAAAGGGAAGCAAATAGCATAAAATATGAGGTTAGTTAGGTGACAGTCAGAGCCCTGAAGATGTAGATGACCTCAACTTTGAAATTTTAATAATATCAGTGGGATTTTTGGTTTATTTCTTTAAATTAGCAATGTATAGTTAAAAACATTTTTTAAAACAAAGGAATGTGGGTGAAAAACCACTGCCACTGCTATATATTACAGCATTTTATGAAGTTAAAATAATTAAACCATGGGTACTAAAGTATGATTAAAAGGAAAAATGGAATAAAAAGGGGGTGCACGCATGCTAAGACACTCCAGTTGTGTCCGACCCTTTGTGACTCTATGGATTGTAGCCCACCAGGCTCCTCTGTCATGGGACTCTCCAGGCAAGAATACTGGAGTGCGTTGCCATGCCCTCCTCCAGGGGATCTTTCCAACCCAGGGATTCAACCTGTCCTTGTCTTAAGTCTCCTGCAATGACAGGATAGTTCTTTACTACTAGTGCCACCTGAGAAGTACACTATCAAAACGACTTATTAGTACTGACGTGGACCTTGATCACCCAGCTGAAAGCATGTCTGTCAGATTTGTAGCTGCAGAGTTAACTCTTTTTTAGATTTTTTTAGATCCATTTATGCTGTAGTCTGTGTGGAAGTCACTATGCATAGCTGTTACTTACTCTGAGGGAGTTATACTCCTCCTCCTTGAGGGTAGTGTATCTGCATAAATAACTTGGAATTCTGAACAGATTTGTTTCTTTTCCTCCATTTATTATTTTTATTTCTTTAGGTATATCAGTAAGAGCTTATAGATATTTATTTTAGACTGTGAGTACAATGCAATATCATAATATTCATTGTGCTTCTCATGCTGTTGGCCATTGGGACCTCTCTTTGTTTAGCATCTTCTTACGTTTTGACACTATAGGATACTCCAGGCTTATCTCCTAAATGGACTTTGCATAGAATTGGCCATTTCTCTAAGAAGCCTTGTTCCTTTTATTTGAGAATGGAATTAGAAACATTAGTGTGGTGACTACTCTTGTGCCACTGAGGCTTCTTTAGCTGAAAGAAAGGAATTACACTTGCTTGTGTACACTAATTAGGTTATATACAGATTATCTATACATACTTCTACATGTAACAATCTGTATAATTTAACACTTGAATCCATTACTACATGAATCGTTCTACCCACTTCTCCATGCTTATCTGAAAATCCCACTGTGTGAGACACTTTATTTCTGCCATATACCATCCATTTGCTTAATTGTTCAAATCTAAAGTACGTAAATAGCAGTATCAGAATTGTTAACCCCATACACCATGAAAAATAATTATAGCAACTGTAATGGTTATGTGCAGTTTTTGTTGTTGATGGTAACTTTTTGTCTTTAGCTTTACAGATTCCACTTGTTTCATAAATACGTAGACCAGTGCATATGTCCCCTAACTACTTCAGTGATGTTATTTCATACATTTATAATACAGATTGATGAGTCACATTTTTCACTCTATCCTGGAATCCTCCAATCTCCAAAATGATTTTTTAAATTTACATATACTAACGTTCATTCTTTATGCTGTAAGATTCTATCAGTTCAGTTCAGTTGCTCAGTCACGTCCAATTCTTTGTGACCCCCATGGACCTCAGCACACCAGGCTTCCCAGTCCATCACCAACTCCTGGAGACTACTCAAACTCATGTCTATCACGTCAGTGATGCCATCCAATCATCTCATCCTCTGTCATCCCCTTCTCCTCCTGCCCTCAATCTTTCCCAACATCAGGGTCTGATTAGTTGGATTCCAATGAGTCAACTCTTCACATGAGGTGGCCAAAATACTGGAGTTTCAGCTTCTGCATCAGTCCTTCCAATGAATATTCAGGAGTGATTTCCTTTAGGATGGACTGGTTGGATCTCCTTGCAATCCAAGAAATTCTCAAGAGTCTTCTCCAACACCACAGTTCAAAAGCATCAATTCTTAGCCACTCAGCTTTCTTTACAGTCCAACTCTCACAGCCATACATGACCACTGGAAAAACCATAGCTTTCAAAGTGTAAAATTCTATAGCTATAGGCTAATGTCTATCATCATATAACCACTATTACAACATCATAAAGTATCATAAGAGGTAGTACTATACCCTAAATATCCCCTGAAGGTTACCTGTTCAAACTTTCCTTCTTTTATCTCAAATCCTTTGCAACCACTGACCTTTTCATCATCTATACTTTTTCCAGAATTTTGTACTTTAGTTGGAATCATATAGAATGGAGCACTTTGAATCTTCTTTCACTTAGAAATATGCATATAAGGTTCATCCATGCCTTTTTCTCTCTTGATAGCTCATCTGTTATCCATTAGTTATAGTTTGCTGCTATTGCTGCTGCTGCTAAGTCACTTCAGTTGTGTCCGACTCTGTGTGACCCCATAGACGGCATCCCACCAGGCTCCCCCATCCCTGGGATTCTCCAGGCAAGAATACTGGAGTGGGTTGCCATTTCCTTCTCCAATGCATGAAAGAGAAAAGTGAAAGTGAAGTCGCTCAGTCTGTCCGACTGTTAGCGACCCCATGGACTGCAGCCCACCAGGCTACTCCGTCCATTGGATTTTCCAGGCAAGAGTACTGGGGTGGGGTGCCATTATCCATCAATCATAATTTCTTCAATCACAGTTCCTTAAGCAAAACAGAAGCCACTTGATATTCTCTACATATTTAATATTTTAACGTGAGGAAAATGGTGCTTTCATAGTCCTAGGAAGAGCAAAGGAAGCAATCAGCTAGTTTAGAAGCTGTTTACAGAACCAAGATTTGTGTTTGACCAGACGCTATGAAAGGCCATTGCTAGTCTAAAGAATCTCTAGGAAACTGATAACAATTCTCTCAAACTGCAGGTTCTCAAATCCTCACTAGGTTGCTCTTGTGAATCTCATCTCTGCTCAGAAGTAGGTTTACTAATACCACAGGGGGAAAAAAAGAAGAAGAAGAAGAAATGACTCTTTTCTTTTGTGATGCCTTCTAAATCTCTGGGAATTTCCTCTCTTAGTAAACTAATCCAGATTCTAGGAAAAGTGATTCTAGAAAACTTTGTTTCTCACTTTCTTCCATAGTTTTATAGATAATATAGAAGTGGGGTGATATTGAGTTGGTTAGTGATAATCCAGCTTAAAGTGATAAGAAGCTTAAAAAGTAGAGTAACTAAAAGAAAATTAGGATGAAGTACTTAATCTCATATCTGCTATTCTGGCTTCTCTTGCATTATTATTTCCTCTGTATTTTCCATATTATTTCAGTCTCTGTTATTGGATAGGTCTTTTCAGTGAGTTATATACTTCCCATTGATACCTGGTTTTAATTTATTTTAGAGAATGTTATACTTTTCCTTGAAATTAGGGTATAAATGTGTATGTCTTTCACCTACTATATATCACCTGTATATAGATATAATTTTTAATTTCTTCTATTAATATATAGGACATATGTATGTAGGCTATTGAAGATGATACTGTGTTTTTGAGACATCTTTGGATTTAATATACCAAAACATCCATAACCAGATGGAAAATCTTTCATTGTTAATCAGTCTATACTAGAGATCACAAAATATAAAGAATATACAAGGAAAGAAAAATCACTAGATAAGGTAAATGAAATTTTTGTCTCTTAAACACTGTGAAAAACAGCTTCTAATTTATGATTATGAAACACAGATTGTTTTCTTAAATATATATCCTTAATTATAAGGTACTGAGAAGTTATTGCCACATGAAGAAAAGCCTAGAACAGGTAAATATAGAGAATACATTTTAATTTCTGATTTAGAAGATCATATTATCTACTCCTATAATTTTCATTGGCTCTATATTTCCCATAAAAGTCTTTAGCAGCTTTCTCTGGGCTTACTGCAGTATCCTAGCAGTTGCAAGGGGTGGAAGTATGTCATGGTATCAGTAACACATACATAACTTAAAATTATATATTTTTGATGTTTGTAATCTGGTTGAGAAAACATGAAATAAACATGAAATTATTACATTTAACAATCAGATAATGCAAATAAATGCAAATGTAGCATATTTCAATAACATTTTAATCCTAGACTAGACTTAAAGGGATAAGGATTATGTTTTATTCATATTTGTATTCTCAAGTCAAATACATTTCTCTGACACATTTAGGTACTCATTAGATGACTGACTAATAAATCAATGTAGTGAATAAGACTTGTTTATTGGTACCATAAATTTAAAACAATCTTCTAGCTTCTCCTTTAGAGGTTTTTTAAAATTGCAAGATTTGGGGTAAGATTGAAATACTCTATTAGATCTCCTATGGACTAGAGAGGATAAACTAAGTAGTCTGAACACAGGTCTAAATGATCAATAGGCTGCCATCTACTCTCTAATGTAACCTGATTTTGTGAGTATTAAGTAGGATAGGTGAAATTGTTCCTTTTCACTTGGTCTGTTATTTTAATAGGCATTTCTGATTTTTCTATTCATCTTAAGATCTCT
This sequence comes from Oreotragus oreotragus, assembly GCA_006410675.1. Classification (NCBI taxonomy): domain Eukaryota; kingdom Metazoa; phylum Chordata; class Mammalia; order Artiodactyla; family Bovidae; genus Oreotragus; species Oreotragus oreotragus. The sequence continues at coordinate 139,276 of SJYX01020873.1, forward strand.
TTTATTATACACTCTTTCCTTGTTCATGAATTGTGAGGGAGCTTTAAGTACATGAATGAGGAAGTGAAATAGTGGTATAGCTCACTTGTAAGATATTTGAAAAGAGAGTGAGCATAAGCTGATGAGAATGAAGTGTTGAAATGGTGTGAAATGGACTGCTACCAAATGAAATTGGTGTAGGGAGGAGTGAGAGCCACCCTGAGTCCAGAAAAGGAAGTGAAGCATGATGGAAGTTGATGGAAGGTAATGGAGAAAAGAAGGGCATTAGCCTAACATTACCAAAGTGATTACCACACTCTGGTGCAAAATCATTCAGTGGAAACACTTTTCTCCATTTATTTCAATTTTCCATGCAATTGGTCATCTGACAGCTACAGTATAGCTTCACAAGTTCCTTACTAAAGAGAGTTTTCTGAATAATTTCAGATGCATATTAGTAAGGGTCAAAGAATAATAAATTAAAATTACTCTGCTATTAATTTGTAAGAATGATGATCAAGCACACATAATCTCCACTCAAAACAAATTTAGGGCTATTTATTAATTTTAGAGTCTATATCAGAGTTGGTATTATGTCTGGAATTTGCTACCTAGTTTTGGATTATGTCCACAATTGACAGTAAAAACTAAAATGCTTGCAAAATGTTCTCAATTTTGTAAAAATCAGTGAAAAAATTGTGTAAGCTCTTCTAAGCAAGGACAACTGAGAAACTGCTTTTGCAGAAGAAGGCCTGGATTTACCTTTCACGTGATATCTTTGATGACGTGTGATGATATATAGAGAGTTTTGTACACTAAGTCCATAGACAATAACTGCCTCGTTACCTCAAGAATAGATCATATACAATGAATAATTACTTAGGCTATGAATATTTTCATCCACTACTTGGTACATGGCTGGATCAAGCTATACTCTAAAAGGATGCTGTCAGATTAATGTTGATAAATTCCAATTCATATATTCCACAAAATTTTTGGAAAAAACACATGTATGTAAGCTTTGCTGCAGTCCATGGGGTTGCTGACAGTCGGACAGACTGAGCGACTTCACTTTCACTTTTCTCTTTCATGCATTGGAGAAGGAAATGGCAACCCACTCCAGTGTTCTTGCCTGGAGAATCCCAGGGACGGGGGAGCCTGGTGGGCTGCTGTCTATAGGGTCACACAGAGTCGGACACGACTGAAGTGACTTAGCAGCAGCAGCAGCATGTAAGCTTTGACTTTTCTGTCTAATTTGAAAATAATCTCTTTATGTGGAAATAGTTCCCGACAGGGGAGTATGGGAAGAATCTAAATATAAATTAACTTTTAAAAAGTCTCGAAAATGAGGGTTCAATTTTAGTCAGGCAGGTTTTGAATTACTGAAGTTTTTCCCCTTTACCTAGTCTTCTGAAAACTGCATGGACTGTATCATACAATGTCAGCTTTTAATAGTAGAGACTCTTGTTTGGTGAGTAGCAACTCTGCTAACATGAGCCTGAATGTAGGATCAGTCATTTACTACCCAATTTGAACATATTGGGATGAACAGATATGCATTAAAATATTAAAGTACATATAACAATATTTACAGCTATTGAAGAAAATGCTGAAAGTTTTTCATATCTGTGCATAGAAAATTGATGAATTTATAAAGAACATAGAAATTTCATAAAAATATTTAGCAATTAAGTATATAAATTGTTTTTCTTAGATTTTAGGGAAAAAAGTTGGTATTGCATAATATTTTTTCTGCCAAGAAAATAATAAGTATTTCTTAGTTATCTCAAAATTAACAATAACAGCCACTGAAGAAAATTTAGAAGATACAAATAAAAGGAAAAATGAAAAGAATTTACCAGTGTTACCAGTTAAAGCTAAAATTTATATTCACTTGTCATTGCAAGAATTAAAACATACCGAGTTGTGTCCGACTCTTTGCGACCCCATGGACTATAACCCACCAGTCTCCTCCATCCATGGGATTTTCCAGGCAAGAATACTGGAGTGGGTTGCCATTTCCTTCTCCAGGGAGAATATCTATGCTATTTCTTTGTAAATTTAGCAGAATATCCATGGCAAATTAACACATTATGGTACTGTACTAGAAATATTTGTATGACTCTGTTCAGGGCTTTACTTCTGAACGAATTTTACTAAACCTTGGGACCTAGGCTGAGAGAAAAGCCTTACAAATTATACTGTGATAGAATATCTATTTCATAGACATTTACCACTCCAGAGACGTATGTCTTTATTCAAGTAGGGATAAGATTTGAAACTATGTGGACATCCCCTAGGCTGTAAAGCTAGTCTTATCTTCCCAAGCTACATTGTTTATACTAGGGAGAAAAGGTTTCTCTCTCTTTCTCAAGAAAAAAAGAAGAAACAACTGTTTCTCTTCTATTTAACTGCTTAGATTAATCTTTTAAGAATTACTTGCCTGTAATACAAAATCTCATGCCTGTGATAGTGATTTATAATCTCACCTCACATCATTTCACCAAAAGAGGAACTTCATGTCTGAGGAGCTAGAATGATTACTTACTATAAACAAACAATAATCTTTTCTGCTCTAGAAATCTGTGTTTGTGATATATGTATATATTTCAAAAGGAGTTTTTGGTGAAAGCTGGACTTAATGATAGACTTTTTATTTTGGACAAAATCATTTCATTCACTTTTTAATGAATTTGTCAAATTCATTCTTTGTCAAGTAGACTACTTATTCTTCATACTGAACTGATTACAGGGATAGTGTGAATGTGTGAATAATAATAGTCACAATTGTTAAGCTCTCAGTCAGAGCCAAGTACTGGATTTAATACTTGAAATTTATTACATCACTTAAATTTTGTTACAACATGGCATATTAGGCACTATTACTTTTGCCTTTTTATAAAAGTGGGAATTCACCTTTAGGAAAGTTAAGTAAGTCATCCAAAGTCACACAGTTATTTAATGATAAAACTGAGATCCTAAACTGATTTTGCACTATTCTTTCTTTAATTTAGCCATGCAACATCTGATAAGACATTGGTGCAACTATTTTTTTTTACAGATATAAAAATGATATTTGCGAGGAATAGATAAATTAAAGAAACATCTTGATTTCTATTTTTTCCTATATAGTCTCAATTATCTTCATATTCCATAAAATGGTAAACTTAAATACTGAATATAATGGCCTTTGAAGTGATTTCAAATTATGTTAATTTTAAAGTAATTTCAAGAATTGATGCTTTTGAACTGTGGTGTTGGAGAAGACTCTTGAGAGTCCCGTGGACTGCAAGGAGATCCAACCAGTCCATTCTGAAGGAGATCAACCCTGGGATTTCTTTGGAAGGAATGATGCTAAAGCTGAAACTCCAGTACTTTGGCCACCTCATGCGAAGAGTTGACTCATTGGAAAAGACTCTGATGCTGGGAGGGATTGGGGGCAGGAGGAGAAGGGGACGACCGAGGATGAGATGGCTGGATGGCTACATGGACTCAATGGACGTGAGTCTGAGTGAACTCTGAGAGATGGTGATGAACAGGGAGGCCTGGCGTGTTGCGATTCATGGGGTCGCAAAGAGTCGGACACGACTGAGCGACTGAACTAAACTGAACCCTAAAACTTATATCTTTCCAAATTTTCTTTTTTAATTGGAGGAATTAATACCCACTCAGTTAACCAACATGGAAGCAAAGTACCCATCATTGTTTCTGGAAAAAAATTTTAATAATTTTAAAGGCTTGTGGGTTTGGAAGACAAAAATTCTTTGATATTTTTTCATTGAATCTATGAGTCTGGAGCATGCTCTGTATCTTCTTCGACAGTGAGATAGAGCAGAAATAAAGATATGCCAATATCTACCTTGGACCAGTAGCAGCTTCTTCCTGTTTCGTGACATTGTTCTTGAAGCCCTCTATCTCCATTTAGACTTCCCTGGTGGCTCAGACGGTAAAGCGTCTGTCTACAATGCAGGAGACCCGGGTTCGACCCCTGGGTTGGGAAGATCCCCTGGAGAAGGAAATGGAAATCCACTCCAGGACTATTGCCTGGAAAATCCCATGGACAGAGGAGCTTGGTAGGCTACAGTCCATGGGGTCTCAAAGAGTCGTACACGACTAAGCGACTTCACTATATCACTATATATCACTATCTCCCATTAAGGATCCTAACTACATTTCTGCAGCAATGCCATGAAACTTAGAGACCACATGAAGAGGGAGAGAGCTTGATGTAACCCCAGTCTTCCTGACATAACAAATAACGGACTAGGTATATGAAAATAGTCATGTTGGACTTTCCACACCATACAATGAACTAACTGAAATCATTGACAGATACCATTCAATGCTATATGAAGCAGAAAAATCATTCAAATAATTGAGCTATAATTAAATAATGTTTCTGGGTCACTAAGTAAGTATAATTAACCATGTATTCTGAAGCCAGGCTACCTGTGTTCAAAGCTGATTATGCATAAAACTGGCTTTGTGAATTTGAAAGTTATTTTGGTATGTTATGCTTGTCATCATCCCACATTCACACCTCATACTCAGCACATCAGAGAATCCCACTGTTATTAACTCAAAGTACACCCTTAATTCAAGTTTCCCAATTATTTCTATTATTACTTTCATGTTACAAACCACCATACTTTGGTTTAGATTACCCCAGAAGCCATCTAATTCTTATCCCTGATTCCTTTCTTGACTTTTACTGCCACCATGTAAAGCAAATATGTATTAAAATATGTGTTGGGTAATGTTACTGTTTTGCTCAAAAACTTCCACTGCTTCTTTCTCTCATTCAGAATAACATTCAAATTCCTTAACATGGCCTATAGTGTCCTAGAAAATCTGGCCTCTTGTTATTCCTGTATCTAATTTCCTTTGCACTTGTCACTTCCTCTGCCTGGACTAGTCTAAGTGTTGTATGATTTTTCATTTTCTTTTTAAGTTTTCTGGTTAAATATTAACAGATATCTTCTGTGTCTATCATCCAAAAGATATCTGTTGTACCTTTGAATTTCTCTATCCACTTACTTTTTTTTTTTGTACTTATATATTATTTTTTTACACGAACTCCCAAACATGAACGGCCCTCCCACCTCCCACCCCC